>CM056379.1:42783987-43283987 GCA_029718625.1 Synaphobranchus kaupii | reverse complement strand
CAAAATAAAAAAGTAAAACAACCATACTATAGATGAAAAAGATACATAATAAACATGTTTTTTCTCGTAATTTGTGTGTCCAGGAATTGTTTTACATTGACAGCAACACTATGTACACAATATCTGTCCAGTTTTGATGCAAATACTTTGCATTTTGAGTGTCAGGGTTTACGCAATGATCAGAAGGCGCTATACATTTGGTGGCATTGTTGTAGCGATTGACTGACTTCGTGTCTTTTGACGCATGTGGTTATCATTTTGATTGTTATAGTTTCTTTTGAACGGGTGGTATAGTGTTATGAAAAATGATTTTACTGTTTTGGGGATTGCACTTAGAGTTTTGGGAATGAGGTTAGAGTTTCAAGAAATGCGTCCAAGCGATTGAGAAAAACTGTAAATATATCTCCCTTTTAATGCCATGTAGCCCAGGAATGACGTACACAACCTACACTGAATACACTTTTTATTTTACAGTTTTTTACGATTGCTTTGACTCATTTTGCACAGCAGAATTTCAATGTACAAAACTCAAAATGCAAAGTGCCAAACTGACTTTCAAATTATCAAATTAGATTATCTCCATCACCATTCCATCCTTGGCCCCTACAACACTGCCCGTCTCCTCACATTCCTGGACACACTCCACAACATCCTCATTCCACCAGACCAGATAGATGACGCAGAGCAGCCCAGGTACGTTGTTATCTGGGACAACGTAAGTTTCCACCGGGCTGCTCTGGTCCGCACCTGGTTCATCGACCACCCACAGTTTTTGGTTCTTCCCCTCCCACCATACTCTCCATTTCTTAATGCGATTGACAAGTTTTTTTTCAGCCTGGAGGTGGAAAGTGTATGAGCGCAATCCTCAAGCACAGATGCCACTGATACAGGCCATGGAGGAGGCATGTGGCGATATAGCTCCTGAGGCATTTCAGGGCTGGATTCGCCATAGGCGATACTTCCCCCGCTGCTTGGCCAGAGAGAACATAGCCTGTGATGTCGATGAGGTCCTGTGGCCAGACAGGAACCGAAGACAGGATGCAGCCTAGTTTTTTTGTCCTTTTTTATTTTACATTTTTCTTTCTTTTTTTGTTGAATGTACTGGCCTATTTTCTATTGTTTGTTCTGTGCAAATCATTTACACATCCAGTTGTGTTTGCTGTGATGTATAGGCTACAGCACTTTTGGAAAAAATAAAGAACTATTTTTGTTGTTACTGTATATTTGTGTGTTGTTTTATATTTGAGTAAAAACATTATACAGTAATATTTTACAACAGGAGTAAGCGTACAGTAACACTGAACATGAAAAGGCATAATGCTCCTGATATGGCCTTCATAGTGGTGTTTTCCCATTCATAGTAGTGTTTTCCATATACAGTATGTGGGGTTTTGCATTTTGTGTGTGTGGTTTTTGGATTTGTGTTTAGAGTTTTGAGAAAATGAGGTATGCTTTCAAAAAATGTGTGTAAGCAATTGAGAAAAACTGTATGACCAGAGACTCATGTCCCCCACAGGGGACAAAAAAGAAATTGCCAGATTTTAGGATGATATAGCAAAGAACCAAAGCCAATTCTAAATATATATCCCATTTATATAGTATATATATATATATATATATATATAGTATATACCCTGGTTTTCAAAAGGGTGCGGACCCCTAGGGGTTCCTTGAAGGGACGGTAGGGGGTCCCTACTTGATATCGAATGATATAAATTATTCAATGATCTGGAATTTTTTGAGCCTGAGTGGGGGGTCCCTGGCTCAAAAATGTTGAAAACGCCTGGCATATACCAATAACTAAAGCATACAATCTAAACAAAATACATCTCCCATTTATATAGCAATGGACTCATGCAGCCAACCAATACTACACACGTCTCCCCGCATGACGACCGGAGCAAAACAAACGTGACAGTTTCAGAGACAGCAGCACTCAAACCTGGGCTCAAAGCAAGTGTACTGCTGAAATGACAGTGAGAGCTTCCTTAAGAAGCCAGGGATTAGAGAGCTAAGATAAGTATTCGAGAGAGGCAGAAAATAGATCACCGCTTCAGTCAAAGGTTCAAAGCCTTCGCGCAGGGCCATCAGAGAAGATGCACATAACAGAGCCATAAAACTGTAAAACCACAGCCTGAAAAACACACAGACCACAGGAAAACACACACGCACACACGCACACGCACACGCACACGCACAAGCACACGCACAAGCACACGCACACGCACACGCACACACACACACACACACACACACACACACACACACTAAACAGAGTCAGGCGTGCAGGGCCGGGAGCCTGTGGTGGGACAGCAGCAGAGATATGGCGCGCGGGCGGTTTGATAGCACCAGCACGGCGGCTCCTTTGGAGCCCGCTGTTCCCCGCGATGCCAGTTTAAATTATGCCATTAGGAGAATAATAATTACCCATCACATATATCATTTACTGGATAAGATGCTTCTCTGGGGAGCAAGGCGGGACTCTGTATGCCCGTTTAAAAAAGCAGCTGCTCGTATTTCGAATCGACTGCGGACCCGAAAATGAACGAGGCCAAAATTAATGTGCAGCAAAAATGAAGCGGGGAAGCTGGAGCAGTGCAGCATTTCTTGTTATTGAGGCTGAATGGCAATCTAGTAGAGCTAAATGCATTTTTTTTTAAAAGGACGCCTTGTTACATTTGGAAAAAGTGCTTCTCGGTAATAACCTCATTGCAGTGTACAGTAATTCACAGGTAACGGCGAGAGGCAATTTGCGGAGCTAATGTAATGTCAGCAGTCGCTGAATTGACACTAGGTCACTCATTAGCCTACTGACAGAGCCGTTAGAAACACGGAAACGATTTTTTCTTTTCGGCGGAACTTGTAGGCTGTGGAAAGCAAGTTTCATCCGAACTGGGGAACTGGAAAGCGGGGCCGCAGACCAAGCTTTAGTCTGGACAATTCTAACGAGTTTCACACTGGAGAATAGGACCATTGTCTCCACCGCGAGCCTAAAAATAAACCAGTCGGTTCCCAAGCGATAACAAACCATTTCACAACACAAGGTTATAATGGGGTTTTTGTGAGCAAAAAAAACAATGCATTACACAGCAGTTGCTCAGGCATGAAAAACACAAATGCAAGCAGAGATAGGCTGACAGGAAGATGAGGAGAGGCCGCTGTGCCTTCCGCCGCACGTCTTCTTACCCCGAGACAGAAGCGGCTCATCACGTCCAGGGCGGTCCCCATTGGGGCCGGCTAACAGACACCCCGCACTCCGGATGGCGCTGTCTGCGAGCGAGGACGGCTGACGCGAGGAGAGAGAGCGTTGGGGTTATCGCCGCTTGGAGTGCACGGTATCCCAGCGGTCCTAGCCCTGAGCATCTAAAACACAGACGCCCCTCTGCTGGTCTTCCCCCTTGCCCTGGCGGGTCGGAACCTCTCGGGAGGAACAAGTGGATTCCCCAAGGTTACCTCTGGGTCCCTCCCCAACGACCAGGTATTGGTACACCCCGAACCTCCCAGTCCTGTCTGAGGGGCAGCTCCTCACAGACAGGGCACCCGAATTTGGGACACCAGGCAGGCCTCAGCACCGGCACGAAGAATGACCAGTCACGTAGAGCCAGCGGGACCTCTCTCCGGGCTGTACCATAAGTGCCCGGCAGCAGGTGAAAACACGCGAACGCGTCCCCTGGTGTTGCGTCCGGGAGGTCTCCCCACGAGCCCTTTCTCTGCTGTTCTCCCACTCGGAACCGGCCCCGTATTAGAGGGCGTATCGTGTTCCACGCGATGGAGAAGCTGAGACCCAATTACCATGTCATTGCTGCTAATGAGGTCTCCTCTTACAGGCTTCGGTGTCCGAGGACAATGAGGAGCGATTTAAATATTAATGATGCTCCCCTCTCTGCGGATGATCTGCAGTGCCCCCAGCTTTCAACCCAACACAATGACCACAAAGACTCTGTCTGCTGGAATACGCTAACATAACCAGTGTAATGTGAAATCATGGGACAGACCCTGCAGCTCAGTCCATGGAAGTGGAGTCACCCTGTACTGCCACAGCAAGGCCTTTATTTCCCCACGTTACTTCTGCTTATTTATTTTCAGGGATCCCCGCTGTCACCCTCTTCCACAGTTTGGACTGCATTCGGACATTCCCGTAATCTTTAACAAGCCTTAACGTAAAACAATAACTTCAACAAGCCAGCCGCCTGAAGTTCCAAGGCGAGGGGAGCTTGTTTAGAGAGCTTTCGAATGTATACAAGCTAAATGTACACTTCGAAGGGTGTTCTCTCCAAAGAAGGCTTGCCTTACCAACGATTAACCACAAAAGTGGCTGTCCTGACCATGTTGGTATGTTTCCTTGCCAACATCAGTCAGACTATTTCCCCTAATGCAATAAAGCAAACTGGCACTCCAGATGCATCCTAAATGCTAAGCCAACCCCACTTTTACGCAGAGAGCGTATTTTCAAGAGAAGCAAGATGGTGTGGGAGAACTTACAAAAGGCCATGAGCCACCAAATTAAGCGCATGTAGATAGAAGGTTAAAGAGGTGGCAACATTTCAGAGCCAAATGGCTTTAACACCTGCTTTAATGTGCAGCCTGCTTTTGATGGCACATCTGCATCCCATGGTGTCAGACACACGGAATTAATTTTGGCTTTTCACCGCAATTCTCCAGATCAGCTTTGACAGCCACGGGCAAAAGTCTTCATTTATATGCCAATAACCACATGGTATTTTTATTAAAAAGAACAGTAGAGGGGGAGAGAGAGAGAGAGAGAGAGAGAGAGAGAGAGAGAGAGAGAGAGAGAGAGAGAGAGAGAGAAAGAGAGCTGGGGAATTCATTATCGAGGCTCTACTGGAGAACATCTACTGTAGAAGACAACAGGTAAAATACCGCGTGGAATCCTTCCCACAGGGAGATGGAAATGCGTGCTCAGACCAGCACCCAGCATTAATGTACCACATTGATGAAAGCACGCCGTGTATTAATGGGAAAACATTTATTTTCCTTGCTCCCTGTTCACAACACTAATCAGCGAAAGCACAAACGTGAAGCTGGACCTGCTCTCGAATAAGATTAAAGGCCGGTGTGTCTCTCTCGCCAGGAGTTTGGGTTCTCCTATACGCCCGGACTGTAATCATTCCCTGTCGATTTTACTACAGAATCTCTCCACAGTGACATAGTGATTTGGAACGTCCACAGCTTGATCGAGGCCCAGCATGTGCAATTATCCCCAACGTTTATTGATCAGGGCACAGAAGAGTGGAGGGAATAAAAACACAGTCAGAAGCCTGTATAATTGTGGGCTCCAGAAGGGACAAAGCCTTCAGCTTCTCCTGCCATGCTAATACCGCATGCTAATGCTAATAACACATGCTAATGCTAATACCACACATACAGGCTTACTGGTCCCCAGCCAGTGACATGGCTAAATATAAAAAGACTGCAATTTGTGTATGCATTACAAAACGTTGCATTATACTTGGTGTATTTGCAGGCATTTTCTTGGAGATGTTGTCGTTTTATGGAAATATTGCAGATAATACAAACTAATATGTGTTATGAAATACAGATTGTGAAGAAAAAATGCAAACATAACAAAGCTTTGCCAACAGTGAAGGTATTTCTATAACGCTGTCGGGTGCATTTTTCTGCCATTGTTAAGGAGCAATAATACACTTAGAGAGCAAGGTCTATGTCAATCATTACTTGTATCATCAATGGTACTGAGTGATCATTTTCACCTTGTGTTAAAGCTGCACTGAAGGGTTTCCGTGGCATAGTGCCAGGTTTCCTTATAATTTCATATATAGAACACACTATCAAGTGCCTTATTACACGGACAGTTCACTCTCAGAAACCTTCTAGTTTTAGTGTGTTTTTGATTGGGCCAGCCAGGTTTTGTGTGCGATGAAGGACATTTTAGATATTTACAGAAGTTTCTGATGACCTGCTGGCTTTACAATGGTTGGTATAAGGGCTTTAGGGGATTTGTGGTTTAAAGCTTGAAAATACAGCATAAGTAACAGCGTTACGCCTCCAGTTCAGAGGTTGTGTGCATGCATATTACTGGACTGTTAAACCAAAATTTCCTTCGATTGAATTGAGATAAGACTAAGATATCAGTAGTAAATTCATACATGGTTTAAATTTAGATGGCTTCACTGTCTCAGCTAGTGTCGTTGTTGGACCTTGACATGACTATTGATCTCTTTCAGGCCCTCATTAATAAAAGCAGTAGAGTGGCCTTCTTTCACCTTAGGAATATATACAAGATATCGTCCCTGAATTGTAATAACAAAAGGAGTTAGAGCCTTCTCCTACAGAACTCTTGTCAAACTGTTTTTAAGCGTGGGCTCAAAACTTACCTTTTTTGTCATTCCTATAGTTAAATATGTGTGGGAGGGTGAGTGAGCTGGCGGTGCTGTCGCCCTGTCACTGCATGTGAACGCTCAGGTTTCCTGTATCGGTGCTGTTTTTGGGTTCTGTGTGCCCAGGACCTGGTTGCTTATGCCCCCTTTCTACAACTCTTTTAGATATGCTGCCATAGCATAGCATCCTGGGGCTTTTCCATATTACACTCAGACCTCTACTTGTTCAATACTTAACATTGTCATTATCTAGTCCCTTATCTATTCGCAGTTCTGTTCTCTTCCCTGGGGCATCTGTGCCTTTACCCCACTCTAAATTCACAGGCCGTTCTAGCCCCCGCCCTCTACTGGTTCAAACCAATTGTAACCTGGAGGTCTAGATGCATCGCCTCACTCCTCCTGATCTGCATATTAACGCACTTCTTTGCTTGGACGTTCTATTTTACCAGCTAGTGTATACTTCAGGCTATAATTTGGCCAACCGCTCTGTCTATTTGCTGCTATAGATTCCCCATTTCCATTTAACTTATCTTTAATTATTGACACTGAGCCGGCCAGCAGAGGACTAGCCGGTTTAATAAAAAAACACTACAGTAACGTAAGATATAGTGCGAATCAATAAAAATAAAAATGCTTACAATTATTGTATTTGACATTGTTTTTACTACAAGCAAGACATTCTATGTAACTCTATTGAATTCTACTGAATTCCTATCATTGGAAACATGGCGGTGAGTGATGGCACAGAAGTCACGTCTAGGGAAGTCTGTGGATTTTCATGTAGCCCCAGTCATCTGTAGTAGTGTTTACCTTGTGCTACATCACGTAAAGCACACGTTTTAGAGGCATGGCTTACTCAAATGGAATCACTGGCTCTTCCCCTATGGAAAAAGAATATGCTGCAGTATATTGTAAATATATCAACATTATCTTCACAATATATTTAAAATATACTGCAGTATATTACGTTTCCATAAGGGTTAGCTTGGTTGAAAGCTGTGGGACCAGGTGTTGGGAAGTGTAGGAAAATGAGAGGTCAGACTTACAAACTTCCTCTTCAGTTTTCCCTTCCCGCTGCGCCGGCTCTTGCCCTCTGGGGGCGGGGCACTGTACTCCACCATCCCCAGGTGGTCGTCCACGGAGACGCTCTTGCGCAAGTAGGCGGCCCGCGAGCGGAGGTGGGAGAAGGGCGACTGGGAGCGCGGGCGCACCTCCACGCGCAGATGACTTGCCACTTCCTCGCCCTCCTCTTCCTCGTCGTCCTCCAGCCGCCAAGCCTCCCCTGAGAGAGAGGAGCCGGGGGGGGTTTAGACCAGTATCGAGCACAGGGCGAGATTAGCTAGAGACGTACAGATGTAGGGCGGTGTGCATGTGTTTGTGTGTGTGTGTGTGTGTGTGTGTGTGTGTTTGCGTATGTGTTTGCGTGTGCGCACGTGTAGGCGTGCGTGATGGGGCTTCGGTCATTAAATACAGAACGTAAGATGGAGTGAGATGGTGGTGTATGTGGCATAGTGCCAGGTTTAAAACATCTAACGTCGTGTGCAGCATAAAAACGATGAAAATACTTTTTTGGTGGTGTAGAGGGGGATGGGGGAAGACAGAAAAGTGTTTAATAAAAGTGGGGCTGGGATTCAGAGAATAGGAGCAGGTGGAAGGTGCTAAACCCTATAAATCTGCTGATATGAAGCCTTAGTCACAGTGAGAATACTTGTATAACAGTTTTCACACAATATGGAACATAGTGATATACAGTTAAGATAGCACACATTGAGGCATTGGAATACCCCTGCCTGTTATTGCTTTATTATCCATAGGGGTATGCCTTTCATGTTGGCTAATGACTCGTTACAATGTCAGTGTCAGAACTGCTGCCAAAAAGAAAATCTGAGCCCAAAGCTTCAGATAAAATCCATAAAACAATAGAACAAGAATAATATTTCTAATGACAACCTGAGGTAGAATCAGTAAAGGCTTGGAACACGGAGGTCGTTTAGTTGGTAACTTGAATTAGGGATGCGCAATGCATCGCGAATCGCGATCGAGCTGAAACGCGCCGTACAAACGGTGACACCGGTTGCCAGGCAACAACGGCAGGAAAAGGACTCGAGTCGTTCGAGTTGATGTTTGTGAGCGACGGCAAAAAAAAAAAAAAAGGGAAAAAAAAATTTGGGGCTTAAAATGGAGAGGCCGCCTCCCAGCTGGGCTAAAAGTAGCCGCGCTTTCCTTGGTTGGAGGTCTCAGATCAGCCATTACCACATGAAAGGGAGGAGATCGCATGCCTCTCAAGCCTTGGGTTGAGGCTTTCATTATTGATGAGGTGTGCAGGTACAATCCATGAGGAACTGTCCACAGCGCTCTCGGCAAAATGAAACGCATTTGTCTGTGAGCCGAACAGCGCCCCGCGCTCCTTACCTCACCACAAAAATGTTGCTTTAAATCGGGCAAAATAGGAGTCCTTTGACACAGCACGTGTCTTTACCGATACAAAAAGGTGCGAGGGTGAAATTAATCCTCTGGGAGAATGATTAGAGAGACTTTCCAGAATCATCCGTGTGTGAAACAGGAGAGTTTCACTCACAGGCGAGAGTTTGAGAGTTTGAGACAGAACGAGAAGCCCTTTGGGACTGGGAGAACCAGGCCCGAGAACAAAGGAGCAGGCCGATCAATAACAAAAACTCTCCAGACTCACGGGGGAGGCCGATCTTTGAAATAACAGCAACGGCAGCTAACAAGAGGGGAGGCTCGCGTTGCGGAAATCGATCGAATTCTATTCGAATGCCAGAGCGTGTTCCTACGGGTCGTAGTTTGTGTTTCGTTTAGGATGAAAAGGTCAGCGTGGGCTTGAAGACGTGCGGCGGCCGTGTGCTGCCAGCCCGCGCGGTGTCGGCAGCAGACGAGGAGCGTATAGCGTTATATAAGATGGACGTGTTGCGCAGCTGCACTCTGCTGATGGCAGCTGTAAACGGGGGCTGTTCTCTGGTGATAAGGCTGTGTGAATAGCCGGGGGGCGTGCTGTGGAGAATCGTTAGCTCCAGGCAGATCGAAGGATTTTCACTCACATTACAACGGCGGAGTCGGGGAGGGAAAAAAGGAGGCAGCACACCCGTTTTAAACTCTTGCTGCCGCCGCGCTCGTCGGCGCCATTCCTCTGTCTGTCGTTTGCTGGTTCCCCTTTGGAAGTCTGAGCCCTGCTTTTCTATCCCTTCCCCTCTCGATTCCAGACGTGCGGCTTTAGGAGTTTTGTGTTTACTGCTCTCTTCTGTGCTGCCGCTTTGAGTCTTATCAGCGCTCAAGTACAGAGAGAAGAGAGGATGAGGGGGAGTGACGACCTGCCGGCTCAGACGGTGACTGATTCTGGGAGTGGGGTGTGTGTGTTTGTGTTTGTGTGTGTGCACGCACACGTGTGTGTGCCTGTGGCGTGTGTGTGCGTGTGGCGTGTGTGTGTGTGTGTGTGTGTGTGTGTGCTCGCGGTGGGGATTACGAACGCTGATTATGAAAGGTTATTCAGCTCGGAGAAGCATCTGAACAGCATTAAACAGATGTTAAGAACATTAAGGGAACATCTCTCTTTATCCCCGCTTGTGTCTTCACAGCGGAGAGAAAAACACTGGGACTACAGAGAAGGGCGCCAAGACCTCTGCGCTATTATGAGCCTCCAGCAAGGAGGAACCCATCACTGCCAATTTCAAACAGTGCCGTAGAAGAAAGATGATTTTAACACGCGAGAGCACGTCACATGGTAAAATCATTTGTGCTTTCCCTGCCGCATGTTAAGACTAACTTACGTCTCTCCTCAGAAACGGTCGTCTGCTTTTCAACAGAAAACAGCGCTGAGCAGGACTGGCCAGGGGCCAGCGGTTCTGCCTGCACCGCGACCCCCTGACCCCTCTGCTCCAGGCTGACAGATCTCTGATGGTTGTCAGATCTGCCAGGGATGTTGGGAATGTTGCGTGGGGGTGATAATTTGACGGACAAGCTCGCAGAATGTGGAAGCAAGGCTGCGCGGCGCTCGACGACCCCCCTCGGCCCCCTCCACAGCTGCCACTTTCTGACGGCGCGGCAGACGGAGGCCATGGGAAGTTTCTAAAAACACGAACGCAGGCAGAGAGAGGAGACTCGCTCGCTCTCTCTCTCTCTCTGCCTGTTCTGAAACACAAACTTTCACTGTGATTTCATCATCGAGTCTTTTTTATTTGTTTCACTTAAAGGGCTGTTTAAATGGAAGACAGCAGGTGGCAACATTAACGTAGGCACACGGATAATTGTTATCATATTAATGTAAGCAGGAAGAGCGCCCATTATCTCCCACAAAATACGAGCGGAAATGAAGAAAATGAGCAGTTTTAATGGAACGTCATTTCATTTTTCTAAATGTAGCTTTATAAAATACCGCATTCCATCAAAAAATAATGCAATGGGGTATAGATATATTCCCAGTCCTGTTTTTTCAGTCCAAACTACTAACGTTTTCATATAATAGTCAGAGTGATGGTAGGGAGGTACTGGGAGCCCCCTCAGATATTTTAATTTGAACAGAAAGTCCAGCTTGTAATTTCACTTCATTTTTTTACTGTAGCTGTATAAAATACTGCATTCTGAGTCGGCCTTAAATTTCAACATTTAGGGGGGCAAGGCCATATGGCCTTTAAGAATCATTGATTTTACAGGGCCAACAAGGCCACCTGGTGGGGCACTAAGGCCATCAACCAAATGCAGGTTTTGGACCCTGTTAAAAGTGTGGATATATGGTTTAAATAATTACAGTAGGTATTATTACTTGCCTATATACTTTTACCCATAAGCTCTTATAACCTACATACAAAGGAGAACACAATCAATGACATTTATTACACAAAAGAGGTTGCACGGTGTCAATATTTTTAGCAAACAGCAGTATGTGTAAACTCGTGTTGGTAGCCTAATAACCAGACATATGGTGCTGCACCACGGCAAGATTTAGAGCGCCAAGGAAACATAAATCCTCCCAAATCAAACACATTTTAATGTGATTAATGAGACACTCAATACAAATTTCTGAAAAATAATCTGCCCAACACAATCCATGAGACACTCAAAGCTGGCATACAATACCATGCGCAGTGTAGCTAGACTATATCGTCCAAAGTTAGGAAAATAATTTATTAATTTTATTTTATTGTAGATCCAAAACTATATAAGTTTAAGGTATGTATAGGCTACTTGAGTATTTTTTTCTCCATTTCTCTGAAAAACTTGGCAAAGTCCTCTGTGATTGATCAGAAACTGGATATCAGTTATGAATCAGTTAGCAAGCTAGCTAATAATAACGTTAGCGTACTTGGCAAGCTAATCGCCATCAATAGGCTGTATTATCTGGCAGTGGCCTAAGTAGAATCCCAGCAAACAGTGGACGTCCCAGGGACGTGCCATTTTAGTCCCCTCAAAGTTATGATGTGACGTTCCCTAGGGATGTCCTAAAAACATTACTAGGACGTTATTAAAGTCCTAGGAAGGTCACTGTTTGGTTACAATATGACATTTAAGTTGAATTTTTTGGGGACGTTCAAGCAACGTCCCTATCTGTTTATTATATGACGTTGTGCTCATAACATTCATGGGACATTCATGGACGTTCCTGCAACGTCTGGTTACAATATGTTTCTGATCAATCACAGAGGACTTAGGATAAGTTTGCTTACACGAGTTGTCAGCTGTGGTCACAAGTCTAATCTGTTAACGGTTGATATGACCGCACGACAAAACCAATAAGTAACAACATGAAGAAACATGCCAATCACGGCATACAAAAAATGTTTCCATGGCACTGGTAAATACGTCGATGGGTCACACAGGTTTGACTTGCAGGCATTTCAGTCAAAGTAAAAGGGCAGTCCGGCCAAAATGGCCTCAAGACTCGCAAATGTTTTAAAGGCATCACGGCCAAATAGCAGGGCACTGACGGCCATGGCCATACCGCCGTGTAATTTATGGCCTGTTTCCGACAAAAAGTGATGTAATGGGGTATAGATAGGCTACTATATATTTCCAGTCCAAACTACTCATATAGATTTAGTTTTTATAGATGGAGCCCTCCACACTTAACAGCAAGTTGAGCTTGTAAAAGCAGAGCACACAAGGGGGACTAAGGGGCTGGATTTCCTCTCAGAAACAGACTGAAATGAACCTGCGCTCCCTTCCCCACGGGCCAGGGGTTCAGATGAATCACTACAAGCAAGACCGGCTAAGGGACCAACCGCTGTCCCTTTCGTTGGTTTGGAACAGCAGTGATGACCCGATAAAGCCACGCGACTTTATCTTCAGCAAGCCTTCTCCCTCAAAAAAAAAGCCGTCCCGTCTGGCCTCTGAAGCCAGACTCTCCAATTACCTGCAAATGCAAACCGTAGGTCTCCAAACAGCAAATCGGTTCAGGTTAAGCAAATAAACATCCAATAAAAGAGAATACACGAGGGGGGTTTGCTGCCGTGTTTATTTTTATTTTTTTATCAGGGCAGCAGAAAGGTTTTTTGTATTCAGCGCATCAGATATGAAAGCCAAGGGGGGATTTCATAAGTGAAGGAAAGGAGAAACCTGCATCAGACAGCAGCGGCAGGCAAGGCGCGGCCTCCCCCCCGTGTCTCGGCCCGACAGCCGGATGACACGCGGCGGCCTTTGTGAGGGCGGCGAGCGCTCCCTGTCGGAGCAGGCGTGGGCAGTGGGCCTGGAGATGGATGGCGGAAAAACGGGCCTCCTCTCCGCTGCGCCGCATTTAGACGCGTTTTAGGTGCCCTAATGGGCAGGACATTATTCAGACACCCGCCTCTTAACCCCCCCCCCCCCCCCCCTTTCTCTGTCATGAAACACTGACACTTACTTGTGCAGCTCTGACAGAGTAGCTTTTCTTACCTGTCCAATTTAACCGAAACCCCCGCGGTGTCCTTGTTATTTCTGGAGCCAAAATATGAGCTCAAACATGTTAGCAATTTAAAGTGGACAATAAGCACTTTCACTTTGTTGGGCCGCGATTGGGAGAGACATTCCACCTCATTGCAGGCTGTAAATTAGAGGCAATACGCTGATTTTGGGAAATAGAAATCCTGTCTAATGAGCTGGATTACAGCCATATTGCCTTTTTTGGCCATTTGAAGGCACCTGTTGCGGTGTTGTTTACCACATAGAGAACAGCAGTCATTAAAAATGACCGGTTTGGCATACGGAAGGGGACAGGCAGGACTGCACATGCTGGGCTCACATATATATAGCCCTCACATATACCAGCTCATTCTATAAAAAGAATGATGATTTCTGGTTCAGTGGCCAACAGGTCATTGCATTAAAATGAGCAAATCAGCCTATTGATACAGTAGCATTTGCCAGCAGGGAACATTTTGCTACATGAGATTATGTGTGAAAATTGGAGTGAGAGAAAATATGGGTAATATGTTAAACAGCAGCGGAGGACACAGGAGGGAGCCAATCAGGCGAGGCCAGAAAGCCGTTATTATGTCCTTTTCCATTCTTCGAGCTTGACAATTATTTCAAGAGACAAAAAAAGACAATAGTTAAGCTCACAAAAAAAGTATTATGATTACAGCGAAGTTAATGTATTCATCGGGGATCTAAGCACTACGGCCATGCAGAAAAACTTAGCGCAGGCTCAATCTGCTTCCCCACGCATGCCTTTAACATTCGTAATGTGATATGATGTAATGCGTGCGCCTTGTTTTATTTTGATCAAGTGTGATCATGTGACGATGCAGCACACAGGTCATCCGCTGCCAAAGGGATATAAGTGTGGCCTAATCTGGAGGAGGAGGGGGGGAGTTAAGAAGTTGGGAAGTTGAGTAGCTTAGAAGAGTGAGATGGTATTGGTACGATGTGCGATGGTAGATTCAAGTGTGTTGTTTATTCACTCCCTGTGGCTTCGTGCGCATTTCTGGATGCACAGTTTTGATTCCAGTTTTGAGTTTTTAATGCTACGAAAACAATGCCAGACATTGTTCATGTTCAAAAATCCTGCTGTGCGCTATATTGTTTAAAAATCCTTATTTGGTGATACTGGTTCTGTTGAATTTGGAAGCACCAGGAATCTGAAAGCTACGGCAATGCATCCACTTTTGCCACTTTGTGTTTTTGTATCAGGAAAGCTGAGGAAGCTCTTTGGACCCCTTTAAGCTTGATTCCTATGGCAGTAGTGAATTCACCTTACTCCCCGCTTTGCTATTTTGAGCTGCCCAGCCCTTATTGTTTTGGTTTCGTTTTTGAATACCCCCACTAGACATATCTTTATTAGGCCTAACCCTTTTTATAATTATAACCTCACATCATAGGGGAGTCTGGTGGAGGAGGGGGTAGGGGGTGAAACTGTGTGTGCCCTATACAGCCTATTGCAAAAAGTGAAATGCATCTCAGAATTTATACAATGTGATTTATATTTGAATCATCATTAGCTCAGACCAGTGATGCACCCCACACCTGGTGACTGGGGCCTGGAGACCAAAGGGTGACGCGTAATGTGAACCTGAACCTGCAGAGGACGCTGCAGCGATGGAGGCCAACAATTACAACTGAGTATTCGTAACTGTGGAATATATAAGAAAGGGGATAAGAAGTTATTTGAAAGTGTATAAGTTCTATTCATATTTTTGGTCAATGGAAAGCAGTGTTTACAAAAAAGCATGAAGACAAACAGAGGGCGTAACACTTTGATGACTGTTGCATTTTGCACCAATGAGTCTAGGTCTTCCTCACCTGCAGGTGGCAGTGTGCAGGCCTTGGGGTGGCTGGCGCTGGGTTGTTTTCTGCGAGGAGGACTGCCGTCCACCAGATCAGAGTGGAGCACCCTGGCGACGGTAGGAGACTGAGGGATACTGGGAAGGGTGCGGGACTTGGCCAGGAGGGGTCTCTGTAGTTTCCTTTCCAGTGACCTGTGGGGTAAAAAGAAGCAACAGCTCACGATGAGATCAACTGACACGTTTATCAAACGTTCACTCACATTTTCATCGAGTACGTTTTAGCATTGCAGCCTTCGTCTCTGAAGCCGCCTCGGACTGATTTTCTCAATTACCGTACTCCCCAATCTCGGTGGAACCCGCGCGAACACATGTGCTCATGTTGAATAATGAAAATGCAGAACTGTGAGAAGAAATCTGTCCATCACATTCATTCGCTCCCAAATAAGGAGCAGAGCCGTCCCATTAATTAAATCCAGCACAATGAAGTAACTCAGAAAACTCATTTAAACTGAGAAACTCAATTAAATTGCACCAGCAGATGCTGGCTAGGCCCCAGTGGTGTCAGCCTAGATGTTTGCTACAGGTCAAGCTGAATTCATTCATCTATTATTCACAGTACTGGTGTTCCACGGTAATTTTGACGAGGAGAGATGCACAGGCAATACTAGTGTACAGGGAAAAGGACTACAGCTGGTGATATAGTCCATTTGGCAGTTTTGCCTCTGGATTTATGACTTAAGCTGCACTGAGTTTGAATGAAATGCATCACAAAGTTAAAAAAAATGTTAAAGCCTTTTACGTCAGTGTGTGGTTCGCATAATGCACCGTTAAAGATATAACATCAATGTCTGCAGAGAAACTCTCTAAGCACTCCAGTTACTATGATTCAGAGCTGAACGACACCAAAAAATTAAAAATCTGAATGAGAGATATACCAGTGATCACTGATCTGTAAACCACTAAATGCTGCATAGAGTGGCAGATTTATTTTACTAAAGGATAAATGCTTCCAAACCACAGCCCAAGAGGTTTTTCTTAAAATCTCAAGGTCTGGCTTGGAAAACTACATGGACTCTTCTACATCGACACTACTTTTTGTGATTAGCATTTCGCTATTGCTACACACTGCTGTACTTGTGTGTGTTACCGGTGGCTCCTGAAGGTGTGTGTGTGTCCAACACTTCCTCAGGAAAACTGTTGCATTTGGGCTTTGTGCTGAGAGAGATTGCTGAACTGGAATGTGAGGTATGCTTCTTTGAGCTGGCGTGCAGCCCACAGCACAACCTGTCCCCCATTTCGATACTGGAAGCTGATCAAATGTGCGGCGCATAAAGAATTAATTTCATGGACATTTCACTCGCACTGTGATTTATGGTGTCGCTTTCTTGGCAGCCCTCTTATATTTACAGCATAAAATCAAGAATGCCTGATGCAAAGAAATCTTCAGAAAACATACAGTCTGAGCATAATTTTGACATTTAACGACAGCAAATCAACAAAGTGCAACCAAAAACCTGGACAAAACCCCAGAGTTAAAGCTTTTTGCAGATGATACAGTTTTTAGTTAGAAATAATTTTCCCTCTGTTCATTTAGAACTGTTGTAGACAAGACAAATACTCAATTATTCAAGATTATTACAATGCTACAGAGCTATACGCCTGAGTACTCAGGATTATTACAATGCTACAGAGCTGTACGCCAGAGTATTCCAGATTACTACAATGCTACAGAGCTGTACGCCACAGTATTCCGGATTACTACAATGCTACAGAGCTGTACGCCAGAGTATTCCGGATTACTACAATTCTACAGAGCTGTACACCAGAGTATTCCGGATTATTACAATGCTACAGAGCTGTACACCAGAGTATTCCGGATTATTACAACGCTACAGAGCTGTACGCCAGAGTATTCCGGATTATTATAATGCTACAGAGCTGTACACCAGAGTATTCCGGATTACTACAATGCTACAGAGCTGTACGCCAGAGTATTCCGGATTACTACAATGCTACAGAGCTGTACACCAGAGTATTCCGGATTATTACAATGCTACAGAGCTGTACACCAGAGTATTCCGGATTATTACAATGCTACAGAGCTGTACGCCAGAGTATTCCGGATTATTATAATGCTACAGAGCTGTACGCCAGAGTATTCCAGATTACTACAATGCTACAGAGCTGTACGCCACAGTATTCCGGATTACTACAATGCTACAGAGCTGTACGCCAGAGTATTCCGGATTACTACAATGCTACAGAGCTGTACACCAGAGTATTCCGGATTATTACAATGCTACAGAGCTGTACACCAGAGTATTCCGGATTATTACAATGCTACAGAGCTGTACGCCAGAGTATTCCGGATTATTATAATGCTACAGAGCTGTACGCCAGAGTATTCCGGATTATTACAATGCTACAGAGCTGTACGCCAGAGTATTCCGGATTACTACAATGCTACAGAGCTGTACACCAGAGTATTCCGGATTATTATAATGCTACAGAGCTGTACGCCAGAGTATTCCGGATTACTACAATGCTACAGAGCTGTACGCCAGAGTATTCCAGATTACTACAATGCTACAGAGCTGTACACCAGAGTATTCCGGATTACTACAATGCTACGGAGCTGTACGCCAGAGTATTCCAGATTACTACAATGCTACAGAGCTGTACGCCAGAGTATTCCAGATTACTACAATGCTACAGAGTTGTACGCCACAGTATTCCAGATTACTACAATGCTACAGAGCTGTACGCCAGAGTATTCCAGATTACTACAACGCTACAGAGCTGTACGCCAGAGCCGGGTCTGTTGAGGGAAATAGACTGATGGATAACTAATGAATAACTGATTTGATAATTAAACTGCATCCTGTGAAAACCGGTCAGCAGATTCCACAGAGGAGAGGAGACAGCGATGAGACGCGCGCAGATGGGGCTGTGACAGCGTCCCGCTGGGGAGGGGGCAGCGGCATGTAGCCGCGGTGACAGGGCACCCGCGGTGCATTGCGGCTCGAACAGACCCTCTCGGCACACTTCCTGAATCGGCTCTCAGCACGGCTCCCCCATGCCCCCGACCAATTACGGCCGGGAAGCGGCCGGGACTATTTCTGGGCAGACCCTCGGAGGAGTCGCTGTCTCGACACTGCGGACAAGCCCCTGTTCTCAACGTTCCGTCTTCAGCCTCTGCCGCTTCGATGACATCTCCACCATTATACGCAGACGGCTTCATAGCGGATGGCCAGGTAACAACCAGACGCCCACAGGTGCCAAGACCAGCCAGACTCCTAAGGTTAACACAACTTTGCGGCACTAGTGGACATCGGTCATTACCGGGCAGGGAGGCAGCGGGGAAAATTTTACAACGCAAAATCAGCGGATACGTTCAGATCACACTTTGCACGTGGGCGGCCAGAAGGCATACGCAGGGAAAACGGCAGCGCATTCGCGACGGCAGAGCAGATAATGGCTCCCCTGCACTACAATCTCTCGCTAAAGTATGGCCCCAATCAGCTCTGCATAAGCGCATCTATTTCAATGCGACTGAAGTAATGAGAGGAGGCAACGTAATTGGAACAATGAGAATGAATGGGCAGTGATTGCCGGCCAATGTGGTGATTGGCAAGGCCCCCCCCCCCCCCCAGATTGCTGTCCTGCGTAAATGGAAAGCCTGGTCCAAGTGTGGGGACATTAAAGAGCCTTTGATCCTCCGGCGCCTACGCCGGCCACTGATCCGCCCTCCGGAGCGGGCAGGTCTGTGTTTGATTGTGCGGTTCGTCCCCGTTTCCATTCAGTCAGCGGCTGATCAATCGAGCTGTTCATACATAAAAGATTAGCCAGCGGCGTTCGGTTTAGCTTTAGCCAAATGCATGTAAAGATGGAGGAGCTACTAGAGACGGTGGCTCAGGCTAAGAGGCGGAGTTCAGTTAACTGCAACAGCTCACTCCAAGGACTAGTCTGTTCCAATAAAATATCAAAACAATACACACACACTCTTATAAATACAGATTTATAATTAATATACTACTTAATTTAAATAGTAACAGTAAGTAACACAATATCTTGGTACAAATAGAGGATAAGTAGAGAATTGATTTGTCAGTGGAGGTTGATATGAACAAAAGAAACAAAAGAACACAAATGTAAAGCAAAAGGAAAAGTGACAAGCTTACGAAAAAACTGATAACATCGTAAAAGTGAAAAGTGACTTGGCTATACAGTCTTTTTCAGGCAGGCGATTTGTAATATACGTATATATTACATTCAGCATGCAGGATTTCACATGACATGCACCTTACTGGGGCCTTTCTATTCGTAAAGCATAAATCCCACAATGATTATAAATATGTGATGCTCAAACATGGGGCATTGAAGATCTGATTGAGGAAAATCCATATTGCACATGACAAGACATTCCTTCATCTCACAGGAAAACCGTTAAACCTCTCGCTGATCTCGGAAAAGATTTATCTGTTAAGGATTTGAATAGAAAGCAAGTCAGAAGCATTATGTGTTATTCATAAGCTCACAAACAAAACAGAGACACACACACACACAGACACACAGGCACACGACCCCCCCCCCCCCACACACACACACACATACACACCCATACACAAACACTGGCTAGCACACACACACATGTATGGACGCAAGCATGCCCACAGAGACATGCAGAGAGAGATAGGTTCCAGGGGGGACAGAGAATGCAGAGACAGGAAGTGGCCACCCCCTTGCGCCCCAACCAGCCCCCGACCCCAAAATAGAACAGGGAGGGCAACTGCTGGACACGCCACCCCCCCCCTCCCCCAAAGCTGTGGACTTGTACATACCATCCTATGCATTAACTCAGGATCAAAACCTGTTGCTAAGCAACTCTAAAAATTCCAGGAAGAAAGCAAAAACAAACAGACGGCAATCTTTTCCAAAATTGGAGGAAGGACAATGTGGCAGCGTGCATGATGCACGTATTGTGCACCCGGTCGTAGCGATCGCGGTCCCTTTGTCAACTTTGCCAGTGTGTGTGTTACAGCGAAACACTACCGCAATGCACTCCAGCTCTTAGTAGTGACACACAACAGAGCCACACCCTGCAGAGCTCACTCTAATGCTGCCATTGATTTTAATCCTATAAAATGAGCATGCACTTCCGCTCAACGTCTACATGGCATTCTCTACAGCCCAGTTCTAACAGCATTGACTTCCCCAGAGATGACTTGACGGCAAGTGGCATCGCTTTGCAGTGCAGCCTACGGTAAACGGTGGGTAATGGTGTTCCGAGGCTTCTACCGCAAGCCTTCCATAATAATGCACTCGCTGAATCTGCTAAAATTCCGGGCACGGACACATTGATAATGACATTTTCAATGTACTGTGGCAGCATAGCCTGTGCGAGTTGGTGCAGGACTAATTTCCATATTTTCGATGATAATCTCGGGGAGAGGCAGAGCACAACAGCCCATTTCTCACGGATTTCACCCTCTGTTATGGTTGCAGAGTACAAACAGAACGATTAAAAGCTCTCTGATGCACGTGTCCAGTATGTGGATTCAGAGGGAAGAGACCTAGCACCGTGCAGAGGTGGGGTCAGAAAGTAAAAGTCCTGCCACGTGTTTCTTGCACCCATGAACTCCGCCAGCTGATTTCACTAATTAGTTCTACCACCTGGCTGAAGAATTGTGCTAATTAGCAAATCCAGGTGATTGGAACAAAATACTGGGGAGGATTTTTACTTTCTGAACCTGGATTTTCCACCTCTGGCGCTGTGTACAGTACATCCGATTCAAAGATGCTCTGTCCTTGGTGCTGAATGGCCTGGGAGCGCAGTGGAGTCACTCAGACAAGAAGTACTTGTTCCCGTGCTGAGAAACAGTGCAGCGGTCTGCTCAGACTTTTACACAACGTCTCTTCAGAGACAACAAAAGGAGGGTTCAGAGACCACTGGGAGCACAATGCAAGAACATTTGGCCATGGCTGCTCTCTCTGGACAGCCACCGGGTGCGGAGCGACCGGTCACCCCCACCACAGTTTGCCTCTTGTGACCATCTCCACATCAAACTGATTCACCCTGACCCTCAGCGAATTAGCTCTCAAAACACATACAACCCTCGCACACGGAGAGAGAAGAAAATCAATGAAGCCCACAGCACGGAACTTTGACGGTTTTATTCCATTTCCAGCCATTCCTTCACGTTAAATTCAGAGGACATTCGATTTATGTGAAGATAGCCCACCTCATAGATCCATTGTTTAGAGCTTCAGGGAATTTAACAGGGACAAAATGAAGAAGACCGAGGGCAACTTTTATCGTGTAAAAAATATGTGATTCTTCTTAGCATGAGCAGCCTCTGAGCAGCCACTTTTTTAAAACCATAGCAATTTGCAGTCGCCAAAAGTTCCGGTCGTACGCTGCTCATTTCTTCCTGACGCAGCGACACTTCACAGCGACAGCAGAACAAGACTTTGCAATTAGTCCAAAGTCATGGACAAATTTGATGCAGCCACCATGACCGTGAATGGTTTAAACCTTCCCGGTCTACCGATCAATTAAATTCCCAGTGAAATTAGACTGACAGATCCAGGCCTGCGACCCAAAGTTAAAGTTTTTGCTAATTCTGTGGATGCTTCAGCCACAGTTACCCCCATCTTTCCTGTTTTTTTTTCACCCCCCTGTGAGTGGCTAAAGGTACTTTCTATTCTACATTCTATTCAGTTGCAGGCTGGGCAGACCATGCTCACACACACACACCACACACCCATTTCCTCCGGGTGCTTTGCTGGTGGGACCGTCGTTTATCGTCTGTTTACGGTGAAGTCAGTGTTTTCTAGCGTGTCCACAAAGCACTTTAATGTGATTTTCCCAAGATGACAGCGAGGAAGGACGATTGATTTGGTTGTTTCTGCGGTCGTTCTTTCTTTTGGCGACGTCGGGGCAATCTATCTGATTTTTTCCGCCTCCGTTTCGGTGTTTGAATCTCGCCCGGAAATTATCGCCTTCACCTGTTTTGGATTTCCTGCCGGTTATAAATAGCCCAGGACTTCCACTTTTCTGACGCTTCGATATTGTCTTTGTTATTTGACTTCGAAGTCAGTAAGGTATAGGATTGCATTCTCTACGTTTCTGGTTGTTACAAATAAGAAACGTAGGTAGTCCGGTTAGAATTAGGGTAAAGATTTATTTAGTCTTTTTGTTTCCTTTTTTCTCGTTATCCTTTTATACTCCTCTACCTGTTACCTTTTGTTTAGCTCTTTCACACCTAGAGCTGTAGGTCACAGGTTCTATTTCTATTTTGTTTCTTTCGCCCTTGTTACACGGGCTTTCTTTTGTTTTTCTCTGACCTCCAGTTATACGCTTCTTGAGGTTCTTTTGTTGTTTTATTACTCGCTATTGCTGAGTTTGCCCTCTTTTACGGTTGTTTTTGTGTTGGCTTATGCCGGGAGGTTTTAATTCCCATTGGGTTTTTTTATATCCCCTTCTACTGCGGAGCTGTCCGCTTTGTGGTATATTTCTCACAATATACACTTTTAGATCCCTTGGTTGTGGTGCTTGGTTCTCCGAACCTTACACTCCCCCCTTACACTTAACCAATCTTTAATGCCTTTAAGCATCTTTTAATTACAGCAGTACCCAGATATAGCAGTAATCTGGATACCCATACCAACAAGGTATTCTAAAATAGTGCAAGCATGTACTTTATGCAAGTTATATAATACTGTTCAGGTCTACTCATACTCCATAGTGTTGAGCAGCATACTCTATGTGCCCCAATGAAGAATTGGGGCACATAGAGTATGCCTGTGCAGGACTGTGCACACACTGTTTTCTGTTACTAACTCAGTGGAGTATGAGTAGACCTGAACAGTATTACAGGATTTAAATAAGCTAATTAATAAAGTATCCCCCTTCCAGACCTCCCTAACCAGTGGAGGCTCACGATCTGGAAACATATTTCAGTTAATGATGCAATTAATCAGTTGCATCATTGTTTGTGAATAACGATCCTTAGCCATCAACTTAAATGATGTCTTATAGCAGAATATTATTTTTCTTTACTGAATTTGTACACAGATCATAACACATGCATCACAGGTTCAAGACATTGTAGCATTGGAAGAACCTTTTGAATCCTTCTGCAAAATATTTCTCAAAAAACAACCCATCTTCAATTGACACTTCAAGACTTTTTTTGCATGGCTGGTTTTTTAAATTCCCCATCCACCACTGGCTCCCATAAATTTACAAAAGCTCAGACATTAGGGAAAAAGCCCACCCACTCACCCACTTTGTAATCCGAACATGCAGACTCTGCAGTTTTGAAGTGGGGGGTTCGCAACCTGGGGTCCTCAGAAAAATTGGGAAAATTTCAGCTTAAATGTTATTTATTATATCTGTCATACATAAAATATTTAAGATAAAGAATAAAAATAGGTTTACACATCCTGCTAATATTGCGACCGGGTGCACAATTGCTGTAATCATTAAATACTATATTGTACTAAATATACGTATGTCTTATATAGATGCATTTAATGACATGATGATTTAGACAAGCTTCCATGTACTACTGCATGTTACATGCCACTTTATTTCTGCCTGTTAAAGCACTGTTTCAGTGTGTGGATGGGACGTAATGTCTAGTACTGAAGCCAGACTGTGTCATCGCCGGCTGTGGCCAGCAGCCTCACAGGGCGATACATAACTGGACATAGCGTTGCTAAATGCATGGAGGGATTCAATTGGTCAGGATGACCTCTTTTCATCGCTCACCAGTGACCCCCAGTGGCCAATCAGGTGCCTACATTCTGCACAACGTGGGGCTGAACGTGTCCAATTCCCATCCTAATTTGGAATGACCGATTCCATATTTTCAGCCATGTTCATGCGCGATCCCCACCGCTGATTTGGGAGAGTGTAGAGATTCATGATTCTCCTCCAAAGCACCGGGTGGCGCTAGCCTGCTTCTTTTGTCACTGCAGTCTACAGCCTGGCTTGTGTAGTGTTGAGTCGGAGGAAGACATATATGCAGCTTGCAGTTCACGGGCACCCGATTGACCAGCAGGGGTCGCTATACGGCAGTGTAACCCGCACCCCTATCCGACTGAACCCTCCTGTACCCTGGGCGACACAACCGCCAATCGCGTCATGCCATGGTCGGCACTGGCACAATTTGATCCAAGACTGTAGAGCTCATCCACGCACCACAGCGTGTCTTCCTTTGACTCACGTCTGTGCAAGCTCAACTTGTGGACTGTGATGTGAAAACAAGCAATGGCTTGACATCACATTTCAGATGAAAGCATATACTTATCTGCGCTCTCCCAAATTGATAGTCGAGGTTGCTGCATTGAGCGTAGCTATAGTGAATACAAATGGGCATTGCAAATTGCAAACAAGAGGAGAAACAAATATCTTCTTACAATTTGCTAAGCTAAATGTGTACAGAGCTGAATTCTCTCCAATAACAGAAAACATCTAAGGGGACAAGAACTCTACAGTTTGAGAGACAATTAAGAGGAATATAATTACCTGCCAATGGGCACGGACTGTTAAATAACATGCTTGTTAATGAAGGGAAATGGGCTAAGAGGAATGACTTGTTTAAAGGTAAAGGGTTTAGTCTCTATTTTAAGGTCAGAATCCATCCTCGTCCCTCGAGGTTCTCATGCCCTATTTTGGGAACCCACATTCTAAACTAGTGCTGTTGGCAGTGGTGGGAATTAGATATTTTTGTGAAATGTTCGCCCGTACACCAGAAAGCAATCTAAGAAAGCGGGTCTGTTTAGTCAGAAGAACCAAATGCAGAGAAATTCCACAGGCCATGCGCTGTTTACCGCTCTTGCTTTCAGGACACCACGGGGTCTGTTGTTTTCTTTCACGATCGTACTCTCTATTCAAGTCTATAATTAAAGATGATATGCAGAATTCATTATCTGATAAGGCCGCAAATGCACAAAAGACACGATATAATCGCTACATTACCATCACCTCTTCAGAAAATTTAAATTCACGGGGGGAAAAAAATATCGAGCGTTGCATAAGATATGCTCTCTTTTCAGCTTGAATATTCGAGAGTAAAATGAAGGAGAACCTCATCTGCTCTCTCGACTCGATACGGTGGCATTTCATTTGGGACAGGAGAGGAGGAACGCAGGGAGCACAAATACAATTTAACCAGGAGGATGATGGGACAGCACCAAGCAGCATGAGCGGCATTATATAGTCTCAACAAGAGCCGGCCGAAGTTAACAAGAGCAACAGAATTACAATATGAAACTCGGCAACGCTAATGAATATTATCTACAGCATTGTAATGAGGGCAAGTCTGATTAAAACATCGAGAGGGGATTCCACAAAAAGATTACGATGTGCCAGAAAAAAATATGTATGCTACACAAGACACCCGCAGTGGGTGGAGAGTGCACGCAACTGAGCCACCAGGGAAATAGCAACACAGTGTGCCGTCTGGGATATGTATATTTAAATTCTGTTTCCCACATACATTTTCAGCACCAAAATGACCATTTGTATGCAGATGTCTGATTCATAAAGATGATCAGAAATTACCGGCAGCAATGAGAATGGATTTTTTTAAGACAACCTGAAACCTGGCAGTAATGAGGTTAAGTCTATTTAAAAGACATGCAATGTGTAAACTTGTCAATGAACATGGCAGCTGTTACGAGAGGAAGATGCCACTAACATGGGAGACGTGCAAGCGAGTGGATATTCTGTAAAAGGCTCGGCTATCCCTCTTTGGGTTAACAGAGGCAGAAATTATTCATCATTACAGGCTGAGTCATTGAATGCTGGAATTGCTTGACGACAAAGATAACATTGAACCTGCCACCTCTAATTTGTTTTCTCTTATAATTTAAGTAGGCTAGCCTATTTAATTGTACAGACAAATATTTAGACAACTCAAATAACCATGTTACTTTAATAAATATCATTAATTCAAGATGGTCCAATTTTATGAACCGAGATACTAAGTTCCAGGAAATATTGATTAGACAAATTTGCACCAAATTAAAATGAACTAGAAAAATGACAGGCAAGTTTCCAAAACTACATCAGCGCTTGCTCAAGTACAGAAAATAGGTGTGAGCGAAACCAGCCTTTTACTTTATTTGTGCATTTGGAGATAACTGGGCTATTTGTGCATTTGGAGATAACTTGGCACAAAGTTCTGTCTGCGTTTTTAAAAAGTGTGCTTAGACAACTGAGAGGAGGTGAGGCATCAAACTACCGCGGCAGAGGAGAAACTTGGCACAAACCACCTTCCAAAAATATCTCACGAGGGATGATAGCTGAAACGTCAGGTTTCACAGCTAAAAATGTGACATGTGACAATTGGACATGAGCTTTGCTGCACCCCTTTCTCCTGAGACCTTTTTGTTGTCAGAGGACAGTTAAAATTGTGGGCTGCAGCCCACATAGCAGTAGAATATGGACAGTAGTTAAATATTAGTAGGATATGGAAAGCAGTTAAACAGCTGTAGAATATGGACAGCAGTTAAATAGCAGTAGAATATGGACAGTAGTTAAATATTAGTAGAATATGGACAGTAGTTAAAAATTAGAAGGATATGGACAGCAGTTAAATAGCAGTAGAATATGGACAGTAGTTAAATATTAGTAGGATATGGACAGCAGTTAAATAACAGTAGAATATGGACAGTAGTTAAATATTAGTAGAATATGGACAGTAGTTAAATATTAGTAGGATATGGACAGCAGTTAAATAGCAGTAGAATATGGACAGTAGTTAAATATTAGTAGGATATGGACAGTAGTTAAATAACAGTAGAATACGGACAGTAGTTAAATATTAGTAGAATATGGACAGTAGTTAAATATTAGTAGGACATGGACAGCAGTTAAATAGCAGTAGAATATGGACAGTAGTTAAATATTAGTAGGTTATGGGCAGCAGTTAAATAGCAGTAGAATATGGACAGCAGTTAAATAGCAGTAGAATATAGGCAGCAGTTAAATAGCAGTAGAAAAGAGACAGCAGTTAAATATTAGTAGGATATGGACAGCAGTTAAATAGCAGTAGAAAAGAGACAGCAGTTAAATATTAGTAGGATATGGACAGCAGTTAAATAGCAGTAGTATATGGACAGCAGTTAAATAGCAGTAGAATATAGACAGCAGTTAAATAGCAGTAGAAAAGAGACAGCATTATCTGGTATTTATGCCACATATCTTGGACTTGTGCTTTTGTAACATCACAAACTGCGCTCGCTGAATATTTGCGTGTGGTTGTGCGATTACTTTATTGAATCAGTCCATAATATGGCGCAGTTGTCACGGTTTCTCAGGTTGCCACCTTCCCGCTGCGGAGGTCGCCCCGCTATTCACTCCTACTTCCGCGCCGGGTTTTTTCTGTCTCCTTGGACTCTTTGCTTTCACCTGTTCTACTCTTCCACCGGCTATTTAGAGGTATGTCACAGGCCGACAACACGGCTTCCTACAACACCTATGCTGTTGTAACCGAGAAACACCGGTACCGTATGCCACAGGAGGTGACGTACGACGTACGTATGATACGTAAGCGTCGGTAGTGTGGCGGCAAAGATGTTCTTTTAAAAACTACAAATTGCCTACGGTCAAATAGGTCAAGATTTAAAAATAATAGAAGACAGCCAGAAAAAGAAAATAAGGTAAAATAAAAATAATTACAATAAACGCTATTAGCTAGTGGTGCAGCAATAGGTAATTTAAACTTATCGTTATCAATCAATGAAATTGTAGGCTACTTATAGTTATAGCAGTGGCGGCAGCCTACCGTCGGCTGCGTGGCGGTTCTTTTAAAACCTCCCTTACGGTCAAATACGTCAAGATCATAGAAGACAGCCAGAAAAGTAAAATAAGGTAAAATAATAATTATAATAAACGCTATTAGCTAGTGGTGCTATGGTGCCGCAATAGGTCATTTAAACTAACGTTATCAATCAGTCAAATTGTAGGCTAGCCTGGCGTAGGCTACCGTCGAAATGCCACTATCTTAACAGTTCGGGCATGAGCCCGAGTTACGTGAACTCCTGTGAGGTTATGTTTAGGGGTTGTGGGCAAGGGGCCAAGACTGGGATTTCGTTTTGAAGCTCACTTCCTGGTTGGCCTGGGAGCCGCCATTGTGCCGTTGCTCACTAGCGCCACTGCGGTTGGCTCCAGTATAGGTCTTTCCCCATGTAAGTGAACGGCAGCAATTTGGTCAAAATACTCAGTCAATAAATTTTTTACAAAATTTTTTTTATTGCAATAGGTGCCTTTCCTTCATCTAATGCCTGTGCATGTGCTGATTTTTTAAAATATTGTGTAGTTTGGACAGGGTATTGACATTTGTTCAGGACCAATCAGGGGACAGATTGAGTCGGGTTACTGCCGGTCATTTCACTCACTTTGAGGGGCGGGAACCATAGACGGAACGGGCGGGACGTGGGCGGTACCCATAGGCGGTACCTCAAGCGGCTAGCAATGACCTTGACATTCTCACCCATTCTCACCCATTCTCGTCCTTTTAATGTGTGAATTTGGCTAGTATTAGACCATTAGACCCATCGCAATTCTCATTGTCACTAGTGTTGAATTCATTATGGCATGTTCTGCATACAACTGTACTAATCGACCGTCTCAAAAGCATTCTCTCCAGTTTTTTCGGTAAGACATTTTTTATTACTTTATTTTTTACCGAGTAAGTAACGTTAGCCTTATTAGATAACAGCCTGCAGAAGTAGCCTACGCTACCTACCGCGACCTAGCATGACAAGCTAACGCTTTTGTATATTACGTAGACCGGTATGCTAGTGGAGTTAGCACCTTTATCTCCCAAAACCTTTTGGTTTGGCTACTTAGCGTTAGCTAACGATGTAAAACCTACATTGCACTTCGTCCTATGCTCACCACTGGCTAAGTGCATTTTATGTGGAGTGAATTTCGACATTGCTAACGTTACCGTGCATTAGTCAAACAAAAAGCAGTCTCTCCAGTTTTTTCGGTAATACAATTTTTATTACTTGATTTTTTACCAAGTAAGTAACGTTAGCCTTATTAAATAACAGCCTGCAGAAGTAGCCTACGCTACGTTACCTACCGCGACCTAGCATGACAAGCTAACGCTTTTGAATATTACGTAGACCAGTATGCTAGTGCAGTTAGCAACTTTATCTCCCAAAACCGTTTGGTTTGGCTACTTAACGTTAGCTAACGATGTAAAACCTGTCAAAAGTAACGTTAGTCAAATTTCAGTTGTGTAACGTTAACTTAGATTCCATTAAACATCGACCTGGTGAGCCTTTGTGTCTATTTTTAGCTTTGTAATTTAACGTTAACGGTCTCGTCGTAGACATGTAGCTACATTGCACTTCGTCCTGGCTATGCTCTCCACTGGCTAAGTGCATTTATGTGGAGTGAATTTCGACATTGCTAACGTTAGCTACCGTGCATTAGTCATGGTGTATATTTAATTAGAGGTATTCATTTTAGGTTGAGCATTATTTATAACTTTTAAAGCATGTGGGAAACGTGTTCATGGAGATGGAAACCCGACATAACGTTAGCTGTCATTTAGCTATCATGTTTTTCGTGTCGCCACTTGGCACCACCATGGACTGTATAAAAATAGGGTAACGTTAGGCTAACGTGGAAGTCCTCGCTTACAAAGACACATGGATTACAATACCATTTACAGCCAGCATTTATGTACAAATTTGATCTTTTATGTGGACCTTGTCATTTTAATGTGCGTCTCGTCAGGGTTTGTCTTGTACTAAATGTGTGTCTTGTCTTGTGTTCCCACTCTCAGCCTGCACCTTGACGTGGTGAGTGGGCTTTAAACTGAGACAGGCTACTGAACTTTGTTGTCTCCTATGTCAAACCCCTAACTTCTTGTTACCCTTGAGTTTTTTGTCCCCTATTATGAAATGAAAACTGATCTTGCTCTATCCTTTCTCTATTTCACAGATGTAAATTTATTACCAGCTGTTCAAGTTACCAACATAATCAATACTAACACAGATCACTAATTCTGTGATGAAATGATATCTTGAGCTGCTAATTTGTAGAATCAGATGTGCCAAATTTGGGGTTGAAACAGCACAAGGAATAGGGTTGCGGGACCGCAGTCCTAGTCTGTGGGTGACCCTCTTATCAAATGTGCAGCATCCATATTACAAAGGAAAACGCCGCCATCCTGTGCGGGATGTATGGACCACGGACTCACCCTGTCAGCCACGAGGGACATCTGACCATCTTTTAAGGATACATAAAAAATTGTACTGATTTCAAGTTGCTTTGTGAAAAAAGAATGATCTTAATCACTCCTTTAACACATTTAAAGTCGCAGCACAAGCTGCTCCTCCTTAGTCTTTCAGTGAGATTACAGGATGTCTGTTACTTATTTACATCAGTGGCTATACCTACACTGTGCACGCTGGGGAAGGCCATCTTGAGCGGTAATGTATTGGTGCATTATGTACTCATTATTTAACTGAATGCAAGAGGGTATTAAATATTTTTAAGACAAAAGCAGACAAAAACCTCAAATTACATTTTTCCCCCATTTATATAAAGGGTCTGATTCTCATTACAGAGCAAGTACTTACAAAAATTAATTGCTGTACAACATGTATAATGTAGAGGGTAGTTAGGCTACCAGATGCCCTTATTTATGCTTCATTTTGAATGACATTTGATTAGTTTATATATTGTGTAATATTTGCTATTTCACCTACTGCATGATTCTGTTATGCAAATAATGAACACATCAAAACAAGTTGGATAATTTAAAAATGTTTTAATTGACAGCTACACCGGCTTAGGGAGCAGGAAGCAAGAAAGGCCATGGGGTGCCATGGCTGGAGAGGACAAGATGGGTGGGGGAGAGAAGATGCGGGACAGGGATGAGGAAGAGCAGGGGGAGTTGGGTGAACAATGGCATAGCTAAAGATGTCATTAATTAAAATAAATCATAATACAAAATATAACATCATAACATAAAATTTGAAAAGCTGACCCATTTCATTAAAAAAAACCTATTCCATTAAAAGCTAAATCCAGGATTGGAGAAACTGCTCCCCTAGATTCAGTCTTTAAGGGAATGGACGATACTATTTAAAAAAATAAAAAGTAGCTGTCACCAACTATCCAGACAGTTTTAGCTGTGTAAGAGGAATACAATTAAATGCATCTCATTGCAATATACAATGATACATTCTGGATGCAAGCTATTAAAAACATCATCCACAATCTAGACATGATACTTTAATATTGTCAATATGCTGTTTGGTCCTATTGCATAAGGAGAGCTACACTTGAAAAATTAGCAATGAAAGAGAAATACACTCAAAGTATATTATGTAAATGACTAGTTTAAGGCACAGTGATTAAAAAAGAAAAATGGTTCACAATGAAAGGTGGGTACAGAAACTCAGTTGAGGCTTCGGCTTTCCATCGTTGTGTCTGCAAAAGAAATTAAAAATTCAAGGTTACAACCAGTCTGTGTAATGAGACTTCATGTACTAGGGTGGGAAACTTGCTTTTACAAAGTGCATTGTGCAATTTTCACGCATGTAAATAGATTCTTATTAAAATGCTTCGTAGATGACCACAGCTTACGTTATTTTATCTTCTTGTTTCATTGTGATTTGCGTTAGCTAGGGTGATCATATATTGTATATTTTATCCACACACAAAAAAAATTAGGACAGGTTCGGGCGGGCATTATTAACATAATAGGCTACTCTGCTGGGTTATTGGAATGAGCAAAACCTAACCAGACATTTTTAGGAATTTAGAAATCCCGCAAGGACCTATTTTTATACAGTCTATGGCCTGGACGGATTTTTTGGGTCGCAAGCTTGCTGACAGCTTGCTACCTATTTAGAGCAGCTCTTCGGGACATTTATAATAAAAGTAGTCTTGTACGTAAATGTGATTGATTGACCGTCAATATCGTTAATGGCAATCATAACGTTACCCTATATTCGCCTTAGCCTGCCTAGGCCAAACGTAACCAATCTCACTGTCAAGCTGGTATGCTAGCTAATGGAATTAGCCTACCTCCGATCTGAGTTGGGTGGAATATTAATGTACTTTAAATTGTACTGTAAATTGAAGATAACTGAATAAAACGTTATAACATAACACAATGATGTGGCGAATTTCACACAGTCAATGCAAATAAATAACACCGTGAAATTAAATTATATAAATTAAATTATAATAATATAATATAATAAATTAGCTTAACTTACCGTGAATTTGCTTGCAATCATAGACTGTGCTTGCAATATAAAACTCCCGCTTCTAATTTCTCCCGCTTTCCAGAATCTCCGCCCCGAACTGTCAATCATACTGTGCCTGGACAGAGACCCTCCCATGAAGACCATATCCGGTTCACCCTGCTCCAAGCAAAGGTCAAGTCGGCTCCACTGAGCAGGCGCAGTTCGTCCAAACAGCCGGCGAAAAAGACTTCCGTGTTTCAATTTGGTTTTTCCGAGGCCATGGAAAGGCAATGGGTGACGTCACAGTGGCTTTGTCCATATTTTTATACAGTCTATGGTTGTGGGTGGGGTACGGGAATCACGGACTCACAAAAACCAGGGGGTCTTTGAATTCGACATATATCTTGGTTATTACTTTGTAGTACATTCCGGTTCGTGTGCTCCCTTCGAACCACGTCTTTACCCCGAGGTGTGAGCATGGACGCCTGGCCAATCCTAGCGCTTGAATGCTATGCAGGGCGTGTCTTGCCAAGAAAAGCAGTGGGACGCGTGACGTCATATCCTACTACCCTCACACGTGATGTTTTTGGCCTATCACAGCCCTAGCTTATGCATACTAATGAGATACCGTTATGCTGTTGTAACCGAGAAACACGGCACCAGACATAGCTCGCTATTTAAGCTCCGCGTCTTCCTGTCTCGGCGCTTCCATGTTGTCTTACATTTTGACACAAAGCCGGTACGGTATAGGTTTAGGCACTTTAACTCACTCACTGCCGAGGGCGCATATATGCGCCCAAACTGCCAACGTTCTAGACTGCCAGGGGCGAATATATGCGCCCAACACGCATCAAATGTTGAAGCTTAATTTTCTAGCCAATTACAATATTGTTGCTGGGTAAATATATCATGAAACATTGAATAAACGTGATGTGGTATGTCAACATGTGTTGTGATTGGTTGAAATTTCATATAATGATATTACGGAGCTACAAGTAAGCTAGCTAACTTGCTAGCAAATTTGAAGAGAGCCACCTTAGCGATCGTGTCTAGATAGGATAAAGGAGATTTCAAGAAGAGGTGCCCTAACCTATGACCACATTTGTTAGCCAAACTAAGTGAAAATCGTTTGGAAACTATAACCCAAGGTAACATTGAAGCTTAAAATCCCGTTTGATTTAACGTTACTTATCTTATGCAATCCGTTCATGATCAGTGCTGACCTGTTCATTTTGAATATGCTTATATTTTCAAATGTCTAACGTTATTTAGTGTTAATTATTACTATTATTATATAACTTTACCAATCTACACATGTCTATAATTTATATTTATTGTTCATCATTACCAAATAAAAATATGTACAGATACAGTTACAATGTGCATTTGAACTCTCTGTCTTTACTAATATTTAATTTAGTCTCTGCTAATATGTGTAGCTATGAGGGCCAAGGAGTGGCAACACATTTACTAATGTCTACTAATCAACTAATTCCTAATAAAAATAAATGTCTAAAGCTAAAACAAGGTCCATGTACAAGTTTTAAACATTTGCCATGTCAGTTTAATCATTTAGAATGTTGGGCGGCCATATTGGCTTGGCAGTCTGAGTGCCCAGTGTTCCAGAATTCCATGGCAGTTAGTGAGTTAAGGAGACCAAATTGTCCCATCGCCTTGCTTTGGAGTAACGCGGAACTTGCCTTCTAGTGCATTAGAGTTCTTGTTTAGGATTTTTCTTTCTCTTTTGCTCTTTCTGTCCCTCGTTCTGGTCTGCCTTGTATTGTCTCTCTGAGACAGTTCTTTCTTTACCGTTTCATTTTACCTCTCTTTATTTTGTGTCCTCCCTTATTGAGAGTGAGAGGCATTTTCCTTTTTTTTCATTTCTCTTCTACTCTCGAGCCTACGAGTTATTTCGCTCTATTATATTCGGGTCGCTATTATTTCTCCTCTGTTCCAGTCTCCTCCTTATTGCTCTCTAGTATTGAGAGTGGGAGCTGTTTTGTTTTCTCCCTTTTAGTCCTTCCCCTTTCACAGAAGCCTTTCCGTTTTAGTGGTTTCCACGACGTGGAGACTTAAAGATTCCCTCCTGTCGCGTCTGGTCCTCCGAACCCGACTCCCCCCATTATGGATAGTGTTCGCAGCTGTTGCAAAACGAGCCGCACAAACTGCACTTGGTATTTTTTTCTTATTGGATCCTTTATTTCTTTTTTTCTTTGTGAGTATGTACAATTGACCATGACGAGCACTTGGTTTCCGTCGCTGATCTCTGAATCAATGCCATTGTGTGCTCTCGCATTCGTATGATCACATTCTCATGCAGGGGGAAGAACAGGGACCATCACTTCAAGCACCCTCCTGCTGTAACCCTTTCAGTACCCCAGGTCAGGGATGGGCAAGGCGGCCCGTATCTGTTTCTTGATTTCAGCTCTTAATTATTTAATTAGCCCAATCATTTACACAATCTGATATTTTAGCTACATTCCGTGATATGAACAGCAGCTGATGAAGGTCCTTGTGCCTGTATGCATGTATCATAGTGTCTTATTGTGGTGTAATTTACGAGTGAACCAGTGTTGGGGTATATGATTAATTAGCTGATTGAGCCTGGGTAACTGGCGGCAGCAAAAACCTGAGTACACACCGGCCTACGAGGCCTGGAGTTGCCCATCCCCGCCCCAGGCTGTCACCCTGACATTCTTAATATCAGGGGTGTCCAAGCTTATCTGAAAAGGGCCAGTTTGGGTGCAGGTTTTTGTTTTAGCCCAGCACTAAGACACATGATTCTTCTAATTAACTAATCATCATCTTCAATCAAGACGTTGATAAGCAGAATCAGGTGTCTTGGTCACCCCTGCTCCAACGGGTATATTGGTAAATGCAAATTTCCCAGAGTAAATGCAAATGTTGACCTAAGCCTGATCATTTAACAAATTAATTATCAACAACTGAATGTAAACAAGTCCAAATTTGACAGCCTGTCCAGGGGGGTATACTACGAAAGAAGCTTAACATAGCCTGGGTTTCTTTGCGTTAGCTGGCTTCAGAAAGCCTAACTACCACAATCTGGCCTACCCGGTACTATGAACGTGGTTATCAACTTGTTAAGTGAACATGGGCTTTATTAATCAAGGTACGTGCGCTTTCCCATAAAAGGGGCGGTGTCTGCAATGGGCTGTACTAGAGCAATGTATTTCCCTGATACTGATACGGACAGATATAATGGACGGATAAGAACATGAAACAATCATGTGAGCAAAAAGCAACACCGTTGCCTCCAACAAAGCCAGAAAGGAGCTTTTGCAAAAAAAAAAAAAGTTAATAGGCTAGTTAATACCTTATTCATCTTACCACTCATAACAAATAAATCTATACTCTCAGTACATTGTTTTGTACATACAGTTTATTTCTAATGTGACAACTGTACTGCTACATTCTAGAGCTCCTAAACTTTAAAATTGATACAGCATGTTCAAAATATTGCTGAAGCAATCACATCAACGTTTTTTCATAAAAAAGACTCTCAAGCATTTTCCGGAAAATCTTTTGCGGAACTCACTAATCTCACCCTGCGAAGAGATTCCCTCAGTATCCGCACATATCTCTATGGGATCCTTTGGAATGGAGACGCCTTTTTCCAAAGCCAAGGAGTTGATTGGTCAAAGGCTGTTGCTTTTATATGTTTCAATTTGTTATCCTGAACATAACCTGCTCCGGAGCAGGTTAGCTGTGCAGAGTAAATTGCCGTTGCAATATACCCCGATTAAAAGTGAGTCGGCTTCGTGATACAGAAAACCCAGGGTTGAAGCCTAATTTTGCTCGCTATCCCCTTAATCTCGCTTCGTAGGACACCCCTCTGGGGGGGGTGCTACGAAGCAGGATTATGGAGTAAGCTGGATAACTGCACTGAGTGTAACCCGGAACCCTCCCAAATCTTGAACATGGACTGAAGTAAAAAGAGCTGTTACAGGTTTTACTCAGTGCAGTTATCCAGCTAACTTAGTAATCCTATGTCATAGTATACCCCCCTGGTTTCCCCCAGGAGACAGTAACTAAACCCTTATTCCTGGACAGGATAAAGGTAAATGTGTGAAATGCAGCTATAATAAGAATAAAGTTTGTAACAATCAACACTGGGATGAAGGGGTGTGATCATGTTCTTTCTTTACTTTTACTTTACAATGCGGTGCGATTTGAAGCACTTTACAGCACTTAGACTCACAGCTTTGCCAAAAACAGATCTTAAAACACACAAAAGTCCAATTGTGACATTATTTTGAGATGCGCTATCAAACGACAAGACCAACATTAATTGACACCCATGCAGACACAAAGGTTATCAATATAGCCATTTGATAGCTCATTCCAGGACAGATTACTGCAGAATAACTAATATTCTGTGAATAACCAGTAATTGTTTCACAAAATTAACCATTCATACCCAATACAAAAAACAACAACAACGTAAACAATAAGCATTATGCTAAATATTGTAGTATTACAATGGCAAATCTGACTATGATTCCTTTTATAAATTCTACCTTTTATATTGAGGGCTTGATTATTCACTTTAAACACCAACTATACGCATGTGGCTGTGAGATAAGGACAAGATAAAAGGCTTTCCCCAGACACCACCCATGTTGCACACACAGATAGACAGTTTTCCCTTCCGATGCTTTAGTGCACAGGCTTTGGTGCGTTTTTTCCTCCATTCACCTTTACCACAACACTGCCGTTAGGATGAATAGGGGAAGGATGAATGGCTGTTTCAGAAATGACAATCATGCATACTGCACACAGAGATAGATTTCATCAAATACAGGGCAGTCACTTTCAAGAATACACATGCATACAGACTTAAACATACAGTATATACACACACACATATTTATACAGACTTTAACATATATACACACATACACATACAGATTTTAACATACTGTATATACACTTACACATACAGACTTTAACATATTGTATATACACACACATAGACTTTAACATACTTACACACACACATACAGACTTTAACATACAGTATATACACACACATACAGACTTTAACATACAGTATATACACACACATATACAGACTTTAACATATTGTATATATACACACACACACACACACACACAGAGATTTCAATATATTGTATATACACACACATACAGACTAACATACTTACACACACGCATACAAACGTTAACATACAGTATACACACACATACAGACTTTAACATACAGTATATACACACACATATACAGACTTTAACATACTGTATACGCACACACATACAGACTTTAACATACAGTATACACACACATACAGACTGTAACATACAGTATACACACACACACATACAGACTTTAACATACAGTATATACACGCACACATACAGACTTTAATATACAGTATACACACACACATACAGACTTCAACATACAGTATATACACACACACATACAGACTTTAACATACAGTATATACACATACACACATACAGACTTTAACATACTGTATGCACACACACACACACACACACATACGTTATGATATATACACAAACATACAAGATGTGTTCTGAATGCATCCTGCTGCTTATCACAACACGCACCCTCATTCTCCTGGGCTGAGCTGTTTTCTGAAGTGCTCTTGAACAGCTCTCACCATGATTAGAAACTCGCCAGTGATACCGTGCGTCGCACACTGGACGGATCCATCTCCACTGAAAGGCCGCCGTGTGAAGGCAAAAGACTAGAGTCGTGCCTGGACATCCATTCATCTCTGACACCGCCGGGTTCAGCCCTACCATTGCCACGGTACGTTATATAGTGGAAGTACGGGTGTGGAACACCAAATTCCCTGTCTGAATGACAGCATCCTCGGACCACAGTAGGCTCCCCTAATGCATCATCAGCTCTTTGCCTTTTACTGACACTAACGCTTATCTCCAAATATTTCTTGTAAAAGAAAAAGAAGAAACAAGCCCCCCTGATTTCAGAGTGCCGTGCCAAGCTCAGGCAGCGCCATTACATAAGACCAAGCTGAACCCCAGCTTCACTAAGGCAAATTGGGGGGGGGGGGGGGGGGGGGCTTCAGTCAGGCATTGCAAAGACCCCAGTGAGGGCCACGATCCCTGCGCAAAAGTAGCCCATTCTCAGCTCTCCGCCCACTGCCCTGGCTTTATATACGGCAGCTGACCTGCAATACACCGACTGCACCGTTCATAATCGCCCAATTAGATTCAACTTAAATTTAATACACTGGCTAATTTCCCAATCAGGACCGTTGTGATTTTGCTTAAACAAAAAACACGAGGCACTGAATCCTGTTATCGGAAGAGAAAGCCACCTCGCCGTGCGACTCTGTATACCACCTGCAAGGTGTTGCACTAATCATGCGAGGCGAGCAAAATTAGCACCATTTTGTCAGTTGCGAGAAAAGGTGTTAAAACCAAATTAACAACATTCGGAAAAACCAGTCCCTCTCACTGCAGCTTATATATGACTCTACAGATTGTGTGGATATGGGGAATCACCACACTGTAAGTAAAGGTTCAATTATTTAAAAAATATATTATTTTAAAGCAGAGCTAAAGTTCAGCCTTGCCTTCCATTTCATTAGCCCAACGTTGTAGAAGCATTTTTGACTCGGTGATCACTGAAAACAAAATCATAAGTGCATACACGCACAAGCATGCCGACACGCACGCAAACACACACACGCGCACGCACGCACACACACGCGCACACACACGCTACGCCGTCTGCCGTTACCTGGCTTCGGCCACGGTGCAGCAGTAGCTGCCGCTACGCCGCGACTCTCTCCGCCCCCCTCTGAGCTCCTCGCGGGACTTACGCCGGTGGAAGTAGTCCGTGAGTTTCCCGAAACTCGACATCCTCCCCGCGACGTTCGGGCCTCTGAACCTCGGTGAAAACTTTTCCCGCCCAGCCCTATATGCCGTAGTACCCCCCCCCCCCCCCCCCGCCCCTCCCCCAAAAACAAATCCAACTGTCCACCTGGATCTACCTGTCAGGAAAGTCCATGGCTCTACCCCCTGCTCTGCATCCACCTTCCCATTCTTTCAGGGAAAAACAAACAGTGGTAAAAAAAAAAAAACCCAAAAAAAACAGCAGAGCCTGCTGTGCTGGTCCTCCGGGCAGCCTGCGCACACACAACCTCTCTCAAAATAGCAACACTTGTAATTGCCTTGGAAACCACGCAGCAGGGTAAGGTGCACCTGCCGCTGCTCTGGGCGACGGGGAGCGCGCTGTCTGCTGCCGTCAGCGTGGCTCGGACTGCTCTCTTCGCTTCTCAGGGAGCCGAATCAGGCGGAGCAGCATCCGAGATGCAGCGATCCTCATCTCTCCCTCTCTCTGCCTCTCCCTCTCTCTCCCTCGCTCTCTCTCTCTCTCTCTCTCTCTCATCCTCTCCCTCTCTCCCCCGCACACACAGGCGCACAAACACACAGACACACACTCTCTCCCCCTTGCTCCCTTTCCCTGACACACAGCCTGCATTCCTCCACATCGCAGAGATTTTGGGTTACAATGACGGAAGAATATCCAAAAGAAAAGAGAAAAGAAAAGGGCATAATGGGGGATTTGGTGTGTGTGTGTGTGTGTGTGTGTGTGTGTGTGTGTGTGAGTGGGGGGGGGGGGCATGCTTACGCACGGGAGGGCAGTAGTCTGTGTTCTCTGCTGCCTTTTTTTGCGCACACACCCCTCCTCAACTCCCTTGGTAATTGAGGGAAAAGCCTCCATCAGATTTTGTCAAGCTGTGAGCAGTGCAGATCTCCATTCCTAACAACGCTGCCATTCCTTAACAACGCTGCATATTTTTCAATCCACTCTGTTAATCACATGCCCTCCCATTCCATCTCTCTCACACAGACACACACACACACACACACACTCTCTCTATCTCTCTCTCTCACACTCACACAGACACACACACGCAAACAGACACAGACACACACACGCCTGCTCCAGACTCCTCCATTGCTCACGGCCCCTTCCCATGCTTCTCCCCGTCAGACTGGGATCCCGTTAATAACACAAACAAGCAAAAGAGGTTTATCGTAAAAAAAAAAGAATCCGCACAGAACCGCCACTCGTCTTACGGGGTCCGCACAAATGAACTCATAAAAAGGGAAGCAGTGGAGGGAACCTTTCTATCGCTGCGTCGAGGCTTTACTGTGAAGAGCTCATTAATGAGAATGCGAGGGCTTGCAAACCCCACGCGTGTCTGTGTATGTCTCCCTTTAACTGTCATCTCTCTCTCTGTCTCTCTCTCTGTGTGTCTCTCTCTCTGTCTCTCTCTCTCTTTCTCTCTCTGTCACTTTCTCTCTCTGTCTCTCTCTCTCTTTCTCTCTCTGTCTCTCTCTCTCTTATCTCTGTGTGTTTGAATATCTACACACAGTTTACACATGCCGCACTAGTTCTAAGTCTAGTTGCGTCTCACGCTTTGTGTTTCCCCATGCATGAGTCTGCACGTTTGCACCTTTGTCTGTACTTTTGTGTGTTCGCACATTGGTGCGTGAATGTGCATGTGAGCTATTGTGTGTGTCTGTGTGTTTCCCAAGACGGTGACCAGGGCTCCAGAAGACTTGCTGGAGGGAATACGCTAGCCTCTTATCTAAACCTACTCATCCAAGCACATTAATACGCATATAAACACGCTCACCACCCATCGCAGTAACACTCATATAGACACGCCAACCCCTTATCCAAACACATTAACACTCATTCAAACACACTAACCCCCTATCCAAACACATTAGCACTCATATAAAAACACTAACAATCATCTAAACAAACTGACCCCTCCTCTAAAAACACCAACCCCTCTTCTAAATACACTGACCTCAATGCAAACACACTAACACTTGTATAAAAACACAGAATTCTCATCCAAATACACAAAGTCCTCATATGTCCCCCTAACAATGACAAACCCAAGAGAGTTGGCTGTCGCTCTGGCTCCATCCACACTTGAGCCTCCTTGTCCTTTACAGAGGACGGGAAGAGCCCCAGAGCCCGAGCCTCCCCCTCTTATCTGCTACTTGTTGATCAGAATATCGTTTTCGGAAGATTAATTGCTTTCCTGGCCGTGACGCAATAGTTCTTTGATCGTTTGGTCTAAGTGGGCAGCCCCTCCCCTACCGAATCCATCCCCTCCCCTACCGAATCCATCCCCTCCCCTACCGAATCCATCCCCAGCCCAGAGGAGCAGGAGCTCCGTGAGCCGCCCAAGTCTCCCACAGAGCGGGGGGGTGGGTGCGGGGGGCTGAGAGAAACGGGGCTGCGGATTAGCCGCATTAACACCAGCCGCATGAATGAGGGGCGCCTGCGGGCCGACGGATCGCCGAGGCCTCCCCCCGTGGCAGCGGGGCCTCAGGGAATCTCAATGAGAGCTCGGCACCGCCGGCCCAACCTGGCAACCCGGCGTGGCGCACATAAAGCAGGCCGTTGTCAGCGCACAGGTCCTGGAGGAGACAAGCAGCCAAATGAAATGCACAGAATTCATTAAAGAGAGCATCCCGCTCCAGACCTGTGAGGCAGCGCACTCGATGTGGCACACACCATGCGGGGAAGTGCGAGGCGGCTAATTCAATGCGGTTGTGTAGGAGAAAGGGGGGGGTCAGGCCAGTAACGGTAAATGCAGAGCAGGGCAGAGAATCAAACAGACAATAGCTTTTGTCTGTGGGAGCTGAGGCTGCGCTGTCACGCTGAGCGTATGGCTGCAGGAGTATGACTGGGGTGTATGACTGGGGTAGTATGTATGGAGGAGTATGACTGGGGGAGTATGACTAGGGGAGTATGTATGGAGGAGTATGACTGGGGGAGTATGTATGGATGAGTATGACTGGGGGAGTATGTATGGAGGAGTATGACTGGGGGTGTATGACTCGGGGAGTATGTATGGATGAGTATGACTGGGGCAGTATGTATGGATGAGTATGACTGGGGGAGTATGTATGGAAAAGTATGACTGGCGGTGTATGACTCGGGGAGTATGTATGGAGGAGTATGACTGGGGGTGTATGACTGGGGGAGTATGTATGGATGAGTATAACTGGAAGAGTATGACTTGGGGAGTATGTATGGAGGAGTATGACTGGGGGTGTGGGCGGCAGTGTAGTATAATGGTTAAGGAACTGGACTTGTAACCGAAAGGTTGCAGGTTCGATTCCCAGGTAGTACACTGCCGTTGTACCCTTGAGCAAGGTGCTTAACCTGAATCGCTTCAGTATATGTAAAAAATGCTAATAAGTTGTGTAAGTCGCTCTGGATAAGAGCGTCTGCTAAATGCCTGTAATGTAATCTAATGGTGTATGACTGGGGGTGTATGACTTGGGGAGTATGTATGGAGGAGTATCACTGGGGGTGTATGACTGGGGGAGTATGACTTGGGGAGTATGTATGGAGGAGTATGACTGGGGGAGTATGACTCGGGGAGTATGTATGGATGAGTATGACTGGACGAGTATGACTTGGGGAGTATGTATGGAGGAGTATGACTGGGGGTGTATGTATGGATGAGTATGACTGGAAGAGTATGACTTGGGGAGTATGTATGGAGGAGTATGACGGGGTGTATGACTGGGGGAGTATGTATGGATGAGTATAACTGGAAGAGTATGACTTGGGGAGTATGTATGGAGGAGTATGACTGGGGGTGTATGACTGGGGGAGTATGACTTGGGGAGTATGTATGGAGGAGTATGACTGGGGGTGTATGACTGGGGGAGTTTGTATGGATGAGTATGACTGGGGGTGTATGACTGGGGAAGTATGTATGGATGAGTATGACTGGAAGAGTATGACTTGGGGAGTATGTATGGAGGAGTATGACTGGGGGTGTATGACTGGGGGAGTATGACTTGGGCAGTATGTATGGATGAGTATGACTGAGGGAGTATGTCTGGGGGAGTTGAATGGCAGCATCGTCACAATGGAATTAGACTGGGACCCAGTGCTCTCTCACTCTTGGTATGCAGACAGCCAGGGAGAAAGCCCATGGAGCGCTTGGCTCACTGACTGAAGTATGTACATGGTACATTGCATGGCCAAAGGTATATGGACACCTTCTCATCCAACAACTCATTTCACAGTAATTAATATGGAGTTGGTCCCCCCCCTTTACTGCTATAACAGACTCCACTCTCATGGGAAGGCTTTCAACTAGATGCTGGAACATTGCTGCGTGGACTTGCTTCCATTCAGCCAGGAGAGCATTAGTGAGATCAGGCACTGATGTTGAGCGGTTTGGCCTGACTCGCAGTTGGCTTTCCTATTGATCCCAAAGGTGTTCCATGTGTTTGAGGTCAGGGCTCTGTGCAGGTCAATCAAGTTCTTACACACCAATCTTGACAAACCATTTCTGCATGGACCTCGCTTTATGCACAGGGGCATTGTCATTCTGAAATCGGAAAGGGCCTTCCCCAAACTGTTGCCACAAATTTGGAAGCACAGAATCGTCCAGAAAGTCATTGCCTGCTACAGCATTACATTTTGCCTTCACTAGAACTAAAAGGCCTAGCCCAAACCATGAAAAACAGCCCCAGACCAAGGGGTGTCTGGATACTTTTGGCCATGTAGTGTATATGTGTGTGTTTACATGTGTACGCACAAATAAGTACAAATGTATCGGGATCTGTCTGCATGTGCATGTGGGCACATGCATGTTTCTGTGTTTCTGTGTGTGTGTGTGCGCATGTGTGGACGCATTGTGTGTGCGTTTGTGTGTGTCTGTGCGTGTGGCTTTGATCTGTGGGCTGTCAAATGCAACACCCCCAGAGAACTCAATAGCAGGAGAACTGAGCTGCCTCGAGTCAATAGAATCCAATCTCCACCATCTGAGGAGTCAGCAGACTCATTAGGGTCCACGCAACGCAATACTGCACAAGCGCCAGGCTGCACTTACAATCTGTCAGCGCAGCCAGGCTGCACACCGCTCTCCCAGCCCATGAGCAGTCCCGGGAGAGCGCACACTAAATCAAATCAACCCGTTCACTTCACTGAAAAACACTGCTGTAACTCTCATCTCTACAATTGTGCACTGTTCAGTGAACCGTGGAAATATGACTGAAATACACACAAGTGCGTGCGCGCACGTACACGTACACGCACACACACACACACACACGCACACACCGCTATCATACATATAAACCCGCTAACATGAAGAAGCAAAATAATCACGTGCATCCCACACACGTGAACGTATACGTGTGTCATCCAATCACAATCCCACGCCGCGCACACAAAAGATGCACTCAAACACGCGCGCACAGACGCAGCCCTATGCCGGAACGAGCGTCATCCCACCCTCTTTAATTGGCCTGAGAGGCAGCGCACGTCGGTATGATGCCAGTTCCTCAGTGACTCATTGCTGGGGTCTCTGCGTGATGCCCGTTGTGATCTGTGAATGTGTGTACGCGCGCGGAAGGGCACTGCGAGATAAGGGTTACGAGAAAAGGGGAGATAATCCGCGAATATTAACGTTCCGTCCTCTCGGCTAAGCCGTTTTGCTTTCCTTTCTGCCCCCCCCGGCTTTCATACCGCACGCCGTTCCCTTCTCTAGCCCTCACATTCTCAAACAGGTTCCTCTTACAGCCCGCTGTGGCTCTGTGCTACAACAAGCAATCCCAGTCTGAAGCACATGCTTATACCGACCCTTGCCAGGGAGATACAGAAAGGCTATAATAATAGACCAAAGGACAACTCCCTACAATGCAACAGAAGAGGATTAAGTGCACCATTTCCATGTTTTTGAACAGCGAGAGGAAGTTAAGGCCGTCTTTCAGAGCACTCTTTTTATGCCTGCGAACTGAAAATGCTCTGTGTCATCAGCTTGAACATATTCCAGGGGATGGGTGGCTCGCGATAGAAACCCATGTGTCTCTTATTTGCATATTTCCCAGCTTGTGATGCCACGGAAAACCTCTTTGTTTAACAACTGAAAAAATCTGCCACTCTGTTTTGTTGGGATTAAACTAAACGCGGCACCCGGCGCAACTCAGCCTGCATACGATGTAAAGTGGATTCATAATCACAAAACCCACGGGCTGATTAAAATAATTAGCAATCAACCGTCGTCAAACTCCACTTTGCCAGGAAATTAATGGATCTTCCATTAGCCTTGCAAAATCGAGCAGCGGGAGTTTGCGTGGCAAAAGCACCACAGCTGGCCGGATACGGTTAAAATATGCGTTTGGAGGTATTCGCGCAAGACAACGAGTGTAACAAGATTCTACCCTCGCGCAGCTCCTGCCAGGCCTCGTATCGGCCTTCCTTAGTCTCACGCGCTGCAGATGTACCGCATCCAGAAAGTCCTCCGTTTGGGGCGTGTGAATATGTTGATTCTAATAGCTGCGCTTAATTACGGTTCTCAGCACATCTTATTCTGACAGACTGAGAAGTCCTCAGCCTCTCCACTCCACGCAGCGAGGCGGCTCCGAGTTCCAGGGCACGTTAAAGGGAGCAGCGCACAACTCAAACAGCCCAACAGCGCACAACTCAAACAGCCCAACAGCGCACAACTCAAACAGCCCAGCAGCACACAACTCAAACAGCCCAACAGCGCACAACTCAAACAGCCCAACAGCGCACAACTCAAACAGCCCAGCAGTGCACAACTCAAACAGCCCAGCAGCGCACGACTCAAACAGCCCAGCAGCGCAGAACTCAAACAGCCCAGCAGCGCACAACTCAAACAGCCCAACAGCGCACAATTAAAACCGTATCCCCTAACGGAGCCCTGGTCGAACCTTTGCGCTCTCTCAGGGTTTCTGTTTTCTCAGCCTAATGAAAAAACGAATCCCATCAAGCAGGCCGTCTCCTTCCCGGAACAAAGAGAAGCTAACTGTGCCACCAGAAAAGTCTCTGTGGAGCTGACCAGATTGCACTGGGTGAGGGTAAGTGCCCTTTGGATATCTGCAGCGCTGGCAACATATCACAGCTCTCTGCCAGAGAATGAAGACCCACTGTCTGCACTGCTGCGTTCAGCTTTGAAAAATTGTAAATGCGTATCTGTACCTGTATTCATTTTCGTGTGATCTTTATATTTGCCAGGTAGCAATGAACAATGATGTGGAAGTAATTACATCTCTCTCTCTCTCTCTCTCTCTCTCTCTCTCTCTCTCTCTCTCTCTCTCTCTCTCTACCTCCCCCTATCCCTCCCACTCCCCCCTCCCCCCCACTCAGTTTCAGGTGTTACTTAAAAGGTAGAGGAGTGTCAGTGAGTCGGAGGTTAGGGCCTAAGGACCATAGGGAAAAGTCTGTTGGGGAATAAACATTGATGCAGCTTCCTGTAAACTTTGCGTGCCTCACAGCGTCATGTGAAGCAGCATTAAGGGGCGTCGGCGTTATCTCTCCTCTCTCAGCGCCCGCGTGTGGTTCTGCGCGATGCCTGACGCCGCGCCGTCGGATTCATTCACAAACGGGGCAGGAGGAGCTCAGAGAACGGAGGGAATGCAGGTTGATGGAGAAGCGCTATTTACACATCCTGCTCCACTTAGTCTCAGCATTTAGAAAGTGTTCCGTTTCATCGGCGCGAGTCACTGAGTCACCGAGCAAACAGAACATCGATGGCAGAATGAATGGGTTACCAATGAGTAAGACTGCCAGGATGATTCGCATTATTCAAGATTCCTTTTCTTCCCCAGCCTGTACATCCTTTATGTCACCAAAGAGATAACAAAAAATGCTTATTGAAATTAAATGCTATCAACAGATGGGTGCACATGAAACATTACACCCGTAATACACACAGCAGTCATATGAGTCATACACTGCCTGGCCAAAAAAAAAGTCGCCGTTGCACCCGTCATGCATAGTGCCTGCTGTACAAGCCTCTGAAGGCAGTGTTATGATCTGGGGTTGCTTCAATTGGTCAGGTCTAGGCTCAGCAACGTTATGCAGCAATAAAATGAAGTCAGCTGAGTACCTGAATGTACTGAATGACCAGGTTATCCCATCAATGGGCATATTGCAGGACGACAATGCCAAGATTCATCGGGCTCAAATTGTGAAAGAGCAGGGAGCTTGAGGAATCATTTTCACACATGAATTGGCCACCAGAGTCCTGACTTTAACACCATTGAAAGTCTTTGGGATGTGCTGGAGAAGACTTTACGGAGTGGTTTCGACTCTCCCGTCGTCAATACAAGATCTCAGCCAAAAATGAATGCAACTCTGGACGGAAATAAATGTTGTGACGTTGCATAAGGTTGTTGAAACAATGCCACGACGAATGCGCGCCGTAATCAAAGCTAAAGGTGGTCCAACTAAATATTAGTGTGTGTTACTTTTTTTTTGGCCAGGCAGTGTATGTTATAAAACAAATGAAACTACAGTATGTGATATTGAATTTCACTGAGCGAAAATGACAAAATAATAAAATACATGTTTGGTTCAGTGACAGGTGGTTACATACTAGCATATAGCGGGCTGGCATTCACCCTTTAACATTTTAGACAGGTAAGAAGGGGATTTTTCATATTGAATCGCAGCATTGGTTTCAGCCAAATGATGGCAAGCATACAGCGATAAAAATGAATGCAATAATCAAACTCACTTCATTACTACAATTACATAATACCCAAGATTATATTAGGATTCATGTACACATGATCATTGTCCTGCTGGAAGAACCAACCATGACCCACTTTTAGCCTTCTGGCAGAGGCAGCCAGCATGTGTTGGCCTGTGTTTCACCTCATATTTATACCCCAGTGAAACAGGGGAGAGAAGTTGAGAATGACCACATAATAGTTCCTAAAGACTCAGCTGTATGCTTAAAAAAGTAAAATATGGATGGGAATATACTTAAATTAGGTTTTGTTTGCAAATATTTCTAGCATTGCCAATAATTATGACATCCTTTTTTGATATTTTTTACAAGAATAAAAAATATATATATATATTGACTTTTCTCATATTTTGAGGGTAAGGTCATGCTGATAAACATCAAAGACATTTTTATAGACGTTTTTGCTCAAATTTTCCAGGGTTGCCAATAATTCTGGTGGGCACAGTACATCTATGTTTAATCTGTAGCCTAACTGATTTCCTGAGATTATATAGGAATAAAATTAGGATAGGAACAATGTGTTACCACTTTCTAAAAGGGCAGCTTTCTCTCCACCAATCACAGAGTATGTTAGTTACAACAAAGAGAAAAACTTCAATGGTAATTGTTGAATATTTTCTGGCTATAATACCTAGATATCGTAAGGGATCTCAGAAGCTAGCTTGCTAGCTAAGTAAAACTAGTTCATATGACAGCATTGCATTTTAGAAAAATGATTGTTTTTTCCACTTCAGAATGATTAGTGACATTTTTTACTTTTCTTAGTCACCAATAAGTGAATAACAACAGTCCACTTTAGAAAAGGATTGTTAAAGATCTGTTTTGCCTTTGACAGTATACTTATTAACCAAGTAACTACTCGGGAATAACTTCCTATCATTACTTACTCTTCATAGATATTTTGACATTTAGCAGACATTCTTATCCATTGTCACATACTCAGCTTACATTCTTTTCAATCCATTTATACAACTGGATATTTACTGAATACTTGTGTATAGCAACCATTTTTTGTGACTGTAAAAATAATTATTGACTCATTAACCCATATTGACTCATTTACTCATTAATGCATTAGATTATTTTCTTCTAGGCAGTCAGAACCACAACCCAACTCAGGGACAGTTAGCAAGAAACTGCAGTTGTGTGGAGGTAGATATTGCACTGAAGCACTGTGGGAGTTCAACAAATGGTTAGGACTACATAAAGGTTTGTTTGTAATACTATAAATGTCCACTGTCTTACCATTAAGGAAATACATTCACTGCTCAAACTGCAAATGATTCAACACAATCCACTCAGACATCAGATGCAATTTTTCCTTGGCCAATTACAAGTACTGTGTAAAAGAATTGGCCAATACTGAGTACTAATACCAATACTTTTTTAAAAGGAGAAATATGCAGTCTTTCATAAGTATAAATGCGCTATCAATACCTAGTGCTATACCGCCCCGTCGACTACCGCCAGCAATCCCTCATGTACAGCTTTCCTCCAATAGGAAACCACTGTATTCTTATATCATTGTATACCCACCATCTCTGAGCTGATCAAGCGCACACACATTCATTCTTTAAAACCTCTTTACATTCCCAGTAAAACAAAACAACAACAAGAGCAAGGGAAAATGGTGACTCACGAATGCACACACCTAACGCCAGTGTGACAGGATGAGCTACCTACACAAAAGCTTTTCACCTTGCTGACAGGTAAGGTTAATCCCATAATTCCGCTGCCTTAACGTAGGGCGTATTTACATTATGCAGTGAAGCACTTTGGGAGTTCAACACATAGTTAAGACTACCTAAAGGGTTTTTTTTTGTAATGCTATAAATTTCCATTGTCTTGCCCTTAAGGAAAGCATTCACTGCCCAAATTGCAAATGATTGCCACAAGCCACTGACATACGTATCATCATGAATGGAAGTGCAAAGACATTTTTCGATACCGTATATTAAAATGTTGCTTGTATAGGGAATTAAATAATAAATGTTGTGCGTTTATGGCTTCTATCGTTAATGGGCTAACCTTGTGAACTGGTGCCTCAAATACATTTAGCACATCACCCTTTTTAGATCTGCGGCAGTGCTCCAGTACTGTGGCCTTTTTGTGGGTCTCCCTAGTCAAGAGCGCCTCTAAACAACCTCAGGTTAATGTAATGTAATGGTCATATTGTAGTAACGTTGTAGATGCATGGCAGATGAATTAGAATTGTTTGAATGTTAAATGAACACCAGCAGAGTGCAAAGCTCTGCCTGAACAAGCCCAGCTACCCTCGCTGCTTTTACTTCAACGAGCAGCAAACAGGATGATGACATGAAGAAATAATTGTTTAAAGACGTTGTTCAGCAGCAGGAACCATGTTATCTTACACAATGGTCAAGAGTAGAGTGGTTATGTGTTCATTTGTAAACCCATTGCCCTCAGGAGGCACTTTAATGCCTTGGGTTTGTGTTAATGAACTCCCTCTTGTTCAGTGTTTCTAAAATGACCTCCATTTTGGGTCTCAGCCCTCTACACCTCACAGCTCATCCCTCTTTCTCCCAGGATGTTTGAAACCTTTGTGCCCTCATCTTCTGAGGCACAACAGTCTATCCCTGGTCAGCACAGGGCGGCACGGAGTCAGCGAGGTGAAGGGAGGCATACGCCTGTCAGGTCCCATTACACTGAGGATGTCCAGCTCAGTACCTCACAAAGTGCGTTTGCCCAGCAGGGCTTGAGTGCTGTAGAGGGTACAGGAGAACATGGCAGGGACCCTCCCTCACTATTTACCCTGCACATAGCTACAGAGAGCTGGGGCCCTTTAAAAATGCTATACAGTAACCTCATAGCATGTAGGCTACACGTGTGTGTGCATACACACACACACACACACACAAACATGCACACACAAGCACACGTACACGCACACAAGATCACATGCACGCACACACACACACACACACACACACCACACCACACACTTGCACAAATTGTTTATATACAGTGCCCTCCACTATTATTGGCACCCCTGGTAAAGATGAGTAAAAAGAAAATTCACCGTTTGGTGAATTAACTTAATGTCACACTGAAAAAATTAGAAAAATCCAACCTTTAATTGAAGTAAATTTATTACGAGAAAAAAAATCCCCCATCAAGAAATTATTATTTTTAACCAAACCACGTGTGCCACAATTATTGGCACCCCTGCATTTATATATAGAATAAAGTAAGCATTTTTAATATTTGGTCGCATATTCTTTGCATGCCATGGCTTCCTGATGTCTGTGACCCAACAACATCAAAAGACTCTTGATATCTTATTTTCTGGTACTCTTACAAGCGATACTATAACGTCTCTGTATTTGAATGGATCTCTATGGGAACTGGGGGGTGGGACTAGATTTAGCTGTGAATTACACTGGAACAGTATGGAATACATGGTTGGTAAAATGGCTGTAAGTCATCAAGGGTCTGAGGTATCAAATGAGCCTCAAACCATCACTCTGCTGCCAGATATGCAGTAGATATGGATGGATCACTTTCTCCTGACAAATTTTCCTATTGAACTCTATGGAAAAATAAGTCAGGAGAAGAAACCCTTCAAGTTATCCATCCATATCTAATGTATTTCTGGCAGCAAAGTGATGGTTTAAGGCTTGTTTGATACACCAGACCCTTGATGACTTACAGCCATGATGTCATTTAGCCAACCATGTGTTCCATACTGTTCCAGTGTAATTTACAGCTAAATCTAGTCCCACCCCCCAATTCCCATAGAGATCCATTCAAATGCAGAGACATTATAGTATCGCTTAAGAGTACCAGAAAATAAGATATCAAGAGTCTTTTGATGTTGTTGGGTCACAGACATCAGGAAGCCATGGCATGCAAAGAATATGCGACCAAATATTAAAAATGCTTACTTTATTCTATATATAAATGCAGGGGTGCCAATAATTGTGGCACACGTGGTTTGGTTAAAAATAATTATTTCTTGATGAGGGATTTTTTTTTCAATTTCAATTAAAGGTTGGATTTTTCTAATTTTTCAGCTAATTCACCAAACTGTGAATTCTTTATGACCCTTTTTACCCATCTTTACCAGAGGTGCCAATAATAGTGGAGGGCACTGTATATTTTCCCAGAAGTACCGATGTATGAAGTGAATATTCTCAGAGAAATATAAAAAATGTATCGCTCACTATTTTCTAAAAATATCAAGCATTAAATAGTTATTGTATGCATTTGTAAGGTACCATATTGCCCAAAGGCTTGCAGACATGCAGGTTTGAATGGACCGTCCATTAATAATCAAAGCTGGGTAGAACATGGCTGAATAGAAATGAATATTGCCATAAGAGAAATGGGACCTGAGGAATGCCGAAGGTAGTCAGTGTCCAGGTCTCCAGAGACTGGTTGACATTATTCCATCTGAAGTCAAGATAAATTAATTAAATAATTCATCCTATTACCTGGATGAATTGTTATTATTGTACTACAGTACAATTACCGGTAGAATTGTAGCATTGTTCATTAGAGCAATGACAGACTTATCGGGCGAGATTGTGTGCACAGTCCATAGGGCACCCAACTCTCAAATTTCCCTGTACGTCTGCCAGCCTTCTGTGTCTGTGCCGTGATCCCGTCTACATGTAACCCTCTGTACTTTCTCCTGTGTTCATAGAGTCAAAACAACATAAGGAAGGCAGTCTGCCTGCTCCACTTTAAAAGAAACCAAATAAATGTTTTGCATAATTAATCTCATATCCATTTGTACTAATGGTCCTTTCATGTCTCTCTCTCTCTCTTGCTCTCTACACATCTTTCTTTCTGTAAACCTCGCAGCTCCCTCTCTCTCTGACACACACACACACACATAATTCACGTACAAACACAAACACCTGCAGCATTGAATTGGATAGGGATACGAGCAAACAATTTTTCAGTATGAGTCCAGAATTACAGCTCTAACTGCAGACGTCTTGTGTGTTCCTCAGCCGAAAACCGAAAAGAAAAAAAAGACTTTTAAGCTTCAACAAAGACTGTGGGAAGAAATACTGAGATATTAGAGTAGTGGTGCCCCAGAGGTGTGAGAGGCTATATTTGGTGTAAGGCAGACTGAGGGGGAGCTCACAAAGGCCATCCACTCCCCCCCCAACACCACCACCGTTAAAACACAGAACCATCTGGGAAAATAGCAACGCCAGTGGGCCGGATTACTCACAAAGAGAAGAGATGTACAAACAGTCACAGGGCTGCAGAAGGTCTGTGGGAAACAGTCAGCGGAGGTTATACAGACCGAGCTCCGCTATCCGCAACCTGCAAAAAAACAAGGGCTCCATCGACACTGTAAAACGTGCGCAAGAGGAAGAACAAAAGGGGTGGAAAACTCTCCCGGATTCGTCTGCCTTTTGTAAACTAGGCTCGTGTCCTTTTGGCTTTCGCGATATTCGGTTCATCTAAGGATGCGAAAGAATGAACGGCTCTGCTCCTCGAGCGCTCTCCGCAAAAAAAACGCGGGCACTGTTTCAGATGATTGCGGACCTTTATTGACACTCCAAGTGCTCTCGCCCAACGCAATCATGGCGAGTATGAATATAAAAAGCATCAAGTCCTTAAATAATCAAAACTAGTAATTGGATGCAAGACAATTCATTGGGAGACATGATTAAAGACCTAGTATATTATGTGACATTTCTCCCTAACCGGTGTGGTGCTATAACAGTTCACCGAATGGATACACCCAGCTGGAAGAGCCCTCGGCAGATGTAACAGCCAATCGTTTTAATGATAAACCCATTCACACATTATCTGGTCATCCTCTACATGGCCAAGGTGCAGCCGGAGCCCGTCCTGTCTCAACGGGGCATGGCTGATAAAATGCACTGCACGAGACAGTGTGCCATTCACTGGCATCAGTTCCTTACTGACGATCCCTTTTGGTATCACTGAGAACAGAACAAAATATCCTCTCGCAAAAATGGAAGAACTACCTTTCATTTACAGCGGTGAGTCAGTACACTGACAAGCAAGAGAGTGAGGAATCCATCAATGGTGCAATTCGTCCCATTGCTCAAATAGTTCTGGCGGTACAGTGACACGGAGTCACTAAGCACAGAGGTGATTTTTGTGTTGCGGGAAGCAGCGTTTCCGGGGACTGCTCCTCCAGAAATCCCACATTTCATAACCCGGCTGGTTCAGTGAGCTGAGGTGATTTAAAAAGCAGCCTTTTTTTTAATATGGTAGATCTATGAGAACATGAAACCCGGGGAAAGGGGCCTGGTTGCACTGACCAAGCATTGCATGATGGGCCTGGTTAGGACCTTTTGTTTGCGTGGGCCTGGTATGTACAACTAAACACTCTCCCTGAGGTCCATTTTGAAATGCTTATTGATCCCCCCCCCCTCCCAGAGACCTTAAAATCAATTTCAGCTTCCAGTCAAACAGACAACTTAGATAATCATTGCGGGGCGAATTATAGCTGTTGTTTTTTTCGGAGAACAGTCTAAACAATAGGTGCTCTTTAACGGCCCAATCAGTGCCTTCTAAAAAAGGAAACGCTGAAGAGCTGCGGCCGCGAACTCCGCCCGCTCCGACTGCATTATCCGCGGGACTAATTCAACACGGACTCCATTATCGGACAGGCCGCGCCGGGTAATTAAGAACGCAAGCAAGAAGTGACGAGTCCTCTCTCGCGGGCCACCGCGCACCAGGATCCGGGTAATCGCGTCCGAGCGCCGTTTTCACGTCCGTCAATCGGCCTGACTATTGACATGTGAAGCGAATTAAGCACGGGGGCCCAGGGATCGCTCGGCCTTTTGGCCTCCCGAGACACTGTTTAAGACACTCATCAATCTGCACTGTCAAATTACTGCAGTAACAGCCATTTAGAAAGAGATAAAAAAGAGATTTAAAAAAAATTTGTTTTACAGAAGGATAAGGGAAAGAGCAGACGGGGCTTCACATTTCATTTGCAATTATGTATGTGCTCTTAATGAAAATAAAGGACAGCACATAGCTTCATATGTGTAGTGTATCTCAAAGCATATTTGACACTCTGATATGAAATATCAGTCTCCATGAATAAAGGCCTGGTGATAAATAGACCCCGTTTGAAACCCCGCTGTTTGGATCCCCATTTCTTTGGGCGCAACCAAAACACCCATCGGAGAACAGCATCAACAAGCTGCGCCGCGGTACCTAGAGATACCGCCACGCTCAGCCTTTACGGCAATCGCAGCAGATAAAGAGGAGCAAACTGTAAGCTGTCTGGCATTCATGATGGACGGCGAAGGAGCTCACCGGCGTACTGAGCAATTGACTCTGTGACATTTTCGCGGCGGGTGGGAAAAATCTAATATTGTGGAGGAGGTTGTGGGGCGTGGAGCTGTTTGGAGAAACAGATCGATGTGGGATCGTGCCTGCGCGTCTCCGGCCTATCCCTGCGCGGGGTGTGTGTCTGCAGGAGCGCATTCCCTCAGGGCTCCGTCGCACCATCCCCTGGGTGTGATTACTGCTCCCGCTTCCCACTACGACTGTTAGTCTGCTTCACACAACCACACACACAGTCTCACACATACCTAAAGACACACCTGAACGCTCTCTCTCTCTCTCTCTCTCTCTCTCTCTCTCTCTCTCTCTCTCTCTCACACACCATACACACACACACACACACAATTCAATTCAAAATGCTTTATTGGCATGACATATTTTAAAATACATATTGCCAAAGCATAATCGTAAAGATAACAACACCAATAAAAGTAACAACAACAACAATAAATATAAAGATTAAAATATAACGTAGACATAATATGTATACTACTACTATTAGTTTTAAAAATGTAGTAATACTACTAATAATAATTATCATATTGTAATTACTATTACAAACACACATGCACACATTGTCACACATACCCAAAGACACACACTCGCACACTCTCTTTCTCTTGCTTTCACACACACACACAGACATACACACATACATACACACACACATACATACATACATACACACACATCACTCCTCATTTCCCCAAACTGTAATGCAATCCAAGCTCCAAAATGAAAATGAGAAAATGGAAACTTAGAGCCTCAAGGATCCTGAACTGAATATGCGTCTTCTTAGTTTTTCTGTTCTTTTTTACGCAGGACTTCAATAAATCAGCCAGATTACACTTTGCTGCTGTGTATGAATAAGTCATGAACTTGCAGTGAGATGTCAAGGGGAACTTTGAACTCAACAGCAACTTCCATCTGCGGGCTCTCAATGAATCATGAATGGGACACGGGCTGTCTTTTCGTCTAACTAAGATTACTTATTTAGACCCAATTAAATATGATCTTGTGCTGATTTAGGGAAATATGAAGCCATTAGCAATGGTTGATTGTAACAAGAGTATTACAAGAACCACAATTACGTTTCCCTCCTGCCTTAAAAACCATCCGGCTTTTATGGTTCAAAAATTCATCATCATTAGAAATCAATGGCTGCCCCTCCCTGACCCGGCAGAGATCATTTCCACCTATAATCCAGGCCTGATTAGGGAGTAATCAATGTCTTCCGCAGTTCTCAATAGCCTGGATGTACTACTCAAAAGCGGACACTGCTCTTAATACTGTTCCTTTCAGGTCGCTCCCTTTTAATGTAATTTGTCCGTAATTGAACGCAGTTTGACGTCAGCTTTGTTTTCTGAACAACAACTCAAAGTGAACCGGTAAACAGTGTTGCGTTTTAAATGTGGTGTCCTTCCACCCCTGGTCACCAGCATATTCCGCATTTAGGGCCTGATTTACTAAGACTTTTAGCGTGTGCAAATCCTTTTAGCACAGCCAAAACTAATAACACAACCAATGATTGGTACAAAACAAATACCGTGACCAATCATTGGTCATGTTATTGGTTTTGCGTGCGCTGAAAGGTTTTGCATACGCTAAAGGTCTTAGTAAATCAGGGCCTTAGTGCGAAGGGCTGATTCCACATAACGATTGAATAAACAGCTCCAAATTTCCAACTATTAGTCTTCAGTCAGTTCAAAAAAGGCTGCTGTGAAGCATTTGCGCTTCCATTTTGCGAGAGCGGACACGTGGGGTGTAATGTCCTACTGAGTCGGAGCATTACGAACCAGGGGAGGCCAAGTTTACTCACAGTACTCATCCCGATCGTCCCACCAGATTAAACAATTTCAATTAAAACTTTAAAAGGCAAGCAGATGGCCAGTGATGAGATGCAGAAGATCACGAGGGGGCTTCAAAAGACCCGGTCCCTCGGTCTTCCGTCTCTGCGCATTTCAAACGGGAGAAAAGGAGGGAATAATTAAGACAGAAGCGCTCACTGCTTGTCGCCCTGTGAAGTAAAGCCGACGGTCTCCAGTGCAGGGGGAAAGCTAGTCCCCTGCTTGCCGACTGCTTTGCTGCCGAGTATTATGGGAGCAGGGAGATGGCAGTCATTTTGACGCCGCTCCAACTCCAATACTTCAAAGACAGTGGGAGAGGTAATGCTGTAGAGGGGTCTACACCGTCCTCACACACCGCGCACACACCACATGCACACTCCTCCTTGTCCTCACACACCGCAGTGTTCTCACACTCCACACCGTTCACACATGCCAAAGCGTTCTCGAACACAAGCACACACACACACGCGCGCGCACGTATTGTCCATATTGTCCTAACACACCACATACTCACCACTGTTCTCACACCACATAAAGCCCACCGCCCTTACACCCCCCACGACACTCTGCTTGTGTTTTTTCACCCTTCCATCTCCTGAGAGAACTGTTCACCGGACGGGGTCTAGACAGTGGTGTCGGCGGTGTTGCGGGTGCCGGAAGGGGGGCTTGGGACATGGAGTAGAGAGATTCACAATTTAATGTGAGGATGTCAGTCAGCGCCAGGCAAGAACTTTACATGTGGAAGCCACAGTGTCCTCAGCCCCTGGAACCAAGCTGTGAGATCTCACTGACAAGCGCCGGTCAGAGAGAGGGCGGGGGGGGGGGGGGGGGGGGTTAGAGGTAACCAACAGCAGTATTTCACTCACTTCCCATACTCACGCTACGGGCGTGGGGTCACCGTGCCCCCTTCAGGTGGAAGAGCAGCTAAGCATTAGGCAAGGGCTACTCACGCAATCAGATCAGATGTTTTTTTTTAAAGATCTTAGTGTCTGTATTTCATGTTGAGGTATTCCACACCTCCAGGCCTTGAGCAGGAATAATGTAATGAAGGATCGCTTGGAACAGGACGTTTATTCGATTGGTATTGCAAGGTGTCATGCAGGTGTTCGCTGTTTTCCAACACGGTCGTTTTACCAAAATTTTCCTTTGAAGAAAAGACAAATCTGATCTGTTCCAAAATCAAAGGGAGGAGAACAAGAGCATGTACCAAAAGACTCCCGACTAGGGCCTTTTTTTAATCAACGCAGCGCATTATACAGCTGAACCACGCGATGCTATGACAACGTGCAATTTGTCACTCGACATGTACTGCCTGCCGAGGAAAAATATTGTGGGAACATTAAGCCGGCTTTTTCCTGGTCCTCCAGCGTGGCCTTGGCATCCCAATTAGCCAGCTGTGACTGGGAGTGCTCCCCAGCACTGAGTGAGGAACAAAAGGCCACATTAACCTCTGTCTCACAGCCTCCGGCCCTGCAATCTGCAATGCCAACCGTGACCTCCTTCTCCCCACCTCGCTAAATGGAGGAGCGTGGCAAATGGGCTTTGCTGAATTACAGTATGACACATTTCCCCGAATTACCGTCGCGACGCTAATGCCGCATGCGTGCGCGTGTACGCGAGAGAGCGAGCGAGAGAGCCTGTGTGTACGGGCCGGCACTGAGCCGCTCGTCTCTGCGCCCCCTACGATAGCAAGAACCAATGGAGTGGATGTGGAAAGGTGGGGCCGCTTGCCTCTGGCCCTGTGAAAATACTCATTTGGAGTAAGGCGGCAGCTGGCCTTTGTCTCCATCAGCATGTGACAGGGCCCCGCCTCTGTTTCGCACCAGCTGACACGTGGGCCATGACGGGTCAACACGCATAAATGGGCGGCTATGATTACACCTGTCAATTGTTCAGCCGCAATGTGCTGTAACCCCAGTGTATAAATCTCTTGTCACGGCCAGGGACAATATCATTATTACTCTGATCCCAGACCAGCAACATGGATGCTTTTAGTTCATTTTATTTTTATTTTTTTCCCCGAAAAGGAGCGCTCCCCATTTTAAAAGGACCTAAACCGTGTTTCTTAATGTCAAAATGTGGAACATCTTCTGTGGAGCGTATTAATACAGCTGGCCTGGATCTGATACCAAGCGGCTGTGCAGTCGGCACAAGCTGAAGGGGGAAGGTGAGAATCAGAGTTTGACCAGCCCGGTCCTTGGTAAAGTCCCGTGACATCTGAAGTGGCACAGTAGGTCTATCAGCCAAGTGCCCTTACCAAGAAGCTCAAGTATAAAATAGGAAGTATGAGTATCATGCGCTATGACCTGCTGGAAGATCCATTGTCAGCAGCCATACCACCATGCAATCTGCTCCTGCTTAATTACTGAAGCTAAGCAGGTGTGGGCTTGGTTAGTACTTGGATGGGAGACCTCCTGGAAAAACTAAGTTGCTGCTGGAAGTGGTGTTGGTGGACCAGTAGGGGGCAATCTTCCCTCTGGTCAAATAAATCCCAATGCAGAGATGGGGACACTGTGCTGTAGGAGATGCCGTCTTTCGGATGAGACGTTAAACCGAGGTCCTGACTCACTGTGGTCATTAAAGATCCCATGACACTTATCGCAAAGAGTAGGGGTTTCCCCGGTGTCCTGGCTAAATTCCCAGCCTGGCTCTTTCAATCTGCCACCTAATCATCCCCCAGTTTAATTGGCTAATAATCATTCTCTGTCTCTCCACCTCAGCTGATGTGTGGTGAGCATACTGGCGCAAAATGGCTGCCGTTGCATCACCCAAGTGGGTGCTACACATTGGTGGTGGTAGAGGCGAGTTTCCCCCTCATCACTGTAATAATAATAATTATTATTATTATTATTCTGACTTAAACACTACATTCTGTAGCAATCTCAGTAGTAAAAAAAAAACTAAAGAAAACTAGAGCAAACCCTGCATGCTTACTTACAATAAAGGCCCACGCCATAATACGCAAATAAAAGAAATTGGTCACACTTTAAACAAAGTGTCTCATAAAGGCTTTATATAGAATATTCCTTCATAAACATGACATAGTGGCTTCATAAATCATACATATGCCAATGTCATGCAGGGTGACATCACACCTTCTTATGCAACATGTTATGCTAAATGTGACGTAACCAACAATGTCACCTGGCTAATAGCTAAACATTCTGACATAAAATTCTTATATAGGATGCTAGGCTAACTGTGACGTAACTCAGAATCTCAGTACTGTATAATGTAGAATTGTTAAATGTGTTTGTGTAATACCTGGTTTGAGGGACTTACCATGGATGTATTACCGGCATAAACAATAAAATAAATTGCAATTGTGCTATTTTAAACCACGTGTGTATAACCGGAAAGGGCTTGCTAGCGTTTTCAGTTTTGCGCGTTAACATTATGTTATCAAATTGCAAACTGCTTTAAAATAGCTTATAAATTTGGCGCCCAATGCGGGGCTGAGCATATGTAATTCCCACCCCAATTTGGAATGGCCAATCATCTGCAACCACAGCCGCGTACATTGCGCAGAACCCACTACCAATTTGCGGGAGTGTCGACATCCACGGTTCTCCTCCAAACATGTGGCGTCGCCAGCTGCAGACTACAGCTAAGCTCACATAGAGATGAGTCAGAGCAGAGACCTTTCATGTGCGGTTTTGACTACAATCTACAGGCGCCCCATCGACCTGCAGGGGTCGCTAGACAGCAATGCACACAGAACCCTATCCTCCACCTTCCATTCCCAGTCCGGATCGAATCCGGACTGTGCCAGTGCCGACCGTGGCCGGTAGCTCCATAGGGCGACGCGCAATTGCCGATTGCGTCGCCCTATGGAGCTACCGGCCACGGTCGGCACAGGCACAGTCCGGATTCGATCCAAGGCCATGAGGCTCATCCATGCACCACAGTGTGGTGTCTTAACCTTAACCAAATGAGCCATCCAGCAGTCTGGCTAAAATAGCCATTTTAATGTAAATGCCTCTCTGTAGGAAGTGGAAATCTTGGAAAATAACAAACAGCATGAACCAAGGAAAATTTCAGGAGGAGTAGACATGGGCGCAACCAATTCTTACAAGGAGGGGGGGGGTGCTAATTTGTGACGGCTAAATGTTTGGAGTATTACATAAGCTGTTCAATGTCCTTATTTTCTGCCATTTGTTTGTTGTCTTCTGTAATATATGTAACATAACATCATGTCATATGTTATCATTGTTATTGTTTGTAATTCCGTGTTCTTTTCTTAATTGGTAAATATTTTGTTGGTTTGTCTACAATAGGCTACTGAGAAGCATTGTATGTATAGGGTCCATATTACGGGCTTAGCATTACACCTGTTTTGCGAATGTAGTTATTTCCTTCTCTCGTGATGTCTGCCCTGTAAATATTCTGCATGGGAGCCTGGGATGCTGGGACTGCACCTGCTGTAAATAATCCACTCTTGTTCCTAAGTCTACGTCTCAGCCGTTTCAAAGCCTCCGGCAGCCGGTGTACCCCGACAATGAGCAGCAATATATTTAGAGTGACATACTGTGTAATGCAGTAGAACAATAGAATACAAATGAATAATGAAAGAACAGAGGAAGCCAATGAGGTTCCGAGTGAATATTCGGCAAACTCGTGGCTGTGAATACACGCCCATGTCGGCGTATGGTGACTGTGTGATGATGTGTGATGCGTCCTTGTGTTCCTCCAGCAGAGGCGAATGCAAGCAAAGGGTTAAAACGCTCGCTGGCCAACGAGAACTTCAGAGGTCAGCGCAGATGATGTAATGCGGGAGCAAATTAATTGGGGAAGAGGAACTGCAGTACAGTAGGTGCAGCGATAATGGCATATTAAATCAAGCGAATCCCCTATCACGGAGCGCCATCCCTTATCACGGAGTGCCATCAGCAGGCTTAACTGCCATTCAGGTTGGATTGGTGGGGGTTTCTGTGGAGGAAATTTAACTGGTCAATCCCTTATGAATATATAAGGCTGTAGGCTGAAATTCCACAACCTACATAAAAGGAAGCGAACACCCAGCCATCTTATCAAGGGCCGCAAGCAGTGTTTGCCACACAATGTACGGAATAAATAAGTCAGAACAAGGTGCAACAGCACCCTCTTGTGTCAGTTAATGATTATAACAGCAAATCACTGAAAATAGAATAGGAGCATGGAGCCAGCAGGGATGTTTGTAGACTTTGTACAAATGTGTTCACTTTAGCCTTTGGCCTTTTCTTCCTTTGACTTCTCCTGAAAATTCACAATTTGGATTAAAAAAAACCTCTATGTGAAACCAAAGGTTGATTGTTTTTTTTTTATTAAGAGGTGATTAAAAAATATGGTAAAAAAAAAAGAAGTCAAACGTAAGTAAAAAACAATCCTACAGCAAACTGCTATTAACAAACTATGTTCCATTACATTGCAATTTTACACAATCTAGCTGCCTCTCTCTCTTTCACACACACACACACACACACACACACACACACACACACACACACACACACACACACACACACACACATGTATGTAGTCATATACACACAAACACATACAGACACACGCGTGCACGCGCGCACACACACACATGCATGTGCTCATATATACACACACAAACACACGCATGAGAAGAAAACAGCCACTGGCATAAGTTAGCATGTTCAATCTAGTCAGAACAGAAATCAGCCCCCCCCCCCAAGAGAAGCTCTACTTGTGATCAGTAATAGGGATTGACAAGGTTAGGTAACGCAAAACAGATTACATACATGGTTGCTGCTCACCACCGTACTGCTTTTTTCTGGCCTCATTGGAAAGTACAAAGCACACAGTTGAGCAACCTATGTCAGAATTGCAACAAGAGTGGAGAACGGTGTGTGACTGGACAGAGAGAGGCCTAAAGAGGGAGAAGGCCACATTAATTCATAATGGCTGAGCCGCAAGCGGTACACTGACCTGGATACGGCCAGCATTTGTCCTTAACTTTGACTCGCAAGCGTTTCGGTTATTCATCACAAACTCAGTTTGGCAAGTTCGTATATTATAAAATGATCGTTTTTTTTTAGTTGTCAGTCAAATTTAAGGACGAATGTTGATTGAATCCCAGCCAACGACAGCAGAGAGAGAGTGTGCACGTGTGTGTGTGTGTGTGTGCGCGCATGTGTGTACAGGAGTAGTGTGTCGGTCCACTGTTTACCATGTGTGCATGTGCCTGTGGGTGTGCGTGTGTGCATGCGTGTGCCTGCGCATGTGCGTGTGTGTGCATGTGCGTATGTGTGTGTGGGCGCATGTGTGTATGTGTGTGTGGGCGCATGTGCGCATATGCGTGTGTGTGCATGTGCTTATGTGTGTGTGGGCGCATGTGCGTATGTGTGTGTGGGCGCATGTGCGTGTGTGTGCATGTGCGTATGTGTGTGTGTGTGCATGTGCGTATGTGTGTGTGTGTGCATGTGCGTATGTGTGTGTGGGTGCATGTGCGTATGTGTGTGTGGGCGTGTGTGCGTATGTGTGTGTGTGTGTGTGTGTGTGCATGTGCGTATGTGCGTGTGGGCGCATACACACATGTGTGAAAGACAGCAAGGGAGAGAGAGAAAGAGGAAGAGAGAAAGCGTCTGCACGTGTGAGAGCTCAGGTGCAGGAAAAGAGGCATGTTGTGCCCCAGGCAACAATCCCCCTTGGAAGTCTGGAAGGAGTTAGTTTTCTAACATCTAAAAATAGAACCTTATTAGCAATAAAAGTGCCAGGGCACGCTTGACTATAAACACGAACGCTACATCACACTGGAGACTGACTCACAGAAGGACTGCCACACTGCAGGGCCTCTCCACTCCAACACAACGCAGACGGCATTTACAAGGTACCAACGTAGCAACACAAAAACAGGAGAAAAGGCAGAAAAACAGAAATGCAAAAGCCCAGAATTAGCGAGCACCCGACCCGACGACGCGCTATGCAGTGCATGTGCTGCGTATTCGTGCTACTCCACTGATTCCATTAAACGTACATGACGGGATGTTGCTGTTTGATAGATGTCCATAAATCGCTAATCATCATTTCAAACAACTGAAACTAATTCCAAACCTGCCGCCTACAAATCCCAGTGGCCCGCCTCAAGCATGTCCCTGTATTCATTATGATATGATGTTATACCCAAGAGCCACACTCTGGTCTGTTACAACAGCCTCATAGCTGACCTGAGCCTAACCTACCATGGTTAAATATCTACAATCTTAGATACATTGAAACTCTATTTATTGTATTGACAATAAATTAAGAATTGTCATTCAAATGATTTTGGTGTATTGAGATTCCTGTGGCATGGTCATCAGTATCTGTCTTCTTCAGCATCAAACTATTTTGTTTAAACCTCCGTTCCAAACATGTGCAAAACCCTGTTTCCCAAATCTCACATTAGCCCCTATGCCAATGTGTGTGATGCGGATATAGATTGCAGCTCTTAGACAGTTGGTGTTCTAAACAGACTTTCCTGTAGGCAGTCTGCTTAGAACAGCAGAATAGCCTGCACCAAGTCGATAAGTCTAGAAGAGATGGTTGGCAGTACCCAATCAGTCAATGTAATAGAGAGAAGAAATCAGAAATGCAAAGAAAATGAAATAAAAGTGTATATTATTGGTGGTGGTCATGGTGGGGGGGGGGGGGGGGGGGGTCCAATCAAGCAAATACATTAACAGAAACAGATAACACAGTAGTGTACATTCACTTCAAGGCAGTACATTTGAATAAATGCTTAGAAAGAGCTTTTGAACTGATAAAAAAAAAACACTGCGTTATACATCCAATCGTAGAGTAAAAGTTAGTCAGACTGAACCACATAGTCTAATGCTTGGCTGGAGATAATTAATGGAATCATTAAAATATTAAAAGATAACACTGAATACATTTTTAGAAATCAATTTTTGGGCTACAGTGTGTTTTTGCCATGCAGAGCCGATGAAAGAACCCATTGGTATTTGAGGGTTGGTCCTGAAGCTAACTTGCAAAACTTGTGGGCCAAGTAGATGGATTACTAGTATAATGTCTGGCACACACATCATATCATAGGCTCAAAGCCCATATTTTGAGTATAAACAGCATTTGTTTCAATTGTGGGTTGTATAAACATTTATTTTTTACTGATATGAGGGCAGTCCCTGTTTAACTACACAACCCAGATCACTACACCGTCACCGTGACATACAAGTGTTGATATTATGACTCTACCTACTGTTGTCGTATCAGTGCACTTGCGACAAACATAGCTAGTGCAATTTAACAAATTAGAATCAATGCATAAACACAATCCCCTGTGGCTGTTAAAAAATGAATAACTTGTGAAGCTGTCACTTCCCTTTAACGGCAGCAAAAACAGCTCTCTCATATATGTAAAGTGTTGTTTAAACTGCGATTATGCGAGGCAAAAGTTCACCAGTAAGCGCGGTGTCAGAACCAGGATGTATCGGCGCCGGCGAACACAACGCGCAGCGAGCATGCCACAGTACCAAGGCACAGTGCGGTAGTCGGCTCTTACCCTATGAACACTTCCATTTTTGGTCCATCGGTTCCCCCCCGCCTGCGTGCCGCCGCTCCGGGCCCGGGCTGGACCAGGACCTCCCCGGCTAACAAGAGGGCCTCTTTCTCACAGCACCGCCATCCCTGTACCTGCCGGGAGACAAAGGCACGGCGTTGTGGTTCTCCGCACATACTGACCACACAGCCCGAGGAGCGGATCAATGGTGCCGAGAGGTAGAGCTTCAGAGTGCAGTCCCATGGTGTCCCTCCCACACACACACACACACACACACACACACACACACACACACATTTGGGATGTGGGTGTCTTTGTGGATCTCATCACAAGGCGGGGCTCCAGCAAGGGTTACATAAACAAAGGGCTCATCTGACTCCTCTGCCAGGCAGGGGCAGCTCTAGGGTGGGGTGCAGTGATCAGGCACTTCCTGTACCCCTTTGGCTAGAGTTTCAAAGGTTTTCTTAGCTTTTGATCAATGGGGTTTTAAGTCACACCTACCACTCCACTGCTGAGGTGTTTCAGAGACATCTCTATGTGCTTGAGTCAACAAGGCAGTGTCCTTTTGTTTATCTTTCGCTGGTCCAAACAAGCATTTAATTCAAATTAGTTTAACCTTTACTACCCAGTGAGTATCCAAATAGAAGGATACTACCTCTTACAGCAAAGGCAAAGGCTGTGATTCAATTAATGTGCCCTTAACTTCCAAATTAATGTGTCTTTAACTTCCAAATAAAGTATATTGTCACCAACAAATGCAAGTGTTTTTCCATCACAATAAATCAGTTAATCGATCAAACTCATTTCATAGTATAACCCAGCCTTAAGTCCAAACTCCAAACAGTTTTGCTAGTTTATTTTGGTGATTGCTAAACTTGCCAAACTATATATTTGTGAAGAAAACATTAAAGCAATTTATTGTTGTGTGCACTTGTTGTCTTTATGGGGTTTTTAAATATTATTTAATAGTTTTAGGCTGTTTTTGATTGGCCCACAGTTTTGTGCACAATAAGGATATTTTAGATATTTAGAGAAGTTTCTGATGACCTGCTGGCTTTACACAGGCTGGTATAAGGCATTCTGGGGTTTGTGGTCCAAAACAAGAAAATTCACTTCAAGTAACCCCAGAGCAGTTTGCACAGCAACATTACAATGACAGACACAGTACATATGAACGGATAAACCTATGGCATTTATTCACTATTATAAACAGAAATATCAGTTCTTATATTGTGCTGATGATTCTTTCCTTGAGTGCAGCGGCCTCTTGTTTCATGCACCATAGCACAACCTCTGGAGGCATAACATTTATTTGACCGGGAAATCCCATTGAGATAGAAAATGTATTTTACAAGAGGGACTGGGCCAAGAGGTCAGTGGAATAAATGAACACAAAACAATTACATCCAGCATTGCTTCCTCAATTTGTGATTTTAATTCTTTCAGTGAAGGGAAGCTCTAAAAGGGGAGTGTTTTCTTAAATCCCAGGACCATGGAGGTGGAAAGCCTACTTAGGTCAGATACTACTCTTGGTACCTTAATCAAGGATTGAGAGTATAGATTTAAGAACTATGACTTAATGGCTTTAGTGTGCAAAGATATGATGACAGAGTACATACATCTCTGAATGTATGTAACTGACTGGCTCCGTGGTTGCCTGTTACCCGTTGTTGAAAAGCGCATGCGCAAATTGCGAGTGGTGAAAAGCGAATCCGCAAAATTCTAATTTCGTGTAATTACGGTAATGAAAATTGGCTGTCTAACCCTTCGCAGGAAGGTTTTGGCTTTTCTAGCAAACCTATGTAATGAGTGGTTAAAAGCATAAACTTTGTATTTCAATGTTAACCACATCTTTTATTGTGAAACAGATATTTTCTTTTACCCAAAGTTGCTTGTTAATATTCGGATTCGGGAAGAAAAAAAAAACTACAGAGAGACTAATTCGCCACAGCTATCTATCTGCCAGAGATTTAATTAATTGAGATCGCCACTAACAGGAGTAATTAACACAAATGCCCTATCAAAATCAGCATTATAAAACCAAACTGTGACTTAATGTTTATAAAGATATTTTGCTATTACTCTAGATCAGGAAGGTCTCCTGTATGCTATTGATATAGACTAGCGTATGTTACGTTAGCGTTACAAGTCCACAGTGTGGATACATTGCGAGTTGAATGGTAAACAATTTGGGTACAAACAAGCATTCACAGAATCCGTGATATAGGCTAAATATTAATTTTAATTAAGTTACCACAGTGCGATTGTCACAATCACCTCCCAAAACCATCGCCTCCCACTTCATGCAACCTAAAATGTTTAACCATTGTGAATTTGGCATCGCATTTCACATAATGACCATTTCACCTTTAATTTCACATAGCGCAAAACCAAAACGAGATGGCAGGCTGAGCTAACTAGGAGCAATACAGGGGCTGAAACCATTGAGGTAGGTGTGTGTGTGTTGGGGGGTTTTCCAAGTTCATATAGTAAAAAAAAATAAACTAAAAAAAAAAGTACAACATGAAATCACAACAGGCAGAAAGGTTTGTTATTGCGGAAATAGTTTCCATTCAAATGTATAATGGAATGGTTTCATGTTTTTATAAAACTGTCTTTTCATTCAGTTGATTATATATTGCAGGCTACCTCAGATTTTTTCCTGTTCTTATCCAAAATTATTGTTCAGGGACCCCCAGTTAGGGGGTGGAGGGTTAGATAAATAAGTATAAAGTGCAGAATATAGTTCTTATAAGAGGTTTTGAAAAGAAAAAAGACAGGGAGGGGGGAATACTCATAAATTGCAATAGCAATTAATTTTAGACTAGAAAATATGACATTTCCTATATGTAACACCACTTCCGGTCGAAGCCCTGCCCACTTCCAGTTTTTTATCCGAATACAGATACAGATACAGATAATGTTGATGGCCGAACAGATACAGATACAGATACAGATACAGATAGTGGCATCGCTGCGCACCCCTAATGTGTAGACTAGCTTATATAGGCCTATGGGTATTTCGATTCAGCTCCTCCTTACAAACAGTGATTTATATGTGTCATCATCAGCAAGTTGTAAAGACTTGGCTCCGAGCACGGAGAGCACACAAAAGCGCTCCCTCAATTCTAAAAATAGCACTACAACACTGAGACATTTTTTTATTTATTTTTTACTCGCTGCTAAAGATGAGTAAAAAGGGTTATAAAAAATTCACTGTTTGGTGAATTAGCTTAATGTCACACTGAAAACTGAGAAAAATCCAACCTTTAATTGAAGTAAATTTATTATGTGAAAAATATTTCTGGCAGCAGAGTGATGGTTTAAGGCCTGTTTGATACGTCAGACCCTTGATGACTTAAAGCCATTTAGCCAACCATGTGTTCCATACTGTTCCAGTGTAATCTACAGCTAAATCTAGTCCCACCCCCCAATTCCCATAGGGATCCATTCAAATGCAGAGAGGTTATAGTATCGCTTGTAAGAGTACCAGAAAATAAGATATCAAGAGTCTTTTGATGTTGTTGGGTCACAGACATCAGGATATCATGGCAGGCAAAGGATATGTGACCAAATATTAAAGATTATTACTTTATTCTATATATAAATGCAGGGGTGTCAATAATTGTGGCACACATGGTTTTGTTCAAAATAATTATTTCTTGATGAGGGATTTTTTGTTGTCATAATAAATTTACTTCTTAAATGTTGGATTTTTCTAATTTTTTCTGTGTGAGATTAAGCTAATTCACCTAACGGTGAATTTTTTATAACCATTTTTACTCATCTTTACCAGGGGCGCCAATAATAGTGGAGAGCACTGTATATATTTTGTATGCTAAAAGTGCCTTGTCACTGAAGTGGGTTATTTCTCTCATACAACTGACGTATAAATGAAAACAAATTCCTTATTTGCTGGGGAGAATTTCCTTATCAGTTGAGATTCTTGAGCACTCAAGTGGTTATCAGAATACCACTTTTCCTTTCTGTCAGAAGAGTAAAAAAGAGAAGGAGAGAATATTTTGTTAATAAATCCAATCCAAGTTTTTTTATTTTTGCTCCAAAAACAAACGTGTATGAGTATTTGTCATACAACTGGAGCCTATCCCAGCAAGCATTTGACGAGAGGCAGGAAAATACACCCTGGACACGTCGCCAATCCATCGCAGGGCACACACACCATTTCCTCAAGCACTCATGCCTATGGGCGATTTACTGTAGAGTCTCCAATTAGCCTAACCTGCATGTCTTTTGACTGTGGGAGGAAACCGGAGTACCCGGAGGAAACCCCACACGGTCACGGGGAGAACATGCAAACTAAACCGAACAAGCAAACTAACTGTTCCAATGAATGATTGAGGTGAATCAATAGGCTTGTAATTGGTGAAATTGCAGACATCCGGCCACTAAAACTAATACTTTTCAAGAAGAATTGAAAGACAAAGCAAATGATATCAAGCCAAGCCTGCGCTGTGTTAACACGTTGAAGAAAAAACATTACGAAAGAACCTAAACACGTGTGTTCAAAAACCTTAACTGAGCAAGAGATCGGGCTTTTACAACAAAACGGCATACGCAGGGGTCCCCCAGGATCGATTTGGCCCAAGTGCAGACGAAGCTAAACATGTTTTTGTCACAGGTTACATTCCAGAGCAGGGGACTGCAGCCCTGGTCCTGGGGAGCCACAGGCTCTGTTGGCTTTCATTTTTACTCATTTAGAGCAGTCGATGACACAGTTAACTAACTTCGCCTGGCTACTTGGGTCTTAAATTGGGTGCTAATTTTAATATGAAAACAAAAAACCAGCAGAGCTTGTGGCTCTTCAGGACCACAGTTGCAGACCCCCTGTTCTAGAGTTGAGGATTCCATTATCCATTGATGAGAACTCCATCTGGTAAGGGATAATCACGTTTGATTTAATGATGGAAAAATCCCATCCTGAAATGACCTGACTTGGAAAATATTCACACCTGCAGCAGCTGCCTGAATTCCGTTCCTGTAGCGGCCACCCTCTGCCAAAAGCACTGTCATCAATTTAGCTGTACAAAAAAAAAAAAAAAAAAAGACAAATGTGAGAAGCTGAGAGAAAGAGCCAAAGAAATGTAGTGCTCATACAAGTCAAATAATATCAATAATGACCCAAATGATGAACATCAGTATAATTAATAACTGTGCAGACTAATATTGCCCTTGATCTTGCTATACACAGTACTTAGCCCTGTTACAGTTCCTGCCCATATTTTGCCCAACCAAGGGGAAAGCATGTGTTTGACCCACAGTAGATGCCTAACTTACACTGTTTTATGCACCTCGGTTTATCTGCTGAACATACCCATACCCCCATACTAATATACAATAGGGCTGTTACATGTATTCTACCTGTCCGACTACATTCATTGAAACATTAAAGAAGTTCTGTTGACTGCTTAGACAGAACTTTTAAAAGAAGCATTGTGTCCCATCAAACATTTATCAGTAACTTGCTAAAGAGCTTGGTTTTGGGGAATCAGAAATTATTCAATACTTTGAGAAGATGTTTGCTGCAAAATTCAGAAATATCAGAATACAAATGCAATACCTATATGTAAAAATACTAAAAAGAAAGCACTCGTGTTCAGCAACCATGAGGATGGGAAAGTCTGAGCAGAAATATTATTATCCCAATAAAATACTTATTTACACTAGATTATCATTGGCTATATCACATACTTGGCTGTACCTCACAACTGTTGATGCACTGATGTCATGCCAATTCTGATGTAACACAGCATAATCCTGACACATTACAGTGAAAGGCAAATTCACAAAACTGATTAGTTGTTTCTGATATGCTTGTACATCATTGCTAGTGAGCCCATTTAGCTCCAGTGTTGTGTGCTAGCTCCTCTGGAAAGCTGGAATGTGATCAGAGAAAAGACTGGCCTGATTTTCTCTCATCAAAATAATTAGAATGAACTCCAGTTCTTTATTTGTTATGATATTCAATGGCAAGGAGATCTGCATTCACTCACACTTTCAGGAAATGTACTCATACAAATTAATTATTGGTTAATTTAGGCATGATTCTTAGGCTTTGTTATGAATATTTATGAAAAAGACTGGTGTTTGTAATTTCTTATTAATGAAAACATATTCATATATGAATCTAAGTCAATGTTTACACAGCTTCAACAAGAATTATCAAGCCAAAAGTTATTATCAGGCAGTTTAACCTTAAACATGACAGAGCACTTTTATCTCAATCACATCAATTTAAAGATGAAGTTCAGTTGTTTCTGGAAGTAGCCGAATCTGATAAGAATTTTAATATCAGAGTTGGGCGGTGAGCACCATGCTCCTAACACAATGTTCAGAAAGTTGTAAGTGTGCTACACTTTGGCAGCGATTGAGGTTAGTTAAACCCATTCCCTTCACAATAAAAATTATTTAAGATCAATGAAAAGCATTATATGAATGCAATCTGTTACTTGCATTATAAGCTCCTTTGTATTAGTTAGATTTTCCTGCATGACACCATATTGTTTCCCAAGTGTTTGCACTCTGGGCTTAGTGGGCTACATTCCACAGCTCCTCTGCTTTACATTCCACTATTTCTCTCCTGAATTCAGGAGCATAACAGGGTCAGTATCCATTCGACCCAATAAATACCCCCAGAGAATGCTGGAATACCAAAAACCTAGAGTTAGAATCGACCTTACCGCTGCTCTGAAAAAATGGGCTCACGTATGCAGTAAGACACAAGGTGCTTACGATATATTCCTGCCAAAGATAATTTACCTGAGACGATTTGTCAAATGGTGACCTTCATGGGAGTACGCTGATACGGACAATGGTCCTCACTGAATACCAATGCAAATACTGGGAACAAGCTGGTTGAAAAGCAACTTCCACAAATAATGTGCGGTCAAATGAAAACATGCAATTGTGCCTGTGTGAACAAAGGTCAAATGTTACAGCATTATCTGTATTCTGATCAGGATTGATTAAAGATGCATTGCACATCAACATTTGCCTGTGGTGTTTGTATGTATTATATCTGCATTATACCTATTTTCCTGTAATGTGACATACAAACGCACTGCTCACTGGGGATGTTTAGAAAGGTCCTAACCTCGGCGGTGGGCTCTGTTCCTATTGCACGCATCACATAAAACCCCTCAATTAAACATTAAGCCAGTGGTGGAAAGTCCAGGGGTCAGAAAGTAAATGTCCTGCCATGTTTTTCTTCCACTCATGAACTCAGCCAGCTGATTTTGCTAATTAATTTTATCTCCTGGCTGCAGAATTGCGCTAATTAGCAACTCCAGGTGATTGGAACAAAAGACTGGGGAGGACTTTCACTTTCTGAACCTGGATTTTCCACCGTTGCATTAAGCCAGGGATCTCAAACTCAAATCCTGGAGGGCCGCTGTGTCTGCTGGTTTTCGATGTGTTCCTGCACTTAAGTGTTTAATTTAAGTCATTGATTGGCTAAAGATTCTGCACACCTTGTTTCCAAGGCCTAAATTGGCTGCTGATTGAAAGGAAATCACAAAAACCAGCAGACACAGCGGCCCTCCAGGACTGGAGTTTGAGATCCCTGCATTAAGCAAACATTAAGCAAACACTGTGAAAATGCCAAGCTCAGGAATTGAACCCAAAAAAAGGAGGAAACGCAAGTCAACTATATAACAAATAATACAAATAATGCAAAAGGAATGTCATAAACCTCTCAGCCAAAAGAGAGAGGCAATGTACCAAAGACAGGGGGATACTGGCATACACAGAGTATCTTGGCAGAGATGATGAGCCTGAAGGAAATGGATGAGGGTAAGGAAGAGGACAAGGAAGCTCACGTCTAAACGTCAAAAACAGCATGTTTCCAAGGGTTTATATAACAAAAGTAAAAATAATTTATTGACATGTCTGAAAGGATGGTTTCCAGGGGAATGTTACGCCAGGCTTGTTATATAAATTTTAAACAGGGAAAGACTGAAAATCGAAACACAGAAGAGTCCTCTGATCGGACGATTCTTCCAATCAATAAAGAATATTTTAAAATGTAAAAACAACTTGTAGATAGAAGATTTGGAAGAGCTTGGAACTTATTTGCCTGCTTGTTGCTTCACCTGTTTTCAAAGAGCATAGATGGAGTGAATATTTATTAAATTTACAAGCACTCCAGTCCAAATTTTTTCTCATGTGAAAACAATGACAAAAAGCGATTTCTCTATGTTTAAAGACCATGGGCTCTATTTTCAAACCAGCGCAAGGGGACGGTATAGTCAAACGCAAGCTTGTTGACAGCATCAACGTCTTAAAACTGGCGCTATGGCGTTTCTCAGCAATACCGCTAGGATCAACAAATTCTCAACATAACATCCTTTCGCTTGCGCTGCAGTGGGATGGGTGGCGCTGTCTGGGGCGTGTTCTAAAATACTTTCGGCTCAGTGACAATTTGAACCAACGAAAACCCATTGCGTTATGATCAGCTGGAACCACCTCTTAGCGGCAACGCAATAGACTCTGGCAATTTGGCAACTTATTAGTCATGTAGTTCTATGTAGTGTCTATAGGTGATGCCAACATTACACTTCCATTTAATGAACAAATAGCCTATAATTATTATTAATTAATTAATTTTAATTTAAACTACTAGAATAAAACAGGACAGTTTACAAGAAACTTGCGATCATGTAGGCCAATAGCCTATAATATATAAATTACACATTGACACAGTTGAATCATAAGCCTACCATTTGAATCATAATTATGCCTACATCACCTAATGTAGGCTAATTAATGCATTCGCCACCTCCTCCCGTGCTTTCCGAACTTCTGGGAGACGAGGTGGTGTGGATTGTGATCCATAAATTACTACAGTCCTAGCCTGTACTTCTGTTGCAAGTATGTCTGATTCCTGTGCGGAAAATCGCTCTTGTCGTTGACGGTCCAGTGCGTTTGGGTTGCTCATTATGAAATTGCATGGAGCGATTGCGTTCCAACTGGCTTTTTTTAAAGCATGAGAACAACAATTTGATTGGCTACCATAGAGACACACCTTGGACATTTAAACCCAGCCTTTTAGCAATACCGCCATCAGATGCGCCAAGATTGCCGTCATGAAATTACCAAATTTCTCGCCGACACGCCCTCAGAGCGATACCTCCAAGCGCTTACTCTTGTGTTCACCATTGCGTTTGGTTTATTAAAATAGAGCCCCATATGTACAGAGAAATGTTAATTCTTAGATTTTTTTTAAAGCTTAGAAATCAAAGACAAATGTAACCCATAGTGTTCGTGCCCAGAAACCTGTTTCAGCTCACTGAGAGGTTTATGATAGATAACCATTTAAACTAGCCTAAATGCTACACTAGCCTATAGTTCTGTACTACCGCTAATCACATTAGCGAGATGTTCCGTTGAATCAAAGTATTCACGTGAAGAAGAGATGACAGCATCCTTTTTATTTTCTGGCCCTAAGGGATCGCTGTCTAACAATGCTTTTCCAGGCCTGTCAGTATACGGAGCCGGACACGGAAAGAGAGACGTGAGGGCCCATTTCTCAGCCTCTTGCCTTTAATGTGGTTACACCCCAGCTCTCATGACAGAGCTTGAGGCAGCACCTCTGGGTTCGCTCCAGCACTTGTGGGGGCTGATCACACCAGTGAGGCTGAACCCTGAGCAGGGTAAGGAGTAACAGCAGGTTACAGCGTAAAAATCCCGGTGCCATGCGACACAAATGGCGCCGGTCACATGGTCGAGCTAACGTGCTTCGTTGGCCCCCTTTATAACTGAAGAGCATGGAACAGCTGTGAGCACTGCACAAGTGCAAACAAGGACTGCCGACCTTGAAGCCTGCAGCAGAACCATTACTAGCTGAATCCCATCTTGTGTCCACCCCATCCTTTCCTCAGAGTGTGTGTGTGTGTGTGTGTGTGTGTGTGTGTGTGTGTGTGTGTGTGTGTGTGTGTGTGTGTGTGTGTGTGTGTGTGTGTGTGTGAGTGAGAGTGAGAGTGAGAGTGAGAGTGAGAGTGAGAGTGAGAGTGAGAGTGAGAGTGAAAGTGAGTGAAATCGAGCTCCGGTCCTGCCCATGTTGCCCAGTCTAATACGAAATGGAGGGATGTCATCCTGAAGACCTGCTGCCCCAATCTCTCAAACTCCCAGAATGCAACTGGCGGACTGATTTTGCAGGCAAAAAAGTAAAATTGCTTCCGTGAGTGTGCGCGGCCAAGAGTCAAAGTCGTCTCATCTTCCTAACCGTGCCCCAGCAGAGCTCTCGTCTCAGAACGCACTACACGCAGCTTCATGTCATTAATTCTGCCCACACGCCTGCCTAGTCTTCAAGATCGATGAGGGAGAAACTGTTTTGAGTACAGCTGCCAAAGAGAACACAGTTTACATTAAACAGTGCTATGCAACAATTTATATAAGATGGCACATCTCCTAAATCTTTACACAGCATCTTTTATGCAATAGGTCATCTTAAATAATAACCATTGGCTTATATTTCAGCTGAAGACATGTAAATATATCTAACAAACCCATTTGTTCACTCCATTAATGCAACTTACTTAATCCGGACATACATTTATCAGTGTAAATGTACATTTGTACAGCTGCACACAGCTCACCACTGCTGCTTTTTAAAGAACATTTTTCAAAAATCAATTTGGGGGGCTGCTGGATGGCTCATTCGGTTAAAGGCACCACACTGTGATGCATGGATGAGCTTTACAGCCACAGATCAAATCAGGACCACGCCAGTGCCACTGTGGCGGGCAGCTCCATAGGCCTATGCGTAATTGTCGATTGCGTCGCCCAGGTTATGGGCGAGGGTTCATCTCTCTTCAGCGACCCCTGCTGGTCGACCAGGCACCCACGGACTGCATGTCAAAGCCACATATGAAAGGTCTTCCTCTGACTCCTCTCTGCGTGAGCTGGGCTGCAGTTTGCGGTGTGAAAAGAAGCAGCTTGCAATACGCTGGAAGAAATTGTTTTTGTTTGCTGCTTGTATGCCACCCGCGGATGCCAAAAACTACGATATGCCCGCGGATGAATTTTAAGGTCAGTCGTGCATTTGAAGTGCACTGATGAGCACAGCGCTGGCTTGCACACCCGGGACACGTCGCAGGCCCGAGGGAAAGGGATGAGAGAGACCTCCTCCGCTAGCCGGGCGCTGCGCTGCACAGCCTGTCAGGTCTAGTGAACGTCTGTTGCAGAGCCCGTACTGGACAGGACCGATGTCACTCAAACTCCCCAGCGAGCCGACAGCATAGCGGGGGAGCGATAAATTATTGAGCCGTTTAAAGGAAGCTCACCCACGCAAACAAAATTTAAAAAATTTAAAAAAGGGAACGGGATTACCAAGCCAACCGCCTGAATCCGAACACAACAGAGCAGGTGACAGGTGAGTCCAGGCCGGAGTCACATTTTGTTTCGGCCTCCGCGCTCCCGCTCGTCTCCGTGTTCTCGAGCGGCAGAGTGCGCCCCGGGTCACCGTTTCCTCCGGCTGTCCTTGGATGCTGTTTTCGTCCCATTATTGCAGCGTACCACAAAGTACCGCTTCAAAGCCGCCCTCAGAAATAAAGACAATAATAAAGTGATGCCAGCAAATCCCCGTCCCTCAACAATGAAATGATGACGGCGACACGAACGCCGTATTGTTCGGTCTCCCATGCATTATCAGCTACTGCAACTGAGGCTCCCTGCCACAGAATGACAGCTTTATTCTGTCGCAAACGTCTCATAATGGAGAGATTTCACAACCGCATACTAAAACATATACCTCATGCAGAAGCTACTATTTTTCTTCCCTTCTCTCTTGGCCTTGCTTTTTAGTTTTACAGAGGGAAATGTATTCAATTAATTGGTTTCCATTAGTTCTACGTCATGCTCTCCCAGTTTAGTGGCTTAATATTGGTTTACGGCACATGTATGAACACCTCAAACCCAAATGCAAAAAAACTATGAAATAAGATCTGTTTATGTTCACTAGACAATGCATTTCTGTTTTTATAAGGAAGTTGTATATGTGATCTCTAGTATTGATATTATATTTCTCTCTCCACTAAACACATGCTGAAATGTATTTGACTGTTTGCATTCTAACTCATGATTTAGAATATATTTTGTGTAGACACGATTCATATCTCAGTCCTCAACGGAATAATATTTAGAAGAGAATAGATACTGTAATTCCAGCCAGCTAGCCCGCCAGTACGTGTGTATTATAAATGGCAGTATTGACTATTGTATGAGAAGTCTGAGGTATCATAGGGCTATCATATTTAGATTTGAAATTCTAATATTTCTTAAATAAGAAATAAAATAATTTTTAGGATTGCTAAAATTGGAATATGAATTTTTTATGTGCGTGCTGAAAATCTAACATGGGCTGTGTTCCAAAAAGGTTATCTCATGCTTCTGAATGACCCCATTTCTCCACTGCTGCATAGCCAATCAGCTTTTGAATTTAAAAAAATGACCAACTGTCTGACCAGAATCATCTCCTGTGGTAAAAAAAAAGAAGAGAACATTGCACAGCCAGTGCATAAATGCCCAAGTATTCCAGGCACTTCTGTTCTGTTTTTTCCTCAGCAGGGAACATAAATAGAAAAATGAAATAAATATAAAGTAAATAAATAAACACTACACTCGCTTCTAACCAAGTGGGTGGATTGTCCGGCATTTGTGGCAAATAATCTCAAAAAGCATTTTGCTACTAAGCCGCCAAACTGAAGTGGACCTGTTTGGAATGACCTTTTCATCACAACGTAGCCTATAATTTGTTCCCCGGGTCAGTATTTCAGAATTAGAATATTGTGATCAATATAAAACTGTTTTCTTTGTAAGGTTAAAATGATCCAGACTTGGAATTTTCTAGCTTTTTGTTCACTTCAGATCGTTGTTACAAAAAAGTCAGTATAGTCAGTCAATTTACCTATAATGAATAAGGGTTAACCAACTCTGCCTCTTATTTCGTCACTATCCATCGACTATTTATGCGACATTTTTAAGTGCAATGTTATCTTCCACTGCCTTTGTGCCCTGCTTGCGCCCCCTTATGGACATAACTCACATAACAGGAAGTACATAATAGTATCTCATACATTTTATGGCATTGCAATAATTATGTAGGTTTTGCAATAATAATAATTATTATATTTGGGAATACAATGTTCAAATTAAAATGTTTGGTCTAGCAGACCGCCCTGCTGCACTATCAATGACTCTCATGATCCCAGAGAAAGGAGACAGGTATGGAATAATGAAGCAAAAAGGAGCAAATGTACCTTTTTAATGCAGTCTATTGCAATGGAAGCCTTTCAGTGCACCAGCAGCCAAAGGAGAAATTAATTATAAACTATATATACAGTCAAGCTGGAAAGTCTGCACACCCCTTTCACCTCCACGTTTTATTACGTTAGACATATTCTACAATAGATTGAGTTCATTTTTTGTCTCAAAATTCTACACAAAATAGCCCATAATGACAAAATGAAAACAGGTTTTTAGACATTTGTGCTAATTTATTAAAAATCAAAATGCAAAATATCATATGTACACAAGTGTGCACACCCTTTGATATGACACCCAAAAGTGAGCTGAGGTGCATTCTGTTTCCACTGATACTGCTTGAGATGTTTCTACAACTTAATTGGAGTCCACCTGTGATAAATACAATTGATTGGACATGATTGGGGATTGCCAACACCTGCCTGTATAAGGTCCCACAGTTGACAGTGCATGTAAGAGCAAACTCCAAGCCATGGGGTCAAAGGAATTATCTGCAGACCTCAGACACAGGATTGTGTCAAGGCATAGATCTGGAGAAGGGTACGGAAAAATCTCTGCAGCTTTACAGGTCCCAAAGATCACAGTGGCCACCATCATTCGTAAATGGAAGAAGTTTGGAACCACCAAGAATCTTCCTAGACCGAGGGTCACTCTGACAGAGCTCCAGCGTATCCTTGTGGAGATGGGATAACCTTTCAGAAGATCAACCATCCAGGCAGCACTCCACCAGTCAGGCCTTTATGGTAGAGTGGCCAGACGGAAGACCCTCCTTAGTAAAAGGCACATCACAGCCCGCTTGGAGTTTGCCAAAAGGCACCTAGAGGACTCTCAAACCATGAGAATCAAGATTCTCTGGTCTGATGAAACCAAAATTGAACTTTTTGGCCTGAATACCAAGCGTCACGTCTGGAGGAAACCAGGCACCGCTCATCACCTGGCTAATACCATCCCTACAGTGAAGTATGGCGGTGGCAGCATCATGATGTGGGGATGTTTTTCAGCAGCGGGAACGGGGCGACTAGTCCTGATAGAGGGAAAGATGAATGCAGCTAAGTACACCGAGATCCTTGAAGAAAACCTGCTCCAGAGCGCTCTGGACCTCAGACTGGGGCGAAGGTTTACCTTCCAACATGACAACGACCCGAAGCACACAGCCAAGAGAACAAAGGAGTGGCTTCGGAGAAAGTCTGTGCATGTCCTTGAGTGGCCCAGCCAGAGCCCAGACCTGAATCCAATTGAACATCTGTGGAAAGAGCTGAAAATGGCTGTGTACCGACGCTGCCCATCCAACCTGACGGAGCTTGCAAGGATATGGCAAGAGGAATGGGCAAAAATGTCCAGAAACAAGTGTGCCAAGCTCGTAGCTTCTTTAACAAGACGCCTTGAAGCTCTAATCGCTGCCAAAGGTGCAGCAACCAAGTATTAGGCTAAGGGTGTGTACAGATATGTAACCCCTAAATAACCTATTTTTGTCAGTAAAATAAAATTGCATATTTTCTAAAAACCTGTTTTCACTTCGTCATTATTGGCTATTGTGTGTAGATGTTTGAGGCAAAAAATGAACTCAATCTATTGTAGTATAAGTCTGTAACGTAATAAAATGTGGAGAAGGTGAAAGGGGTGTGCAGACTTTCCGGCTTGACTGTATATCAGACAAATTATAGTGCATGATTTATCACCTATGGATCTTTATTGGTTTATTATCCAAGTATTGTGTCAGGTGGATGATTCTGGAAACAAGTGTGACTGCCAAAAATGAGCTTCAGCTACAGAGGGAGGGAAGAAAACTACGCATAGTGGAAAAGTAATCTTTCCCCGTGGAATCAGACAGGACCAGATTGTTACACAACCTTGAGCAGGGGGCAAATGACCTACTTCTGAAAATAACTGGAATGGATGGTCCTGGACTGCACAAAACTAGACCACTCGGGTGATAGTCTTTTAAGACGCTCACATTTACGCTTATTTGCAAATAGCAAGTTGGCAGCATTTACACTGCGTACCAGTCTTTTTATTCCATCATGAATGCAGCAGAATAGCCGGCATTTATTTTAAAATGTTCAAAATTAGTTCAAAACCAGTAAAGGGTAATTTATGTGAGGCAACAATGGCCTTCCCGTGACAACTGGACAGAGGGCTGCATTTTGAGGGTACAAATGCAGTTGGAAAATGCTTTGCCAAATATTGACTCAGATGAAAATGCAGCGCATGGCACATCTAGGAGGTGTTTCAGTCTGTAATGAGTTTAAGGAGTGGCAGTGTGACTGTGCGCTGGCCAATCAGGATGTTTTTAGTGATCACATGCATCATATACTCCTGTTTCCCATTATGCATGCTCACTATTATGACTCTTATCAGCTACTGTCCTGTTTAAATGCTTATTTTTCCCTCACAAGAATACTCAGCAATTCTGTGATTGTACTATAAACTAAAGGTTGTTAATTTGTGATTAATTTATTAAATTAGAGTAATATGTCTGCTAATAAATAATAATACTTAATTTATATTGATAATGACATAATTTATTAATGTTCAGTAAAATGTTGTTGTCTCAGGCAAAGGTTGACACCCAAACTGTTCACACATGTAAGGTTGTGCATCATGTAATCTGTCAGGCTATATGCATCATGATTATGATCCATTCAGATTATGGTCACCCGTGAGATGTGAACATTCTGCACTTCAGTCGATCTGTGCATTGACAGAATCAACCCTTCATGGTTAATATGAATGCCATTATTGAGTGATGCTATTTCTGTCACCTTTACAGCAACAAGCATGAGAAACTGACAATGTGAATTTCACAAGCTATATATCAAAGAAACTAGTCATTGAAGAAGGCGGAGCTTGTACTGGCTCAGTTATGTTGAAATGCAACAGTACTAAGCCAATAGGTCACAGAATTATAAATGGGCTCTCAGAGGTCACCTGTGACATCTTTGGTTTATTTCGAGCTGGTAGAGATTCTGTATAACTGTAAAAAGCAAGGGCTGTGTCCGAAATCACTTCCTATTCACTATATAGTACACTATTTAGGGTATCGGCCATTTTGTAGGGTGTCCGAATTAAAATTGTCAAATTTGACACCCTAAATAGTTCACTCAATAGCCCCCACAATGCACCACAATATGTAGGGTACAAACGATGTACACTACATCACCAGAGACATTTTTTTGTCAAGATGGCGACGGCTGAGTCTGCGCTGGTCTACAAATGCAATATAAATGCAAGTTTCGTCTTCTATGTTAAATCAGTTTAGTCGGCTTCATAACGAAAATATAAATAAATGCGGCAGATTAAATATATTACAAAGTGTTAACTATTTTTTTAATTTAACAATTATTACTATGTTTAATAATGCAACTTAATTAGCTAGCTAGCTACCTAACTTGCCTATCTACCTACGACAAGACAACAAACCCTTGTTCAAAATAAAAAAATCATTTTTGCCATTTCTTGCATGCTTTCTCACCACTTTCTGACCGCTGTCACGCAAGCGTCGCGCGTTGCTAAGTAACCTGCTCAGAAACGGTAGTGTCCGAAATCATCACCTCCTTTCTCCAGTGAATCCCTATCTCATGCTTTATGTAGATTTCCCTACATACACATCCCTACATTTCCCTACAAGTAGTGTATAGGGAGGGAGTGAATGAGTGAGCCATTCCGAACACAGCCAAGGGCTTTTAAAGATAATGCAAGTATCCACTTCCTTTTTGTTATCATCAAGCATGCAGGACCAGAAGTGTCTGGAAAGATCCCCTTTGTGACTTGTGTCACATCGCAGGTGAATGAAACAGCAGTCAGCTCTATCATCTTGTCATAAACAGCTTTAAAGATAAGTATACGAAGGAGATTATTCTAACAACTGGTTGTGTGGCCCATCCGATGAGTCATCAAACATACACAAGCACTGTAACTACTGTGCTTAATCTATAACAAACAGAGACACGCCGTGCATACAGCTTAACACAGCAATCTAATTTCCCAGAAGCAGCTTGGTCACACGGAACAAGCCTCCATACTTTTGTGGAAAAAAATATAAGACTACTGCCTGCTTCTGGATAAAACTGACAAAATTCAAACGTCCTCATCCAAAAAGAGGCAGTTTGTCAAGCGATGTCACCCACCTGGCATCCTCTGCCGTCCAGCAGCTCGTCTGTGGAACCGAGACTGTACAACTCTCTTCCCAGATTGCCACACTAGCACAGAGCTCTGTCACACTAGCAGCTGCCTCACTGGCAAATGGAGAGTAGGCACAACTTTCCCCTGCCCGGTGTACACACTCACAAAAACAATAACAGTTAATTTTGTCTTCCTGAGGTAACTACTAGAGCTCCGCTGCCAAAATAAGAGGCAGGATAAGAAAAATGGGTTTGAGGGAAAGAGGGAGAGCGCGAGAGAGAGAGAGAGGGGGGAGTAGGAGTGAGAGAGAGAGCAGCCATGTGAGAACTGTTCAGTACTGGCAGTTCTTTCAGGAGCCACTGATGATGATGGTCTGATGCAGGTGAATGAGCACACACGCACACTGCCATTAAGTGCCAATGCAGGCATTGATTGTGATCACTCCCTCTCTCATATAAATGACGTGAGCAGCCGTTGTCAAGTGGAAGGCCCTCTCTGCAATTAGAAACACAGGAAGTAAACAAGAGAAGGAAGAAACTGCGTCTGCAGGGAAGTCCCATGCTTTCCTTCAGGAGCCAGTGGTTAAACAGTAAGTGTAACATTTCAGCAGGGACTCAACAGCACTTAGGCTATGTGTAATGTGTCTGTGCTAACCCCACTATCGGCCTTTTATCTCTCCTTAAAGGAGGACACCATGATTTAACAGAAAGTCAACAATTCAAGTATATTTTACTGTTGTAACTGAAAAATTTTAAAAACATGTTTCCACTCTACTATATTTATAATGTTATACAGTAAATAATTACACTGCATATGAAAATGTATATATACAGTTGTGTTAAAAAAAATAGCAGTACAACATCAGTAACCTGATGAACCATTGTTATTAGTAGTGGTGATATTTCTGCATGGCAAATCATTTACTTGTAGATGTAGTAGTGTAATAGAAAAACAACAGACCCAACTGTCATGACATGCACGCTGCTTGTTCTGAGTAATTGACTCATTCATTGAAAGGGGCGTGTTCAAAATAATAGCAGTGTGGAGTTTAATTAGAGAATTCATTCATCATGTGAAAAAACAGGTGTCATTAATTGTCCTTTATTAAGGAAGAAGGGAAGCAAATGTTTCACACATTGTTATAAAATATATTTCCTTCTGAATTGCTAAGTAAAATGGGCCGTTCCAAACATTGTTCGGAGGAACAACGTAATTTGATTAAAAAGTTGATTGGAGAGGGGAAAACATATAAAGAAGTTCAGCAAATTATAGGATGCTCAGCTAAAATTATCTCAAATGCTTTAAAATGGCAACAAAAACCCGAAACACGCGGAAGAAAACGAGCAACTACTGTTAAAACGGATCGAAGAATAGTCAGAATGGCAAAGATTCAGCCAATCATCACCTCCAGAAAGGTCAAAGATGATCTAAAATTACCTGTAAGTGCTGTTACAGTCAGAAGACGTTTGATCGAAGCTAAGCTATCAGCAAGAAGCCCCCGTAAAGCACCATTGTTGAAAAAACGGCATGTGCAGAATCGGTTAAAATTTGCCAAGGAACACATCTATTGGCCCAAAGAGAAATGGCGTAACATTCTGTGGACTGATGAGAGTAAAATTGTTCTTTTCGGGTCTAGTGGTCGTCGACAGTACGTCTGACGACCCCCGGATACTGAATTCAAGCCACAGTACACTGTGAAGACAGTGAAGCTGAAGCATGGTGGCGCAAAAATCATGGTATGGGGATGTTTTTCATACTACGGTGTTGGGCCTATTTATCGTATACCAGGGATCATGGATCAGTTTGAATACATGAAAATACTTGAAGAGATTATGTTGCCGTATGCCGAAGAGGAAATGCCCCTGAAATGGTGTTTCAACAAAACAATGACCCCAAACACATGAGTAAGCGAGCAACATCTTGGTTCCAGACAAAAAGGATTGAGGTAATGGAGTGGCCAGCTCAATCCCCCGACCTCAACCCCATTGAAAACTTGTGGGGTGACGTTAAAAATGCAGTTTCTGAAGCAAAACCCAAAAATTCACAGGAACTGTGGAATGTAGTTTGTTCATCCTGGGCTGAAATACCTGTTTCTAGGTGCCAGAAGTTGGTTGACTCGATGCAACGCAGATGTGCAGCAGTTATCAAAAACAATGGTTATGCAACTAAATATTAGTTCAGTAATTTAAAGTGAAGTTAAATCTTGAAAGATTTCTTCAGTTTATACAGTAAGTGTTTGAGTTTGAAGAGAAAAATGTCGACACTGCTATTTTTTTGAACAGATTAATATTCCTTTTCTTTGCTTCCTGTAAAAGAATAACGCAGACTTGATAAAATTTGTTAATGCTTTGATTTGGAATTGAATGTGCAATGTTTCCACTACATTTGAAATATGGAACTAAAAACTATTAAAAAATATTTGCACTTTATTCACTTTTTTTTTAACACACTGCTATTTATTTGAACACAACTATATATATATATATATATATATATATATATATATATATATATATTTATGAATAGCAATAAGAAAGAAACAGAAAATAATAGGTGACTAATGTAACAAGGCATGAAAAGAACATAAAATATAACACCTTGAGAAGATTAAGGCTGAGTTGGCAAAAATGGCCACAGATGGCTGCTTCACTGAATCATATCTCAGAAATGGTGCAGCTACAAATGTTACATTTCCTTCTTTTGTTACCTCAGCACAATTTAAATATGTTCTCACTGACAAGAACATCTGAGGAGGTCAAGCCAAAATAAGTCTGATATTACACAGAATGAGCCAGTTCTTCCTCTTAGTCAAATTAATCTTCAACTGCCAGCTAAACGAGGGACAGTGTTCTGCTACGTTTTTACTTCTGTACGTACTCTTTCTGCCTTTCTGTTTCATCAGCAGATACAGAAGTCTATTATTTTATTTCAATCATTAAACTAATGCTGCAGTACTGACATGCGGTTTGTTGGAGTATGTGTGGGCTTAATTCCATTTAAATTAATTAAATTCAGGAAAATAATAGAAAGTTAAATACTTACTAGAAAGTGACCATAATGTTACATTGAATTGAATTAATGTTACATTTCAATATTTGGAACTGGCTTTAATTTGTATTGTGAGAGAAAACACTGAAAAGTGTTTCACATTTAGCAACAGTTTGTTGCTAAAAATTACGAAAATTGAAAATGCTTAGATAGCGAGCCAGTAAGTCATACCAAGTTTACAAATGTTTAGCTAGTTTTAACCCTTGTCTTACCCTTTGGTCAAAAACTACCCTTCTGAGTTTAACAAGAGTGAAAACTCTCTAAATTAAATAGTTTCAGCATGAAATTTGATTACTTTTCCTGGAATGGCCCTACCATTATAAAAAGTGAAGCATTGCCCTTTTGAGTCTTTTTTAACCCTGCAGTTACAAAATCATAAGTCATAATGAACATGAAGCGCCCAACACATCTATTACAGCAAAAAATCAATTATGATGTCTGTTTTGTAGTAAAAATTAGTGGTGTAGACTGAAGAAATACATATTCTGTCTAGACTGTGACGTACAAAAGCAGTTATTCACTGATTTATTGATGAATGACAGGTTGTTCTACATGAAAAATAGATTTAGGGTTTAGAATTCAATGAAGAAGCATTAGCACAAGGGGTCTGGTGAGGGTGGGTGACTTTTGACTCTGTGGACACGGGGTTTATACATGATATGAAGACAACACAAAAAGAAGTTAAATTAGCCAAGGTGGGTTACAGAAGGCACTTTTCAAAATCAACAGCCATTTGTTTGGCCAAATTCCATGTTGGAATTCCCACAATATTAACAATGTCAAAAATCCATTTTATAATATAGTGAATTATTACATGAAGAAATGTATCATGCATATACATTTATGATGTGTACTTATAGTACAAAATCTTTTAGAAACCTGTACAAAGAAACCTAAGTTGTACATAGTACTATAAGTTTTACATTTAAACAATAAATACAGCATTCATTGTTTTACAGTGCAAAGTGACGTTTGACACTGTAAGATTACTACACTGACTATGAAATACTTGCATTCATCAGTGTTGCTGAGAACACTGGAATAGAAAAGGGGTTATATCCTGTTTCTGTATACCGAACGCTTTTATGACCACACTGCTCAGCAACAAAGATTACATCATGCAATTAAAAAAGAAAAATTGAAAAAAAAAACTTGCAAGGGTCCACAGATCACCCGGAGAACTTCCAGCCCCTCCCTCTGCATTTCCTATCTGCTCCTAAGACAATCCCTCTTGCTTCTGCAGCTCTTTCCTGCTTCCATTGTGGGGGCTCTCGCCATGCCAGATGTGCAAGGGGAAAAAAGGGGGGGGGCAAAATGAGGGGAAATTCAGCCCGACCTGCAGGCACCCCTTTCCTGACCGGCAGTGACCATCAACACGGGCACACGCTCTCCTCAACTGATGCCCGCTGGCCTTTAACCCCCGGCAGCCTGCTCGCCCCGTCACCCGGCTGATTCCCTACTGCCCCACAGAGACCCGGCCTGCGTTCTACTGCCACGTGCAAGCGTTGTGTGCGCGCCGGGCCAGACCTCACTGTTTTGCGAGTGTGTTGGTGTGTATCTTCCACGTTATCGCCCCTCTTCATTATATCCATTGTCATGATCGTCATCACCAGAATTTGCTAACGCAGTAAACACTCAAAAATGTATTTTAATAAAGTCTTTGTTCTGCTGTATAGTAGCAACAGACCATCCTCCACCTCTCTCTGCCAAACATGTTGCAGTCTCGGTGGGCAGACTAAAAGTTCAAGGCAATCGCAGGGATAAACAAGGTTTTCCTAGCGGCCCGGCGGGGCCCGGAGTTGGACAGGGACCAGGGCTGGAGCCAGGCCCGGCACTGATGCACACATCTCTAATCATGCTGGGTAACTGCACATCTTCAGTTTGCTCATCTATCAGACTCATTTCAACAGGGAAGCAATTATTAGGATGTATCTCTCAAACGCTCTGTCAGAGGCTTCCTACTCTCAGGTTTAGGAAATTTGACAGGATATGCTTTCATTAGTTCAGGACAGATATGGCAACACTGTAGCACACAGTATATGAAACCAAAATGTATTCACACATCAACATGTGTTTGTACCCTGACTTGCACTAATTATATTTGTTTCATTTGTTTCATACTGATGTTCATCACTTTAACTGTACCTTGTTCATGCGATACATTGGTTAAACACAGTCCACAATTATTTTATTACAGGGAGTCAAGAAAGCAAGATAGCAATACATAAATTAACTCCAAAAAAAAGTTGACTCTGTAGATGTGACAGAGAATAAACTACTCTAGACGTGGTAATTGAATTCTGCATGGCATCTGCATTGAGAAGTGAACAAAAGGCTTGATTCATGCCCTAGCAGAAGAGAGGAAGTTGTGCATCCTCCTTTAGGCTCAGTCTTTAACCGCCTGCCAGGGCCCCTTTCAGACAGCACTGCCTGGCCTTGGTTCTGGCTCAGGCACACACACAGGCATGCAACTTTCCATTTTTTTCAGTTTCTTTGGAAACCAACATGCATTTGATGGCTGTTTTACTGGTGAGAAAGAAGTGGTGCCTGGCCAAAATATGAGACCGAGTGAAACGAAAGCAACTTTGGATGATGCTTACAAAGTTACAAAAAAACCAACATCTATTTCTGATGGAAGTAAGAAAACACATTTTGCATGTTGGCACAGTGCACTTATGCCTCCTGGATATTTTTGAAATTGTGCAATTCCAAATTAGCTTTCCTCTTTATCACTGTGACGTTATGGTGTGCTCGGATAAACTTTAGACTCTATCTGATTGCATTTCACCATTTGTTACGACTCAAAATGAGGGAACTTCATGACAGCATTGAGATAGGTTAAGGCAAAATTCAATCGGAATGAAATTAGTCAGCTCCCCTTAATGTGCTGAAGTTAAGTATGGTCATTCTGATAAAACCACTTGTTGCAGTATTAGTGAAATGCACTTGTTCTAACTAATAGATATATGTGCAAATTAGGGCACAACTATCCAAATCAACACCATCACTGATCAAATAGAGACAGCAAGTTCTCCAGGGCACCTCATATATACAGTGCCCACCAGAATTATTCCCAACCCTGAAAGAAATGTGCGAAAAAGGCTATGAAAATGTCTGTCTTTTATCAGCATGACCTTACACTCAAAATATGAGAAACATCTCATCTTTAATTTATATGAGAAACATCTCATCTTTTATTTAGGTAAGATTATTCAAAGAAAAATTAAATAAATATCTTTGGGCTGTTGGATGGCTCATTCGGTCCCCAAACTGTGGTGCCTGGATGAACCTCACAGCCTCGGATTGAATCCGGACTGTGCCAGGGCCGACTGTGGCCGGTAGCTCCATAGGGAGATTCACAATTGGTGATTGCATCGCCCAGGGAATGGGAGGGTTCAGTCGGATAGGGTTCCATGTGAATTGCTATCTAGCGACCCATGCTAGTCGATCGGGCGCACGTAGATTGCAATCAAAAGCCGCATATGAAAGGTCCCTCCTCCGACTCCACTCTATGCATGCTTAGCTGTAGTCTGCGGTGTGAAGAGAAGCAGCTGGCAATATCACTCTCCGGAATCGGCAGTGGGGTTTGAATAATGTACACGATTGCGATAGTAGATGATTGGCCATTCCAAATTGGGGTGGGAACTGGATAATAATAAATTTAAATAATAATTTCTCAAAATACAGTATGTGTCACAATTATTTCCAACTCTATAAATAGTTACAAACAAAACCTAATTGAAGTAAATCTCCATTCATATTTTACTTTTTTTAACACCTTCACACAAATGCGAAATTTAGTCAATTCTCATCTATTTTGGGGGTGTTCTATTTAAGGCTTTATAACTGAAGGTGTGAGCATCACAGACAGTAACTTGGAAATGGCTTAAATGAAGCAAGACAGTTGTACCATTTACAACGCTAACTTAGATTAGTTTATCTTCCAATTTAGGTCAAAATAAAGTGCCACAAATGCAAAGAAATCGTGGCAAAATTGCAATGTGAAAAAAAAAAGTTTTTCTTTAGTTTGCAATGAAATACTGAGAGTTACAAATGTAAAACTATACATTTCCTGGATCATAGACTCCATGTCCACAAGTAGGCAAAATTTGTGGGTGATATGCAGACCTACTAAAGATATATGATGCAAATTGTAAGCAGTGTACCCTGTTTTCCATTAGTGTCTCCAAATCTATCGCAAATGGCAAAATTGTGCACTGCTGTAAATCATTAAATAATCATATATTTAACTACAAATTAACTGTTTTGACTCATGAAACTAGCTTTTGCACCATTTCAAGTGGGAATTACTATCTTTTCATCAGTATAGGGGATAGTATCTATGGGTCCAAAAACCTATCCTATCCTATCCTAAACCTGTCATAAAATGAATTAAATACTTTTTGTCCATTATATAGCATATACATTTGCCCCTTATGATGGTTTAAGATGAAAACATTGATATCATACTGGTACACACACCTAAATATGTAGCCTAATCATTCACTCTAAAACATCACTTTTTCTGTACTCTACAGTATGTAATCTTTTCTGTAGTGTTTTTATGTTGCCATTCATAATCAATCCAAGGAAAAAGTATTTTACATTCATCTAGTGCATATCAGTGCACAGTGAACTAGAATGAGTATTTTCCATGCCCAAAGAGACATATAGCCCAGGGAGATACTACACCATAGTCTATACTATGTATAATAAGATTACAATAAAATAATATTCCACCATCAGGAAAATGCTGGTAAATGTTCTAGCTTCACAGCAAATTGGTGCATGTGGAACATGACTGAGCCACCTGTGAAAGCATACACTACAGTATGTGAAATGCACACAAAATGAGAAAATAACAATCTCAAACAATCTCACACCACAAGGCAGTGGTGGAGTGGAAAAGCTAACGTACATAGTACATACTTGAAATATTTCAAGCAGTAATACTTACATATAGAGGAGGAAAATGTAATGTTTATAGGCATATTCTCCAATAGAATCAATACTAAGGTATCTTCTTCTGACCCACTCCCAAAATCCATGTAAGCAATGGGAGGCATGCTGACAAGTTGGCCAAATTAGTAAAAGCTTGTGAAAATAGCAGGAAAACAACAATAACGAATGTACATTCTAAGTAGTTTGCGTTAAACTAAACTAATAAAACTAGAAATGCTGTTACACCCAGCTGTAATTTATTGTTTAAATAATACAGCAAGACATTGCAAACACCGCTATGAAAGTTATAATGTCCTATATTAGATAAAAGAGTTGTCAATCAAACCAGAATTAAATTAGACAGGTTTGAACAGCATGCAGGGTTTTACGTGTGGCAGTTTCAGAAGGTATACTAGCGTTAAAAAGGAGTATGTATTTCTCAAACGGATTCTCCAAGATAATAAATGACCACTGAATCTTGAAAGGGGCATTTCTATGCATAAAACCATAGACTGACAGTAGAATGATGTGGTAATTACAGATGAATTTCACGGCTGTATTGGCATTCGTTCGGGCTATTGTTGGCTTTATCTTGTTTCTATGACAGAATACAAATTTTTTGTGGTGAAAAAATATTTTTATGAACTCACAGACGCTATTAATGTCCACTGTGTCATGCATGGATAGGTATAGTTGCAGGTGACACCGGGTGGGTGGTTGCTTGTTAAATGGACTAGCTAGTAGCTACATGACAATAGAGGCCCATAGAAACTCCATATTCATTATAGTTGCCACAAATCATATACTAATAAAGCTAGAACATGGAGTTTTTTCCACTTATAGTTTGGTTGCAGAAGCAATGAATGTCTCAGTTGAGCAATGTCATGGCACAGGCGCCAAGGCCACTAGGGGGTCTACGCAAAGTGGTTAAGCACAACTGAGTCTTTAGGAACTATCACATATTAATTCTTAACTTTTTATTTCACTGGGGTATAAATATGAGGTGACAGACAGGCCAAACCCCCTTAGTCATCCATCAACATGGGGAAGATGAGAGAAGAAATGAAAATGAAATGGGAAAAATGGTTTTTGACCTTCATAAATCAGGAAATGGCTATAGAAAAATAGATTCATGTCTGTAACTACATATTTCCACCATTAGGGCAATAATTAAGAAGCTTAAAGCAACTGGAGCTGTGATGCACCTGTGTGGAAGATGACACAAGTGTAGTTTTCCCCCACAGTGAGGATGATGGTTCCAGAGGCTAAAATTTCTCCAAGGACCACAGTTTGAGAATTGCAGAAGTTGGTTGCATCCTTGGGTCACCAAGACTCCAAAAGTACAATTAGATGCCACCTCTATGCCAACAAGCTATTTAGAAGGAAAGCCTCTGCTGTCATCATACCACAAACCTAAGCGCCTGGAGTTTGCTACATGTTACTGGAATTTAGAATTTAAAACTGGATGCTATGGTCGGACAAAATGAAAATTGAGCTTTTTGGCAATAAATACCAAAGGTGGGTTTGAGGTAAGGCATAGTTACGTAGAAGAGAGACTTATCCCCACTGTGAAGTGGGGTACCTGTGATGTTGTGGGGCTGTTTTTTCTCCAAAGGCCCTGAGAACCTTATTAGGACACATGACATCATGGACTACTAGGATATTTTAGACCAAAATCTAGCTGCCTCTGCCACAATACTAAAAGTGGGTTGTGTTTGGATCCTCCAACAGGACAATGATCCAAAGCATACCTCAAAATCAACACAAAAATGGTTCACTGACCAGACCACAGAATCAAGGTTTTGCAAAGTCATCCCAAGGATTCTGAAGGATCTGAAGAGATTCTGTTTTGAGGAATGGTCTGAGATCCCTTGCTATGTGTTCTCCAATCTCATCAAACATTACTGGAGAATATGCAATGCTGTTTTGGCAAAGGGAGGGTGCTCAAAGTAGTAAATACAGGGATGCCAATAATTGTGACACATCTTCAAAATAAAAATTATTTTGCATTAAAGGTTTGTTTTTCCTCTAATCAATGGTGTATCACAATTAAACCTTAAATCTGCACTTTTAGCTCATATTAATTGAGGCTGCCAATACTTCTGGTGGGCACTGTACCTGGATGGCAAAATCCTAAATGGCACTAGGATCCTTTAGAAAGGGAACACCAAACATCAGAGCTTATCTGTTCTTTCATCAGGAAGACTCCCTGTGACCTTAAGCGATGCAAATCTAAGGCACACAGATGTGATGATTGACAACGCTGCAAATTACCTGTCATATAATCTGGCAAAGATTGGAACTGTGATTAATGGAAAATTGCCACAAAAGAAAAAAGACTTGCGTAGTGTTTGATCACTAATTTGGGTTAGTAATGGGTAGGAGAGATAATCTATTAGCAGGCCTTAAACTTAATTACCTCTTTAAATGGTGAATTAATTCTGCCAACCTCTCCATTCATCAATTTCTCTATAGAGTGTCAAACACAGTCTTTGTGTTTGAACTTCTGAATGAACCGTTAATATTATAAACATTTATCAGAGAGATTCCCAAATTGCTGAAATGTTTTTTTTTATTTGTTTTAAATCAAGCATATAAAAAAATTTAAAATGTCTCCATGGAAGCATGTGGATATTAGCCTCCTTGGGATATTCTGATGACCATTAACTTACAAATGTGCTGCATTTAAAAATCAAGAAATGCATCAGGGAATGGGAAGCCTTTATGGACCATTATTTTGTTTGGCTATTTGTGTGGTGGGTCTCTTAAGCTGTCTGGTGGACATGTACAGTTTATGAAACAAACATCTACCCCCCCCCATCTACCCATTGACAAAACACATTTACATAATATCTAAACCCCCCACCCATAATTCAGATTCCCCACCAATTTTTGCAAACCATTTTAGTGTATAGTGCAAAAATAAAAAACAAAGTAAAATAACAATGTTGGGTGTTAGGCCCAAGGTTGAAACTGGCAGCCGACTGATCTGCAGGTGCCCGCCCGTTTTGCCTTGGACTTCAAATGAATGCATGGAAATCACAATCCTGGAGTGTGCACTTCCACTGATTGCTGTCCTTTGTTAATGTAGCCTATTTTCTCCATGGGTTCCATGCTGATTTCCCCTTAGACTCTGTGAATCATCAATGTTTCGCTGATGTCTCCCTCACTGATGCTCCCACCAAATAAGCATCAAAAGTCACAGCTCTTTCAGTCACTGAGGTCTCCCATTGCATTGTGCTATACAAGCCGTAATTATACACAACCAGGACTGTCCAGCATTTTATACATAACCCTATGCATTCTGGGAGATTAAGTGCTGAACAAATGGATAAGCCACATCAGTGTTTTAGCCTCTGCTGAATGCCAGGACAGCTGTACAATATATCAGTAATATATACCAATATATACCAATAATATTGACTCATGCCAAGGCCATAAGGCAGATTTATATACACAAACAGTGGGGGCCAAACGTCAGAGGATACTACCAGCAAGAACTGATTGTTTTCATTATTTATCCAGGGCTAATACAATTATAATACTCTTATTCTAAGAGTTTATACTTCTTATTCAAGAATACATTGTTTTTTTTAATAATATAAGTTTTTAAAAAGTGTGTAAGTATTTATAATGTAAGAGAACTAGAATGGCAGATTACTTCAATAATACATGGTTTTAGTTGTCAATAGCCAATATATGTGCATATTGATCATACCCAGGCCTACTGCGCTTACTGTGTTTAAACCCATTTCCAGAAGGCGCTGACAACGTGCTTTCAATATTGCAGCCTTGCCATTTTTTGCTGATAAAAATTTTCTGGAACCATGAAATGACATACTGTACAGTAGCCTAGTACAACCTCGTACAACCTCGTACATCAAGGACCCACAAATGGGCAATTGCACAAAATCCCACGGTTTCTACAATGCCCTTAAAAACATATAGGCTATGTTAAGACGTCTAGTCGCAAATCAAAAAAGCTCTCCGCTATTTGTAGTTGCTTTCTGATTTTTTATTATTATTTATTTTTAATTTATATCATTTCCATAAGGGTAGTTGTCAAAATGGGAAAACAACTACCAAAAACAGCAATTCCAAAAAGAAATATCTGTTGCAAAGAAACGTTTATTACTCTGTAACAAAAGAGCCTCACCAGCTAATAAAAATGCAGCTTTGTCGTGACAACAGAAATTTCCCTGGCAACTAGACAATACGAAACAAACCAGATAGCACACATTACAACATTATTTTTAATTCCTATGTTGAAAATTGAAGTTAAATATCTTATTGTATCAACAAAAACACGCGAATAATCAATTGTAGAGTTCTACTAAGGCAGCGTACATACTTTATACTGTCGCTAAGGTGTAAGACCTTCACAACAAAGTTGAGGGTGTTGCAACCCCTTGGTCACCGCGAGGACAAGATGTATTTTCTTTCATCACATACCTTCCTTCACAAAGAAGTCCCAGTTACTAGACAAACGGTCCGTGCTGGAATGTGCTTCTGGTGAACACGAGATTTACGGGTCACCATGCAGCTATACTACAGGAGGCATTCCAGTCACACTGTCCAGTTTTTGCATCACAAGCCTTCCCGATTAAATGAATAACGTTAGCGAATTGGTAGTTTCATGCGAGAATCCATAGTGTAACTTTTCTCTCCGCCCAGTCTGTCTCATTCATTATTCCAGCCCGCGTTTCATCAGCGCGACAGAATTCTCACAGCCCCGCCTCACTCGACTAACTCCGCCTCGAAAAGTAATTTGCTTTCAATGGCAGGTCAAGCACTGTCAAGGTTCAAATACGTTGTTGCTGTTTTCTTATGAGAGAAAACTAATTATATCACATATATGTGTTATTCTAAACCAATGTCATTATCACATTATGTCATTATTGCACAGCAATAAACATCCAAAACATGGCAATATAAATTGAGATTATATGGTTCCATTCACTTTGTAGAGGAAAATACTTTCGTGTAACTGGTTACGAGATAGATTGTGTGAAGTATGCCAAATGTTTTGTCCGCAAGGAATATCGTTTGAAGTGAGAATAGTTATTTATTTACTTACTTACTTAATGCCTGGTGGAACATATCGGTTTCACAAACAAATTAGATTTGGGATTTAAAAAGCATGCACTGCAGTTCCAAATTCACATAATTTATAATAGGGACTATTTTGGCCAGCATACAAAAATGATGCATATCTGGGGTGCTGCTTTTACATCATGGCAGGGCATGCAATGCAAAATGTAGAGCATGCGATGGAATAGGGGATTTATAATTAACTAATAATAGAAGTCAGTAAAGTAAACTTTACAAACAAATATGGACAAATAAAAATCAACACCAGTTAAACAAATTTGGACAAATAAAAATAAATACCAATACCAAAATATCAATATCAAAATCAAGTATGACATAATGAACTAGCACATTTCAACAAAAGTGGACGGTGATCGATGGAATTTCCTCATTTAAATAATCACAGATGGCTATATTACGATACATCACGTAGACTATTTTGATGTGGAATTCATATATACACTAACACATACACATGCACACACACACACACACACACACACACACACACACACACACACACACACACACACACACACACACACACACACACACACACACACACACACACACACACACACACACACACACACATGCACACACAGGCATAGTGTAGTGCACTCCCTAATGCAGGTTTTAAATGGTTCAGTGTTACTAAGTTACCCCCCCTTACGCCCTCTTTGACTTCATATCCCTGCAGAAAATAATCCTTTCAGCCATCTCTTGGTTCAAACATACTGACTGACACCAGCATTAAAGAGATTATCTTGAAGCCACATATTTATTTTTCATTCTGTTTTATTGCACAGCTACTCCAATCGAACAATGATTAGATTCTCCATTTTATTAGCATTTACTTTTCAGTTCTTAAAAAAAACTCCAGGATAAAATTTTTTATCTAGTATTGGCTAAACACACAAAAAGCATGGGAAAACAAACAAACCGATATTTCTTTAAAAACAAATTATGGGAAATTATGGAAATTATATACAGGAAATTATGGGGAAACCCCACAGTGAGTCACAATGGGCACATTTAATAAAAAACAGGCACATCCTAAAGTCCCCAGATAAAATCACAGCATAGCACAGCATAGCATGAAGGCTAATTGAACGTCAGAATTCCAGAATGAATGAATGAATGAATGAAAAGGGAATGGTCTGGGAGCTCCTCAATCCAAAATGTTGCTTGCTGTTCAAATACTCTCATGATGATTTGTAAAATGTTCCAATTCTTAAAGAAAAAAAGGAATAATGCCAGTACCAGCAACTACACCCATTTCATATACATTTCATTTAAAGAGTATAATTTTAAAAACATAATTATTGTTCATTGCTGTATTGTAGCTACATTTAAAAAAAAAAAAATAACTCCTGAATGGAATCATTATATAATCAGTCAATTATTGCACTTGCACCACAGTTACCTCGGTGAAAAAAATGCATCAAATGCACGTCACTGTTCTAGAATCATCAGGCCATTCATATCAAATTAGATTTCAGAATTGTGTTCAGTTGTGTTGTGTTCGTGTCTGCCCTGGCTAACATCCATTGTATCAGAACGAGGGCTTTTGAAAATGTGGAATTACATGAAGACTGGACACAATTACAACCGTAAGTGACCTTACCAAGGAATTGAAATCTTGAAAACTTAAATTATTATGAATTTATTTATAGGTTATGTCTTTTTCATACAGATATCCCATTTTGATTAAACATGTTAAAACAAATTGATGAGATGGATATACTGTACATACAAATACACTAAAACTTATATAAGATTACTTTGAAACATAATGGATACTGAAAACTACAACTTTATGTTTTCAAGTGAATCTTAACAGTGATCGAACTGTTTGATAGACATAAATGAATAAAACCACCAAAATATGCAGATAAAACATTTTTTCAATAATATATTTTGGCCAGAAAATATTTGAGACATATGTTGATGCCACATATCACACACAAATTGATACTTGGGAACAGACTCAATCAATTTGTAAATATAGGTATCTCCATTTTAAAATAAATCAATAAATTGTTAATGGACAAATATATGATTCAAGAACTCCATAATTTTATACATGTAATAGAACATTATTTTTGTTGATTCATTTTTTGATTACCCGGTCTTAGTAATTTTATATTTAGTTTTATATTTATATGTATTACTGTAACCAGTATCAAACAGCAGTAGTACCAGTAGTACTACCATTTCCATATAATAGAGACTGGTTTTGATTGTCTTTGCTTTTTCATTTTGCCTCTTAGATGAGCAGCTCCCGGTCCAGCATACCGCTTCTCCAATGTTGTATTTAGACCACCCTCTGCTTTGTCAGTGGGCACAGAAAGTACCTTTCTCCCAGGCCCCCGCGTCACAGCGGCCTCTCGTGTATCAGGAGGACCACGTGTGTCCTCTGATGTTGGCCATGCTGGTTGCGGGCGTCCCGGTGATGCCTGCCCCTGGAGTCAGGACGGACCGCGTTCTGGCAGAAGCCCAACACTTCAAGGAGCTGAACCCAAATATGGATGAGCTGTGGGAGGAGCAGCTTGGTAACAGTGGGCATCATTAGGGATGATGAGAGTCGCTGCTGGTCATATGTGCGCTTCTCAGCCCGACCACCTTTGACCAAGCAGCTGGAAGAATGTCAGTCAGAGATTAAGCAGTGGTACGGTTTATCTAACTAATAACAGCGCCGTTTCACTTACCATAGAGGGTCCGCAAACTAGACTATAAGCAGCTGATTGATGTTTATTTACCTTTATATACTGTATATGAGCACACGGTGATGTGTCTTGAGGTTTGTTATGAACGACATAGCTCTATTTTCAAATAAATGCTTGGGTTGAGTCCATTTTTCACCAAAGAATGTGAGTTGGTTCTAATTAATACTATCCTAGACTGACTGATCCCAAATTTTCCTATTCAGAATAGCCCAGTACCAAAACTACAATTCACCATCTGAATCTCCAACTGTGACAAGTAACACTCAGGTACTTTAACTGTCCATAAAGTCTGATGAATTCAATTTTAGCCTGTAACTGATTGCAACGCATTATAGCATCATGACCATCAGTAGCAGTTGCAGCAGCAAACATTCAGCATTACTGAGCAGCAAATATTCACCATTGTGGCCCATATATAAGTAGATTAAATAATAATAAAATAGGCATAAAAAACGGAGGCTAAAATAGTCCTTTTTAGACTATATTTAGTTTTACAAACATAATATACCTTGTTGATGTTTCCTTGAATGGAAATGTTAGATTTTACTACAGTGTAGAGATCTTAATTCAACAATAATATCAAACCTGCATCGTTTATATTTTGTAAATAATTATTAAATTACACAAATCAGAGAAAATAATACATATTTTAAATCTACATTAATTAAATCTGTGAAATTTACTGTTACTTCTTACATTTATTACTGGGAATGAGCGGCAGAAATAATTTGAGCATTACCGTAGATTAGACACTAGGTGGCAGTGCTCAAGTATTTATAGTTCCGAGCCTGTCTCAAAATAATAGCCAATGGCATCCTTGTACGGAAATGTACTTAATAAATAAAAAGGCTAACGAAACAATAGATGTTATAATTAAGTTTTTCAGTGATCATCACCACTGCACAGTGTATTTACACCACAGATTGAATTTCCTCATATAATAAAATGACTTAGTATTACACTAGCCTACAGATCATTTAGATCATGCAGATAATTTAGATGTTGAACATGTAATATAATCTTATATGTGTGTGTGTATATACACTACCCTCCTAAAAGATAAGCAAGGAAGGCTTAAATAAATAAACAAATAACAGGCTATATTGTATGCTCAACAATAGTTAAATTATATTATTTTATACTGATATATTTGCTTGAGGTTTTGTTTGACAAGTTATTTATTATCCCTAAAAGATATGCATCACAAATGCAGCCCTAATAATTATTTTAAATAAAATCCAACAAAAATAAATCTGCACTAACATGCTATTTTTTAAAGGTTCAACTTTAGATAACTGTATTGTGGCTTACAGGTGGTTTATACCCATTTCACTGGGGTATAGAAATGAGGTAACACATATGTAAAATACATGGGGTCAGATGAGACCAAAATAGAGCTTTCTGGCCACACACACACCAGTAGTGGGTTTGGCATCAGAAGGACGCCTATGCTAATGAGATTGTCATATCTACATAAAAATAGGAAATACATTGAATTGTTAATTGTTGATGCCCAATGGGCATCTATTTGTCCTAAGGCTCTTGTTAAGGCCAATGGAAACATGAACTCCAGCAAGTACCAATACATTTTGACCAAAACCCTGGTGGTTCCTAACTTCACACGTGGCCATTGAATCCATTGGCAAATGAACCTTTGAGTAAGACAGTGATGTGACAAAATGACTGCTTTCCAGTGGCCCTCTCAATCTCCAGATGTAAACTGGATCAAAAAAAATGTAGTTTGAATGTAGTTTAAAGAGGGCAGTCCACAAGCACAGACCAAAGAATCAGAAGGGTTTTCAAAGATTCTGTATGGAGAAATGGTTAAAGATCCCCCAAATATTTTCACCAAACTCATAAAACACTATATAAACAATATAGTATGCTCATAATATAAATAAAATTATGTAGTAGGAGAACCAGGACATATTAAACATCCAAACTTCTCTCACTAGGAGGATCAGCACATCTTACACATCCAAACTTCTCTCACTAGGAGGATCAACACATGTTACACATCCAAATGTCTTCTCTCACTAGGAGGATCAGCACATGACACATCCAAACGTCTCTCACTAGGAGGATCAGCACGTTACACATCCAAATGTCTTCTCTCACAAGGAGGATCAGCACGTTACACATCCAAACGTCTCTCACTAGGAGGATCAGCACGTTACACATCCAAATGTCTTCTCTCACAAGGAGGATCAGCACGTTACACATCCAAACGTCTCTCACTAGGAGGATCAGCACGTGACACATCCAAACCTCTTCTCTCACTAGGAGGATCAGCACGTGACACATCCAAACCTCTTCTCTCACTAGGAGGATCAACACATGTTACACATCCAGACTTCTCTCACTAGGAGGATCAGCACGTGACACATCCAAACCTCTTCTCTCACTAGTAGGATCAGCACGTGACACATCCAAACCTCTTCTCTCACTAGGAGGATCAGCACGTGACACATCCAAACCTCTTCTCTCACTAGGAGGATCAACACATGCTACACATCCAAACCTCTTCTCTCACTAGGAGGATCAACACATGCTACACATCCAAACCTCTTCTCTCACTAGGAGGATCAGCACGTGACACATCCAAACCTCTTCTCTCACTAGGAGGATCAACACATGTTACACATCCAAACTTCTCTCACTAGGAGGATCAGCACGTGACACATCCAAACCTCTTCTCTCACTAGGAGGATCAACACATGCTACACATCCAAACCTCTCTCACTAAGAGGATCAGCACATGTGACACATCCAAACCTCTTCTCTCACTAGGAGGATCAGCACATCTTACACATCCAAACTTCTCTCACTAGGAGGATCAACACATGTTACACATCCAAATGTCTTCTCTCACAAGGAGGATCAGCACGTTACACATCCAAACGTCTCTCACTAGGAGGATCAGCACGTTACACATCCAGACTTCTCTCACTAGGAGGATCAACACATGTTACACATCCAAACTTCTCTCACTAGGAGGATCAGCACGTGACACATCCAAACCTCTTCTCTCACTAGGAGGATCAGCACATGTGGCACATCCAAACCTCTTTTCTCACTAGGAGGATCAGCACATGTGGCACATCCAAACCTCTTCTCTCACTAGGAGGATCAGCACGTTAGACATCCAAATGTCTTCTCTCACTAGGAGGATCAGCACGTTACACATCCAAATGTCTTCTCTCACAAGGAGGATCAGCACGTTACACATCCAGACTTCTCTCACTAGGAGGATCAACACATGTTACACATCCAAACTTCTCTCACTAGGAGGATCAACACATGTTACACATCCAAACTTCTCTCACTAGGAGGATCAGCACGTGACACATCCAAACCTCTTCTCTCACTAGGAGGATCAGCACGTGACACATCCAAACCTCTTCTCTCACTAGGAGGATCAACACATGCTACACATCCAAACCTCTCTCACTAGGAGGATCAGCACATGTGGCACATCCAAACCTCTTCTCTCACTAGGAGGATCAGCACATGTGGCACATCCAAACCTCTTCTCTCACTAGAAGGATCAGCACATTACACATCCAAACATCTCTCATTAGGAGGATAAACACATGTCACACATCCAAACGTCTTCTCTCACTAGGAGGATAAGCATGTTACACATCCAAACCTACATTTAAGGTAATAAAGCACTGGAATTCGCTCAATACAGCAAATGTTACGTTTATCAGTAGTTTGTTTAGTTTGGGATGGTTCAAAAATAACGGCAGGACTGTTGAGCGTGTGGTCTTAGGCAATCCTTCATCCCTAAAAGACAGCACCGTGTTTAGTCTCTCCCAGAACCATGTAAGCGGTCTGCTTATCTGTACACCACTCTCACTCTGATTAAAAGTGCTGAATAGCAGGGACTGCACTCTAAACTGCGGTACTCTGCGAAAGAAGGGACTCGTGGTACTGCCAGTACCATGGCAGTGTGAATGGCGGGACTCGTGGTACTGCCAGTACCATGGCAGTGTGAATGGCGGGACTCGTGGTACTGCCAGTACCATGGCAGTGTGAATGGCGGGACTCGTGGTACTGCCAGTACCATGGCAGTGTGAATGGCGGGACTCGTGGTACTGCCAGTACCATGGCAGTGTGAATGGCGGGACTCGCGGTACTGCCAGTACCATGGCAGTGTGAATGGCGGGACTCGTGGTACTGCCAGTACCATGGCAGTGTGAATGGCGGGACTCGCGGTACTGCCAGTACCATGGCAGTGTGAATGGCGGGACTTGTGGCACTGCCAGTACCATGGCAGTGTGAATGGCGGGACTCGCGGTACTGCCAGTACCATAGCAGTGTGAATGGCAATGTTCGGACCTGTGGATCTCCTAACTAACACCTTGAACACCGACACTAAACCACAGCACTGAACTGAGGTCCAGGCTACATACATACAAGTGCATGATTTGAGCAGGACGCACCTGCTCGTTTTGCTGTTCATTTTTGTCTATAGCCACAGCATTCAAGAGGAACAGAGCCTTACTCTAACAGTGTCAGCTGATGTAAATGAGCAGTATTTCTAGCCCAAGAGGAAGTCTAATTGTGACCCAATTTCAAGAAAAATGTTCAATTCTGGTACAGAACACTGAGTCTGTCAATACTGCCAGGGCATGAGGAGATACAACAGTGATGCCCAGGCTATGAGAGGGCATACCTGGACAGGCAGACACATACACTGCCTGGCCAAAAGAAAAGTAGCACTCTAATATTTTATTGATTACGGCACGCATTCGTTGTGGCATTGGGGTTCAACCAAGAAAACCGTTGATGCAAACTCTTTGAACTACACTGCCTGGCCAAAAAAAATGTTGCACGCTCTAATATTTTGTTGGACTGCCTTTAGCTTTGATTGCGGCGCGCATTCGTCGTGGCATTGTTTCGACAACCTTATGCAACGTCACAACATTTATTTCCGTCCAGCGTTGCATTCAGTTTTGGCCGAGATCTTGTATTGACGACGGGAGAGTCAAACCACTCCGTAAAGTCTTCTCCAGCACATCCCAAAGACTTTCACTGGGGTTAAGGTCAGGACTCTGGTGGCCAATTCATGTGTGAAAATGATTCCTCATGCTCCCTGAACCACTCTTTCACAATTTGAGCCTGATGAATTTTGGCATTGTCATCCTGGAGTATGCCCATTGATGGGATAACCTGGTCATTCAGTACATTCAGGTACTCAGCTGACTTAATTTTATTGCTGCCTAACGTTGCTGAGCCTAGACCTGACCAAGTGAAGCAACCCCAGATCATAACACTGCCTCCAGAGGCTTGTACAGTGGGCACTATGCATGACGGTTGCAACGGCAACTTTTTTTTTTGGCCGGGCAGTGTAGTAGTGAGGCAGTCATGAGCAGTCATAGCAGTAAAGTAAATGCTAAGACAAGATAAGGTCGTCTATTTTGATTCCTCTACCTCCTTTTCTTAGTCAGATTTCATCATGTTGGAAGATGAACTGAGCCACTAACATCGCTGGACAACAGGTGCGGATGGAGTGATGTCATCAGCGTCGGTGGTAACTAGAGCAGTAGGCTATATTAAAAATGTGACCTGCCAAAGCATTTTACAGGAACCATTATGGAAGTTCAGAGTTTTAGATTTTAGATTGTGTTTAATGCATGTTACAGTCACCTTCAATCACTGTCTTTGCCAAATGAATGCTACCAAGGTCTACAGTGTGCTGGGCAATAAGTCTGAGCCTTCACTATCCAATGTAAGCAACTCCTCCTTGGACACACCAATGCACACAGATGATTGAGTGTCTTCATAGAAGGCCAGATCCTTTTAGCTGAAAAATTGATTTACCTATCTACCGATGTTGAGGTGTTTTGAATTCCAAGCGGATGTGACAGAACCAAGATTTTTATGATGACAAATGGTTACTGAACAGGACATGGCAAAAACAGGGATGCAGGATCATTCCTGTGTGATTCTAGACTGGAGTTAAAATAGAGGAAGTGGGAAATTTATTTCTGTTTTATGATTTTTACAGTCATCCATTAATAGTCCAGCATTGGCCTTGTTTTAGAAATCGCTGAAACCGTTTTTTTGAGTGAAGGATTAGTTTATGCCCGCACCGAGAACTCCCTCAGAATATTTTTCCAGTTTTCACAGTGGTATAAATGGCCATTCAAATGATGCTGGATACACCATTGTGTTACTTTGTCCTGTGCTCTGAGAAATATGCAATATAAAAGGAAAGGACATGGACGAGAGGGAAGAGTTGAGCTTTTAACTCAGACTACAAAGGCAACCAAAAGTGACTTCAAAGATTTAACACTTATATCCAATGAATTATAACACTATATCCTCCTGTCTGAATGCTGCATTGCCTAAAGCTATGAATTTTGACATGAGCTATTTTCTAAAGATATTGTAAACAGATCCACAAATCAACAGCTGCAAAAACATAACTGAAGCTATTTCTGTAGCAGTGGCCATTCAGAAGTGAACAAGGTAAACTGTTTGTTAAAGATGTAGGCCTACTGTGAAGATTCATAAAAATGAAGCAGCCAAGAAGTTGAAGAAACACCATAACGTTGCCTGAGGCAAAGGAAAACACTGGATACAGCGGTCTAAGAGGCCACTTCGAGACACTTGCCTTAAAGAAATAACTTGGCATAATTTAGCCAAATACAGTAGGCCTATGTGCGTGTATATAGAGAAATGACAATGTGACCAGGGGGGTATTCCACAAAACAGGATTATCAAGTTCAGATAACCCTGAGAACGATAAGGTTGTATCATTACATTAGTGATATTTCAGTCAATGAAAATGCATTAGGATCTGGTTTAGGAGTGTTATTTAGTCATATACATTGTTAGTTGGTGATATTGAGTAAAGGTTCTGAGGTTATTTTATTTTAGAGTTGTCTAACTAACTTGCTTATCCTACTTTGCGGAATACCCCCAGTAGCAAACATCTGACAGCAACAAATAAGTGTGTACATTTTTTAAAGTATTTTTTATTCTATTTAATTTCTAATTGAGCTCTCAGGTATTTGCAAAATTTTTATTTATATCACAGAGATGTCTGTGTTTACTTTTTAATGGTTTGTCAGTTCTCCTAAGCCTAGAAATCCTGTGCCCAATTCTACACACATTTAAATACACTGCCCAGCCAAAAAAAAAGTTGCACACTGTAATATTTTGTTGGACCGCCTTTAGCTTTGATTATGGCGCACATTCGTCGTGGCATTGTTTCGACAACCTTATGCACCGTCACAACATTTATTTCCGTCCAGACTTGCATTAATTTTTGGCCGAGATCTTGTATTGACGACGGGAGAGTCGAACCACTCCGTGAAGTCTTCTCCAGCACATCCCAAAGACTTTCAATGGGGTTAAGGTCAGGACTCTGGTGGCCAATTCATGTGTGAAAATGATTCCTCATTCTCCCTGAACCACTTTCACAATTTGAGCCCGATGAATCTTGGCATTGTCGTCCTGGAATATGCCCATTGATGGGATAACCTGGTCATTCAGTACATTCAGGTACTCAGCTGACTTCATTTTATTGCTGCATAACGTTGCTGAGCCTAGACCTGACCAATTGAAGCAACCCCAGATCATAACACTGCCTCCAGAGGCTTGTACAGTGGGCACTATGCATGACTGGTGCAACTGCGACTTTTGTTTTGGCCAGGCAGTGTATATATATATATATATATATATAGATATATATGAACAAGATTTGCAGTAGCAGGAGACAGTTTTTCAGAGGGAACCCAACTATCACAGCACACAGTATTTTCTTTAAGAACAATATACACAACAGGAAAACATTGGGGGTTTATTCCCTAATGCTTATCAGAGGAAGGTCAGTTAAAGGTATTACAGTCAGCTGCAATATCCAAAACTGAAATTGTGAACCTACATAAAGTGTGGCAGACATAAATTGAATGCAAAATGTCGGGCTGTCAAATATATTATACATGATGGGATCTTTCAAAGAGTCTTTTAAAAAAAATCTTACTAGGCAATCATAATCTTCTTCCATCATTCAAAAAATAAATTTAAAAAACCTGCAAATCCTTATTTCTTCTAGCACCGGTAGAGAGTCAGCACCATCAGCTGCAGTAAAGAAAAACGCCACATTCAGTCAGTTACCTCTTTTTACCTACAATTACTGAGGCTTTCTTTCTTGTAATAATCATGTAGATGTGTTATCACTGCCATGCTCCTCCCTTTGATGAAATGAATCCTTTAAAGGGACTGTTCCGGGTCAGACAGAACTTTCTTTTGTTGTTGGAACACGTGTGGATTTTCTCTCAGGGCCGGGCTCCCACCCTCAGAGATGTGCAATAACAGAGCGGAGTTGGATTAGCTTGTGTACATAACTGCAGCTGATAGGGCCCTGCTACCTCTCAGTTCACCTTGAGACTGAGACTGGGCAGTAACCCAAATGTCCACCTGCATGAGCACATTGCATGGCAGGTGGTACAGGTGCCGCTTTCCCTGCCAACAAATTTCAGTCCTATATATAGTGTTCAGTGTAAGAGGGGGCAACAAAGCGGCTTCATTTGTCTCCATGAACAATTCCTTCTCTTTAATTAATCATGCCACTGATGACTGCATGGCATGCACTTTGTTCTAACAAACTGCTGACACACAGTACAGGACACGTGCTGGGAAATAAAAGAAAATAGCACCTGCACATGAAATCAAATTGGAAATTGTGGTCAGACCAATATCCCAGCGTGTTCCACATAAATTGTGTTGTTCAGTAAAGCCTGTGTAATGATAATACATTCTCAAGCCTTACCACTGACTGGAAGTAAATGTGGGTTTATCGAGTACCACATTTACCAGCAATGCAGAGTTTTGCTGGAGTGTTTAATATAAATAATTTAAATTGCTATGGTGACTCATTTTCCTCTAATCACTCCATAAGTATCCGATTTATTTTGTGTTAGAGAATTACGTAATATAAGTGTAAGGTGTCAGAGAAAAGATACTTGTATCTGGCTTAGTCATCCAGTGTATGTAGCCTACACACCCCTATTGGGAACTACTTGGAGAAGAAATTGTACCATGTATAAATTACTTAGACATGTGCTAGCATGGTTTTTCGCTTGCTCTATCCTGAGCACCCTGCATCATTTATGAGTTACAGATAAGCACGTGAAACGCAGTACTTTCTCCACTGCAGTGATGGCGTTAGGTCAAATCGAGTATGTTAGGTAGGCTAGCTACATTTTCAAACCATGATCCAATAATGGTCTCCAACTGCGAACACAGGAGTCACGCCGTGATGATAACACGTCGTGCCATCTGGCGTCGGATGCCATTTTCCTTTTCCACCGCGCCAGTAGGTGGCAAGATTCAGCTGCAAACCAAGAATGGAAGACAAAGAATACCTCGTGTGAAACGGCTACCGTTACTGTAAACAGCTAGAACAAATTATATTAGCATGATTTGCCAATTATTTTTGGTAAGATCGCTCTCGATTCAACAATTTCGTTTTTAGCTCTTAAAACAATTAATACCATTTGCATGAAGAACCATGAAAGTAAATGCAAACTCTTTACCTGTGAGCTTAATGGTCTCAATTCACCAATCCACTCAAGAAGCCACATGCAAGAAATAACAATAGGTGGGTTTTTACGACGTAATACATTGGGCAAGATGGGCATTAAGCTAACCAACTTGTAGTTTATTGCAAAAATGTCGTAGTTCTTAGAAGAACTTGTCCAAAATCAAATGCATTCAAATAAAACTATAATGACATTTAAACATATACAATGTTTTCCGAATGAAACTTGATTTGAATGAAAAAGCATTGTCCTCTGGAACTGTCAAACACATCCGGATTTCCGTGTAATTCTAATCGCTGTGCCTACCGGGAAATGGAGTTATACATCCGTATTCTCGAACGCGCGATACGCATTCCGTGGATAGCATGGAGCAGTGCATTTTTTAGCATTGCGTCGAACGCGTAAGTTTCCTTTGCCTGCTCTTCTTCATGATTCCCCTTCCTGCCGTGTATGAGGTAAAAGCACAATTCACTCTATTCAAAGACCGAACTCAATGGGTTCGGAAGAAAATAGATCACATACCCCTGTAAAGTAAGCATCTCGCTCTCGAAGATGCTGAGAAGGAAGCTAGACAACAAACAAGCTAGTCAACTTACAAAGTAAAATTGAAGTTTAGTATTTTCCCCCCAAGAAAACATTTGGAAGGAGGGAAAAGTTAAGCCCTCCGACAATCAAAGAAAAAGGTTCATAATTTCTTCAGAACTCATCTTTTTTTATTTCTGGTACAATACCATCGTTAATTCTGGTAAGACTTGTTTTCGACTTGTCTCAGACTAGTGACAGTGTGATTCCACAATTTAAAGCTAGAGCAATGTAGTCTTTGTTTTCAATATCGTTACACTACAGTCAATGTTGTAGACAGAGATTGGTTGACATGAGTCGGTAGCTACCTACCTAGACGCTGTTCGAACAGCATTGCCATTTACTTTTTAAATTGCCATCTTGTTCGCTATGTTATGTAGTCTAATCTTCACTGTCTCATATGCAAAGTGTTCTTATGCACAGTGTTCTGCAGGAGTAGCTAACGTGTACTAGCTAGATAGCTTAAAAGAGGGGTTGCAGAATTATGTTCTGGTGGGAGGTCTGGGGGGCCTCCAGAAATTGCATTTGGTCTACCTGCAGTTTTGTAAACTTTACTTTGACCTGTACTTCTACTACAGGTCAAGGAAATGAAAATACAATTATGAAATTGTTAATTGGTGTCTAGCATTGTGTCGGCTCCAAATACAATTATATTTCTTACCTGTATGCCCTCACTGTTTCTTCCATACTCCATGTCAGCTCCTACTACCATCAGTCATTCCAAGATTAAGCACCACTTCTAGATATCCAGGTCTTTCTCTTTTTCTTCTGGAGTGGAAAGAATTTTCCAATAACAGTGTTCTGTGTAGACCTGTCTATCGTCACTCTGGGTGCTTTTAGTCAAGCTATTTGTAGCTAATTGATTAATGCGTTTTGTATCTTTGCTATTTATAAATACTATTTTGTCTTCCAAATAATTCAGTGTTCAATTTCTGTCCCAAGAATACATTCAGTTAAGAACTAAACCACACTATGCTTCTGGCAAAAGTTCACAATAGAAATCTCTATTCTTTGTTCTTTGTTTTTTATATGATGGTTTCTGTCACTTCTTGTTGGAGGGTTGGTACAGTGAATTGATTATGGACTAAATAAGTTGAAGTTTAAGAATTTTAAAAAATAGAAAAACATGTTTTATGTGTGGTAAAAGTAGCAACACTTATCCATGCCTTTCTGCGTTTCAATTTTTAAAAGCACTGATCTATATTTCAATTCTCAGATATGTGGAAAATATTCTTTATTGTTTAATAATGATTCATTGGAATTGGTAAAAATAACACTTTTTTGTGGGAATTGTTTAAATTATGAATTTATGTCCCCAAAAAAAGTATCACAAATATTCACACCCCTGTATTCAGTAGCCTACATTGTGCACCTTCCCTTTGCAAGGATAGCACTACGGAGTCGGGTTCTATTGTGTTTCGTGAGATTGGTGATCATATTGGGGGAATGTCAATCTTTGACTGTTCCTCCATACGGAATCTTTGAAGATCCTTAGATCCAGTTTGCACTTGTAGACTTTTCCATTCAAACCACAAATTTTTGATCGGGTTCAATTCTGGAGACTGAGATGGCTATTGCAAAACGGCAATTTTGGGGTCTGTTGACAATATCTTGGTTGATTTTGATGTAGGGCCTTTGCTTGGGATCTTTGACTCAAAGTGTAGGCTAAATGTTATTATGCTGTTTTTTAAAGTTGTGTGTTGCCAATTTTGACATGGCTCTTGATCTTCATTTTCATGTCATATTTTGTCAGTTATTTTCATTAGCTTGGCATCGACAGACAGGCAAAAGCATTCACGTATTCTCTTCAATGTGCCAATAAGAAGTTGACCTACAGTATATTTGCCAATAACTTGATTGTAAAATCTGTCATCTGACCAGAACCCTTTTAGTTTTCTTGTGGCTTGCATGGGTCGATTCCAGCTGTGCACTCAGCTCACTCTGCTCCAGTTCAGGAGATGCAAGCAATGTTTGTCCTCCAATCGCTTCATATTTACAAAACTACTTGTAAAATATGTTCATTCAGGTCACAAAACTTGTGGCTTCAAGTCCAGCAAGAAGGGCTTCTGTCATTCCCTTCCAGACACGGTAAAATTCTTCATACAGTACGCATCATTGAACAAAAGTTGGCAGAGTCTGGTTGAAGGTTGGCAGAGTTACTTATCATGCAAGCCCAGAAACTCACTGCAATTAAAAAGAAATGCATCTGCATATGAAGAAGGTAAAAATGTTGCAAAACACAGTCTATGATAATGGTGCGACACTAGTCGAGATGGTACTATGTTGTAAACCTGGGATTGTTTTGAGTAGGATATTAGTGGGCACAGTTACTCCGAAATGAGGTGATACTGTTGAAAGGGTTGGAAAGACTTGTGTGCCAGACATTTCTGGCCGTGGCCAATCCGGAGAAGGGGGGATAGGAGATTTGAAAGGGCTTATGGCGGTATTAAATACCCTTTTGCTGAAAGTTTGTGGAAACGGAGCTGCTTGGCTACAGCTGTCCCTTGGCCACCACAGTCCAGCCTCTGTCATGTGTGGGGCACTGTGGCCCAGCTGCTGCATTGTGAGGCTTTCTGTCTTGCGAAGGACAGGTGGCCTTCTCTAACAGGTGCTCCGTGTCAGAGAAATCTCAGCGCTGTGTCGGGGTGTTAGTATGTTTGTGTGCCTGTGTGCGCCCCTTCAGTGGAAACGTGGTCAAAAAAAAAAAAAAAGCTCACTGGACCAGTCACCTGCTGATGTCAGTCTTCATAATGGAAGATGTAGCGTGTCCTTAGTGCCACTAGCAAAGTGTGTGCTATTCAATACATGTTTCTCGGCTCATTTACTGAGAAACATGTATGAGTTAAGTATTCACTGAGTTAAACGAGGTGTGAAGCAATCGTTAACATGACTGTGGCGTCAACAAAACTAAAATACTTTTCATTTCCAGGAACTGCCTCTGACGAGACCGCAACTACTGACCCACTGGTCGGCGTCTCTGAAATGGCACCTGTGTCCACCTGTGGGACAGGGGGCGACGTGTCTGCAGTGACCACTGTATTCTTAAGTCAGATTACATGGAGGATTCTGCCATTTCAGGGCAGCCAGCCAGTGGAGCAGTAGTTACGGTCTCGTCAAAGTCGGTTGTTTGGAATAAGTTTTGTTGGATAATAGTCATTTGAGCGTCCCAAGGCAATACCAAAGGATCCTCCTTGGGTTCTCTTTTTTGTTTTTTGTTCAGGATTCATCGTTGAAAGTCAGCAGTCTAGTAATAGAAATAGCTTGAGCAGCAGAGACAGACCAACCTCACTTGTTCCAAGATGGCTTGTGTCCTAGTACTATTGGCTGCAAAAAAAGCAAACCTTAGTTGGTTTTTCTAGCAAATACGGGTCAATTTCAGATTTGAATGTAGGGCCATACAAACTCGGTAATATGACCCTTTGCATTTTACCTAAGAAACCAGGGTCATATTACCGAGTTTGTCACGTCCCCTTTAAGTCCATGATTTAGCATTTTCATTTTCATTTGCCTTTGCTCCAAGTAACAGTGTGCCTTCTTACTTCACAGGGAACATTGAGATATGCTTATTGTGTGATGCAGGTAGTAACCTCATATTTGCTTGTCGCCCTGGTCCCTCACAGTCTGCCCTGACATGTTCATCTCCAAAAACACAATTTCCCTGCTGTGTAGGACCAGATAGAATTTTTGCAACAAGAATGTGATGAAGTAGACCAACTGTATGCCAGAATTGTGCCTCTGACACAAACCACAGGTCCGCGCATCCTGACGCATTGAAGTTTCGTAATAGAAAGCTTTCCTGTATTCAGATATCTAGGAAAGGGAAGAAATCAAATCTGTGGAAGAACATTGAATCGATGCGCAAAATAATTATTATTTTTTTTTTTAGCGACATAGGCAAGAAATGACATCGTGGGCCCATACTAAATAACTAAAGCATAGGCTTAGTTGTTTGTAAGGTGTATAAAATCTCAGTACAATCTGCATTGTAATTCGGTCCATCTATAAACATAAATGATGCACACACGCTGCTGCGCTCCTCCGGCGCATTACCGTCATCATCACTCCGCTCCGCCGCCCCCTGAAGGACGCCTGCAGTCATGTGGCAGCCAGTGAGCAGGGAGATCAGGGCGGCGGTGAGGAGTGCGGAGAATAGGATCTCTGGTCGGGCAGGGCGCTTCCTGCACACTTGGAAACTTGGCCTCGGGACTGATGGCCATGCAATTTTTATATATGTATTGATTTCGATGCAAATGCGCTTGTGGGCTCGTAAATATCTGGGTAAAGCCGCGACTGGAAAAGCTCTGGAAATGAGGGAGCAAGCAGGCTGTGGGGGGGTGGGGGGGGGGGCGTGAGGGAAGCTTGGTATTGATCCAGGGAGAATTTTCCTCTTCTTTCCTCTATCAATGATTAGAAACTGTAACGTGGGGGGTCATAAAGGTTCTTTTTGTGGTTTTTGGCTTTCTTGCCGCTCCCGCCCTTGGCTTCAGCTGGAGATTTATGAATTGAGGGCCCATCATTCATCGCGCCGTCGACGGGATGCCCTCTCTCACCCGTGCAGCCGGTATTGACCGCGGGTTGAGATAATCCCCGTTAAGTCCATGTTACACTGTGTTGAACTGTAACGCGATAAGGTGATTGATGATGTGTCCGAGATATCTGTCAGCTGTCCGTCACACCCGCAGTGGCACATGAAAAGTAATAGCTGCACTATTTTTAGACATTTTGTGAGACGATTTAGACGCGGCGGTCTGAATTCGATGGCTTCTATAAAAAAAGAAAACTTTGTGTTTGTGATTTTAAAATATTAAAATCAGGGGGCTCTTGATGGCAGTGAGTTGCACAGTATTCCCTTTTACTGAGGCAGTCCTTAGGCTGCTGCAGAGCAAAAACATAGCTTAGTATGCCAAGTGCACAACTGTTGATATTTCCATACAGCTTCAAATGCCTCTCGATTCAAATGCCTCCTGCTTATGAGAGGAGCGACTGGAATTAATAGGTAGGTTGATAAATTGCAAGTAGTGTCGTGATGTAGGCAAATAAAATTAATTGATAGCTGATCTGGGAAGAAAGTGTTGGGAAATTGTTTAAAAATGTGCGGTGTTGTTCTAATGGTTCAAATGGGTGTATGTTTAGGGATGACGCCCCTCCCCCAGTAAAGTGTGTTTAGATATCGGACAGTACTATATTTAAATACCGGTCATCATAATCCCTCCACCCTGCCCCCAAAGACCGTCCTCTGCCAAGCACTGGCTTACGTTCAAATCAGCACAACATGGGGATGTTGGCTGTGTACCCATGGAAGAAACCTTACTCACCAGCTTTAATATATGGCAGAGCTTTTCTGAGAGAAATCGTTTCACATGATTCTTTTGTGGGAAACCGTTTCGCATGTTAGATTGCGTTCGGAGGTTCAGAGCAGATGACCCAGGCAAATTTTTGTCTCTAAATGAAAGGACAGGGCTATTGTATATCTTGAGTGGGGAAACGGACCTGCTCAGTCTGGAGTCTAAGACCAAATTACTGTTATTTGCGAACTTGTGTGTTCGCTTTTCATAACCACCTGAAACTGCCCTTTTCGCTTGGCACTTCCACATTAAAGAGACAGTTGGTCTAAAAGGGCACGAGGACTCAAAGGTATTGCTCAAATCAAACTGTTGTCTGCTTACAAGTGGAAAGAAGCAAAACTTTCCTTTTAAAAATCTGCAGTATTGTACATGTATACAGATTCTGTAACTCTTCCCATTTAAATGGTTACTTTTTTAATCAAAGTTAAATCTTTTTTAAAACCAACAAAATTTTTATTTTTTCATCTACCTAATACTTACAAATTGTTCATATTTGAATATTGCCTTTTAAGTTGTAGTTTAAGTTTTCAAATAATAGGCCTAATACAAAAATGACAGATTCAACAGTTAGCACGTTAGCTTCAATATATTGTGTAGTCTAGCATAGCTCAGTAGCTGCTGTCAAGCAAGCTGCTGTCGCAGACTGAAAGGTATGCATTAGCCAGCTGGAGCTACAAAATTTCAAAAGACAGTTGGGTGAAAGCTGTCAGGACTCTTCACTTTCCTATGTGAAAGGTCACTGAGCAAGGAATGTATTGTCCATTATTAGAACCCAACCCCTTCAACCCCAAAATGTGTGCAGCTAAGCTAAGGCTGGAAACAGGAGAGCAATTCTATTGCTACAGAACGGGCTCGGTGTAAGGCCTAACCAAGCATGTGTGGTATGTAGCAAAACCACAACAAAAGAGCCAAGGCAGTTCCACAACCAAAAACAGGGAATGGACTGAAGTCACCCCACCATTCTGTCATCATCCCACATCGAGCCCAATCCAGTGGGTGTGCATGCAAGAAACCCTAACCCAAACAAAAGAGCGTCATGTTATCAAAGCTGTAATTTCTCCCAGGGTGTATGACAAAAGGTTTTTCCACAGTATAGCCAGTATGACAGGTGTTTAAGAATAATGGTTTTCATTATCCATTTCAATTTACACTCACTAATGTGAAAATGGGATATTATTTAGTGGTCCTCAAGTAGAATTAAAATCCTACATGTACAATGTAGGAATATATATAGATATGATTATTATCAAACCCAATTTTTCAATCATATTTGCTCCACAGTTTGCCACAATTATCACATTTGCCACGAAAATCTGTGTTTCCCTTTGTCTGGCCATTACCTGTCTGGGATCATTTATGGCCACTGAGTCTATTCACTATTCATATTACTGTCTGTGTTGGTCTGAAAGAGAAGATCAACTTTAAACCTTCAATATTACACAGATGTGTTATTTCACTTATTTTATTCCGGAGATTTTTGATAGCATTGCTCATTTTCTACAATGAGCAAAGCTATTACTAACACTAAGAGAATTTCCCCGGCGTGCTTAAGGATGACATGTGTTTTACTGTCGCGAGGACAGTGTTCCTCCTGTTCATTCAGACGCGCCTTCCTCTTCCCCCTCTCCCTCCCTCTTGTTCTTCCCTCGGCTACTGTGTCGCTCTTCTCAGGGTCTGTATGACACTTTCGGAGTAGAGGGGAGTGGACTCTGTATGTCTCAGGAATGCGAAGGGACAGTTAAACAGTAATGGCTTCTGATGTTTCCGGGGCAGAGCAGAAATATTGGCTACAGACTGGCCTGTTTCACCGTATAGACCATTGTGTTATGGTGCACTGGATGAGGTTATGGCTAGCTTGGCTTTCAGACAGTCACCATAGCGAGGAATATGAACTTGACTAACTGCCAGCTGACTAACTTGACTAACGTGGTTGTATTTATAACTTATAACTAGGGCTTATGGTTTTTGACTTCTTGCTTTTTTTAAAAGCTGTTACCTTATGGTAACTGCAACATATGTTATTATATTATTATTATTAAAACTGCATCATACAAAACCGTTTGCACCACGATTCAATAATTGAAGTGTAACATTAGCATTTTTATCAATGTCTATATTACACAGAAAAATCAACGTACACTCATTAATACGAGGAATCCATATTAGTGAAATGTAGTAAATGTGAAGAAATATTGATAAATTAATTCAAGCACAAATGATTGCACGTGTTTATCGACAACTGTTGATAGTTTCAATTAAGTAGTCTACAGCTGACACTGCATTAAGCCAGTGTAGGTCCAGGAGTACAAGAATGTAGACCCATCATCCATCAAAAAGTAATTACAGTATACTGTGCAGAAGCTTCTTATTGTTTCCAAAGTCTGTAGCTTCCTTCAATTGGTTTATGCCTCCTGTTTAGAACATTGACAAGGTCCCAATGGATTTGTACAAGTCTCTTTCCAAAATCCAAAAGATAGTTGTTTTGTGGGTGAATTTGTGTAGTTTTTATTGGGTGAAACTTAAGACTGGAATCCCACCTTAAATGCGTACAATAAAACCGTTGATGCAAACTTTTTGATCTACACTGCCTGGCCAAAAAAAAAGTAATATTTCGTTGGACTGCCTTTAGCTTTGATTGCCGTGTGCATTCGTCATGACATCAGACACCAGAGTCGAACCACTCCATAAAGTCTTCTCCAGAACATCCCAAAGACTTTCAATGGGGTTAAGGTCAGGACTCTGGTGGCCAATTATTGTGTGAAAATGATTCTTCATGCTCCCTGAACCACTCTTTCACAATTTGAGCCCGATGAATCTTGGCATTGTCGTCCTGGAATATGCCCATTGATGGGATAACCTGGTCATTCAGTACATTCAGGTACTCAGCTGACTTCATTTTATTGCTGCATAACATTGCTGAGCCTAGACCTGACCAATTGAAGCAACCCAATATCATAACACTGCCTCCAGATGCTTGTACAGTGGGCACTTATTGGGCATTATTGGGTGCAGAGGGGCAGGGGTTCATATAATATACTCATTTTAATCAAGCCCATTTACGCAGCAGAATGTAAAACAAATTCAGTTGGAAACATTCACGTAGTAGACCAGCCAAAGATTTAAATCCTTTAGTTGGGGGAAACTAAAAAAACAATAGCACTCTTTCCTCATTGCAAACAATAGCAATAAGTTCTAGGGTGACAGACAATGTTTAGCTGGATAACACACTTAGATTTTTTAAATTTTAGTCTTTTTCAAAGTCGCATACATGCTGGATGAATTTAAGATGGATAGCGCCCTGGAAGGCCACCCTTGTTGCCTATGCCTACAGCCAGCCCAGGCTGCTTTTTTGTTGATTTTCAGTTATGATAAGGATCACTGTCTTGACAATGACATTCACCATTTTTTGTAAAGCTTGTGTGACCCACAGAGATTTAATCTTAAATTGCAATCAATGTGCTTGTGTGGTCCCCGTAGGCACTGAAATAGCACATTCACCTGACTAATCATGCAATTAGCGGCTAATTGTGAACCTCAGAAAAAGAAACTGATTTTTCTAACATGGAGAGAAAGGAAATTAAACATGGATGGAACATCAAATAAAATAAAAGTCCTACCAAAGCTGCCAAGTGCGCCAGTATCCACCTGGGACACTGCACACAGATGGATCCAGTATATTCTACACAGTTTGCAATTCATTCATACATGCACACAAAAAAACAATAGATTAACGTTTGCAGTAAAAAAATAAAAATCAACTCTGGTATTGTTCTATGGTGACCAACAACAAGGGGGAAACATTTGAGAGAGCTTTGAGTAGCAGATGTCATCTGCGAATTGATGGATGCCTTTTTGAGTGAAAATATTGTGGCATTTGGCCAAACAATTTCCCCAAAGTTGACAAACTAATTACAGTTGTAAAGTTGTGCTGCACAGTGCTTCTAATTAATGCAATAACCAATAAAACTCCTACCTGTGCCATGCTAGATGAGCCATTTAGTATTCTGCTGTGTCTAACCGTTCCCAGTACCTCAGATTTTATTCCAGATATGTGGACTCGGAGGTGGACATCTCACCAAACACTGCTGTGCTGGCACAGCTCACGGAACTGTTGTGCGACAAGGGTTTAGGAGCAAAGGTGCGTTATCACAGAGCGTAGCAAAATCCTCATTGCAATGATCTGCTGGTTTGAGAGTAGAGTAATCGGAATACATGAGGTGAACAATAAGATTGAACAATCTAAAAATGTATACACAACACTGGCTCAGCAGATGTACAGCGCAGTAAAAAAATAAATAGCCAACATATGAAAACATTCAGAGCATTTGTGGAGAAACTGACAATATAATTCTCCAAAAGTTTTCACGCAATTTTTTTAAGTTTTATTTTTTGCATAAATTTTCCACGCAAAGTGGGCCTGGTCATATCCAATTCACACCCCAATTTGGAACGGCCAATTGTCTGCAACAGCAGCCACGTACACGTGAACCCCATTACTGATTCTGGAGAGTGTAGACATCCACGGTTCTCCTCCAAAACATTTGCTGTCGCCAACTGCTTCTTTTTACACCGTAGGCTACAGCTAAGCTTGCATAGAGCAGAGTCTGAGGAAGACCTTTCATATGCTATAGATAGCGATGGACGTGGAACCCCTGTACGACTGAACTGCCCCATTCCCTGGGCGATACAATTGCCAATTGCGCATCGACATATAGAGCTACCGGCCTCAATCGGCACTGGCACGGTCCAGATTAGATCCAAGGCCATGAGGCTCATCACTGCACCACAGTGTGGAGCCTTAACCCACTGCACAGATTGCCTTAACCCACTGCACAGATTGCCTTAACCCACTGCACAGATTGCCTTAACCCACTGCACAGATTGCCTTAACCCACTGCACAGATTGCTTGAGGGTTTCTGACTCCGAGCAAGCGTGCACATTTGACAGAACCTCTCGATCCCAGGCTTTGACAGCAAAAACTGTTCTACTGAACTTCTTAATTAAAAATTATTTGCACAAGGAAACCGCTCTGCAGTGACCCTCTGGGAGTTATTGGGCAGAGTTGAGAGAGTGCTTCAGTTCCAAATACTGCGCAGAAAGCAAAATGACACATATCCATTCCATCCAATCACATAGAAAGATGTGTCCCTTCATGTGGACAAGTTTACACCAAGCATTGTCAAGCAATTACAGAGGATACTGTTACAAATTGGCCATGATTATATTCAGTCATAAAATTTAAACCGTACATTTTCATTTAATTTAATTTAGGCCTAATCTGTTTTAATCTATTTCATTTTCATTAGCTACCCCTGCTGCAAACCATTTCATTATTATGAATAGCCTATTTATCATTTTTTGGTAGAACTGCACGTTTTATGTGAGTATGTTCCTTTCCACAAATTTTAAAAATGATATAGCACAAGTTTGCTAATGTATGTGGTCCTAATAACTAAATACACTGAACATGACATGAATTGAAATTAAATTTTCACTGTGGATGTCTGGGGAGGTGTAATGTGGTCATTGTCTAACATGTGCAATGAAAGGAGGCTCTATGTTGATGGATGAGTGAAATTTAGGTGAGAAAACTGCTTTAGAAAAAATGGTAACCCTACTAATGACTAGTGAAACCTGGGGTGTGTGGCCAAAAAACTCAATTCCCAGTTCCTGTCAAAGTTCCAATGCCGTTTAGCAAACACCACATGATTATTTTTGATTTGCTTAAAGAAAAGAAATATTTGTTTCTGGGAACCCATCCAAAACCCACTTGGCATGGAGGTGGTGTTTGATGTCCATTTGGAGACTTTGTGTCCACAAGATGCAACCCTTGAATTTTTCTTTGCCTCCCAAACCCTCTGCAAAAGGGCAAGGTGCATTTGTGGCCACTGCCAGGCAGGATTACCACTGTTCCAAATGGTTTTATACTCCTTAATTATGGATCTAATATTGGAAAGTGGTATTTATTTTATTTCATTTTATTTTTTTAATGATTTGTTTGTAACTGTCTGCTAACTTGTGAAGGCCAACAACCCTTTGTTTTTCCTTTCCCCATGGATTCTACATTGTGTATTATATAATTTTAATAATTTGTATACCCCCTTGAAACAGGAAGCCATGAGGGGCCACAGTACTATAAAAAGTAGCAACTCCGTGCATAATTATTATTGTTTGATTTTAGCGAAACATAATTATTCTGGACATGAATAATTGTAACATAACTTTTTTTTTTAAATTGTTTATTTGTTAAATATTTATCTCTGAACAGTTGTATTAGTATAAAAGAATATAACTTTCAATTTTTGAGCATACAATATAGCTCAATAGCGACATTGTTTATTTTATACAGCCTTTGTTAAGGGTGTGAATACTTTTGGAGGGCACTGTAAACCAGGCGGGTAGTCATAAGAACAGTTTATCGAAATTCATACAAGAATGACAAATTCCCATAAGGCAATGTGCTGATATTTATAAGGTGCATCCTCCTGAAATGAAATTGTACTGTAGTTTTAGATTCAGCAGCCGCTATACATTTTATTCAGTCTGGCATTATACATTTCATGGTGGCATGCTTTTCTCTTCAAACTCTTGCTTATTTCTCCAAGGTCCTTAAACCGTTTTTAACTGTCCTTCTAACGTCTGATTTTCTCAGTCTTCATAGAGACTGATCATATGAAGGTGCGTTTGTAATAACTACAGCCTCATAATGTTGGTGTTGTATATTTTATGAATGGAACATTAGGAGACAACATTGGGAGGGCATTTAGGCCATTGAAGGTCACTCATTTTACGTATGAAATAGGGCTGTTGATGTCAGGAGACAGGCCTGTGCTTCAAACCTCTCGTACATTTCCCTCCCTCTCCCTCTGACATGTCATCTCAGTGACATGTGACCTAAATGTTCTGAATGGATGGCATCCACTGAGATGGGAGCCTAGATTTGTAATTATGCTGTTGTCAAAATAATAACATTGTTGAATGACCATAGTTTATGGCAACTGTTGGGTTTTTGGGGGGATCACATTTTATTATTATTATATATTTCCTCTTTTATGTGACTGTGTATTACCATTTGATACAATAACCCAGAATTACACGAGTAGACAATCTTCATTGCATATTAAAGAGGCTGGCATTTATTGCAAACTAAATCACATCCTGCTTTCCTCTTCAGAGTGACGTTATGCAGACAATTTTGTCGTTTTTTTCTGCCTGTTCTTTAAGGGGGCCGGGGTACTTTTTAAGGGGTCGTAGACTCGTACATCTGCCAGTTTTGAGTTATCAAGGGATTCCTATTCCTAAAGCTTTTCCGTACCGGTAATTTGTATAATGTAATACGAACCTGTGAGTAATCACTTCTAAATTTAGTGCATCCTTTTAATTTTGGAGGCTTTAAAAAAAATTAAATATCAACCGTTATTATAAATCAGATCAAGGCACATCACGCTTCGGTTATACAACAGTGAGTCATTTTTAACATCGTTAACAGTTTGTCTCATCAAGAGGCTGTGTGGTTCACATGCTGGTCTGCATACTGGGTGGAGGGGTAACTGTTGAGCTTACTCAGTGCTGTCTTGTATTTGTTCATGTTGACTGTTTTAAACCGAGGTGATCCATTCCACGCAGTGTGTTTCGTTTGCGATGTAGCCCATCATTTATCAACCAATCGGTGAACTGAAATACTTCACAAAGCATGTGAACACTCTGTGGACACCAATTTTGTTCTTCAATCCGGCTCTTAGAGCAACGCTAATAAGAGGTAGCCACAGAAACACAGTGGGCACTGGAAATCCAAATGCATTGCTATCAGAGAAGTAGCTATACAGGAGCCTACCATGCATATTACGTGCCACAGTCGCTCTAGGATTGCCTTGCTTTGACGTTGAGTTGCATTCATAACACAACCTTGGTTACAGGAATACAACTGAACAATCGCTCTCCTGCATAAGCGCAGTATTTTACAAATTAGAATTTTAATTTAAACCAAATCCTAATCCGAAAAAACAACGAATGTAGAATAATGCATAGTGTATGGTTACTCTAATGGTTGGCTAAGATGGACTCAGAAATATAAATATAATTTCATCTCTAGATATATACTCAAGCTCTTCGTTCCCAACCCCGATCGTTACAAATATTTTATCAGTGACAGTGATTTCTTTGTGATTTCGTGTGTTGGTTTGAGAATGCGAGAATGTCCTTGTTGCTTAATATGTATATTTTGTTTTTATAATATCCGGCGTCACTGAGTAAAAAAAGGAGCTATATTTGCGTGACTGCCCTCCCCAGCTGCTCTTCTAAAACCTCGTTGAGCGCATGCGTCCTGCTGACTCGCAGCAATCCACTGGAAGGAGTAGATTGCAACTACGCTCGCTGCTATGAACTGAGGGAGAAATACAGACATGGGAAATATATATACAATGCAATGAAATCACCTCGGTGCACAGGCATACAGTACTCGTTATGGAGCTGCGTTGTGAGGAGCCTTGTGTTTCTGAAGCGGCGAGAGGGCCGAATTAAGGATGTCTCATAATATTAGCTAGTCAGCTAATGTTCAGCATCCTGTACGATGGAACTGTGAGAGGAAAGTCAGAAGCTGGAGCGGCCAGAAGAAAGCAAATTGGAATAAAAACCGGAATACGGACAAATAAGCGATTTTTTTAAAAAGTATTTGTGCTTATTTTCCACATTTTCTTTATGCACTATCGTTTTTGCCCGTGCAGTCTATTTCACCGGCTCACGAGTTTCTGGAAAGTAAGACTGCATGCAGAAAAGAGTGAATGGTTTATTCAGTATCCGACCCAAAATGTACCGGCGCCCCAGGAGTAGGCTATACCGCCAATTATATGTTATTGACGGTGGGTGCGCTTCTAAAATGTGTATAGTGATTTATACCGCGTAACACGATACCCATGCAGTAGTTAAGTGTTGCCAAAACCGTAAACAAAGACGCTATTAGAGTATTTTAATGATGGGCAATGGCAGAGGGAATACTCGATGCACGCTATGCGTTTTAAAACGGATTGCCAAAACTCTTGAGAGCTCTGGTATTTGACATAAAGATGCCAGAGTGTATGTTACAAATAAGGATGAATATGGCATACAACGTGGATTACTTGTGGGTTTTAGTTCAAAAACGCGAGTGTTAAATAGCGCATTTCACGCGCCAGTTCGCTGCCGCAGCCAGTGTGTACAGTAGCGTAGTCATCAGCGGGTTTATATCAGGCACTGTGCTTTGGAGTTGACACGGGTATTTTCCCACACACGAGTCGGCCTTGTGAAGTGGATAAAACTGAAATAAACTCGTGCGTTTAAAGATGGAGAACGGAGTGCTCTCACCTGCCATCTACACGCGACCCGGTCTTTATTTGTGCCCCGGGACGAAGTGTCTATTTTTATCTGGGCTGTTGATGAAGTGTCCTCTATGACTGTCGCTCAGTGCTCAAACATCTCAGTCAACACTCTTATAATCGTATTAAATAGCATGTTTCTCTTTTGCTTTTGATTGTGTTCTTATGTTGTCACTCTTAGCGTTATTGGAGCGGATGGTCCTCAGGGGCATGGAGTAATACGACGAGGACTCTAAACATGAAATGAGACAGAATGTGTCATTTGAATAAGACTCTCAGCTAATCCTATGCGGCAGCTGTACAATGGTGCAAAAAGCCGAAAGGTGAGCTTCTAATGCTTGTGTCATAACGCAAATGTAGCAGCATTTTGGCAACAGAACATCCTCGTTATTGCGCTTATGCGATGCAAGGGATCGATAACGTATACCGAGATAAAAAATGGATGCAGTCTGGCAATAAATATAAAAACCTTTAAACTTCGGAAAACATTTTTAAATTTCGGGAAAACATGTAGATGTTGTAGGAATGTTTTGTTTTGACCATTGATGAGAGGCAGCTCATTTTATATTTATTTATTGTAGCCTAGTTCAATGTCTTCTGTCAAACTATTGATTTTGTGACTAGTGAATAATGCCAGATGTTTTATTCTCCCGCTCTTTTCATTAATTAATTTTTACGCAGTCATAGCAGTAACCCAATGTTTTCCAGTCTTCAGGCTACACTTGCCCTGTCCGTCTTGCAGTAGCCGCTAAGTGCACTTTGGGTCCCGGCAGCATGTACAGCTATGTGGAACTTCTAGCTCACTGCTGCCGTTACATACTCTGCTAGCGCTCATGAGATACGCGAAGTGACGTGAAGGCCAGCCCAAGAGGACGGTCTGTACTTCTTCTGGAATTGAACACACAAGGAGAAGGTGTAGGATTGATATTCTCATTGAAAGTTTGCTAAAGACACCTCTGTGCATCGCCAGATTGGAAGCTCCGCTTTGGTAGTACATTTGTGGGTAGTACGACATCCACCACGGTGGAGGCGGAGATCCACTCCCACACCGACTTTTTAGACGTAAGCAAAGAGGATTATCTGATGGGGCTTCAGAATTACAAGCAAGTCTAATGATGCACACTGGGAACTCTCACAAACTTTTTAGGCACCATAACAAACGGAGAACAAGCAAACTATGGAAATGTATTTTTAATTCCTGACCATAATGGACTGTAACAAGATTTTACCTATGGACTGGGATTTAAGGATCAGTATTCCTGCCTGGACCCTATTACCCTGAGCCTGTCAGTCTAAAGTCTGGCACAACAGCACCACAGTCTATTCGGTTTAACCCCTTGATCTATAGGTGTCTGTTCTTGTGTAGCGGGGATTGGAGAGGCTTAAGTTGTGTGGATTGGAGACGAGGAAAGCGACAGTTGTAACCTTTCATAGTGCAAACCTGATGTCGTAGTTGGCCTCATCGGAGGTAGTTCCCCAAATTCGAGGAGATTGTTTGATAACTTCCTGTCATGGGTAAGCAGTTTATCTCTGGGGTTCCCTGGAAGGCAGCAGCACTGAAGGGACTGGAGTGAACTCTGACATCAGCTAATGTGGAGTTCTGTGACCAGGCTGTCCTGTTTCACAGTACAGTATTAAAGGATAAAAGTGGCTTTCCCCCCCCCCTCAAGGTGGGAGGTTTGGCTTCAGCTGTCCAAATACCTTTTTATTTTTTCCTTTTTCAAAGAACAAAGACATGCAAAACTAGGCTTTTTCTTGTTTGGTGAGATACCCACCATTACCTTGAAATTTATGCGTGTTTAGACAACAGCTACTTTGAATGATTTTTTTTTTTTTCTTAGATTTATTTGTTTTTGGAATTTTTGGTGGTAGTTTTCAATAGACACCGAGGGGAATCTTTTTTTGTGGCATCGTCAGAGAAATCCGTCCCTTTGGAAATGCAGCATTTATGGAATCGGATTTGTCTGAGCCTTAGCATGACTGGGGATAGATGAATGAGGGTTGCTTCTCTGTCACCTGGGATCTCTTGCTCTCAAGACCTTCTGTATGTGTGAGGCGGCTGTCAGAAGCGCATTAGTAGTGCTTTCCCCGGAGAGACAGAGGCTAGAAGCGGGCTACACCCACAGCCGGCTCTGAAACCCCGCGACCGAGGGGCAATGGGGAGTTCAGCGTCTTCTCTCACTGCAGAGACCGAGTCGGATCACGGGTTCCGCAGCACCCCCTACCCGTCATCGCCCCCTATGGGCTGGCTCAGGAACAGCCACAGCAGCCCAGTGTGGGGGACCACCTTCATCTCCCGGCAGCAGCAGGCTCCTATCCCGCACCGCGAGCGCAGGTAAGCACCGGCAGCCCCTCCGTCAAACCTATGCCCCGCCCCCACTGCCAGGTTAGTCTTGCTAAAGTCCGGCTAAAATTTCAGTTTAAATGCGTCTTGTACTGAAGTGTCACCCATACGTAACACTGTTGAGGGTTGCTTCTGTCCACGATGTAGGGATTCTAACAGGAGAGCGTATACCGTAATTTTCATGTCGCCGGTGCAAGGGCGCGTGCCGTTTAGGACAACTTCGGACGGAAGAACGGCAGGGAAGCCTGCCGCGCGGTAAAAAAAGAAAAACGTTAAGCCAGGTTTCAGTCTGAGCGTCGCGCCGATAAGCGCTCGCGACGAGAAAAGCCTGCAGTGTTCTGTAACAACAGGATAAATATTTCATTTTAACACCGCAGCTGGGAGAACGGGACAGGGGGGGGATTGATGGGCCCCGCTGTGCCACTCTTTCTCCCCTCTCGGGCGCGCCGTAGCGGTGCCTGGCCATTTACCAAGTTGAACTTCTGACCGTAATTTCCCTGCCTCTCTCCGGCACTCGGCTCGGAGCTCGGAGCTCGGCGGCCGTCGTATCGGAAGGAGAACCCTGAAGGGATCGATTAGAGGTCGCTGGTATGAAAATTCTTTGGACCGTTGCCAAATGAAATGGCTGGTGATTTTTACGCGGTTTGTTTCTTTCAGGAGACGGGCGAAAGGCTTTTGTTGACCTTTGCTGTAAAGCATACGCTAACAGATGGGCTGCCAATGTACAGATGGCAAGAATGACGGAGCAAACGGCTTGTAATTAATGGAGCTGTGCTCCATCGGCCCGTCACTGATTTTCTTTGATAAGATGCACGGTTGGCTTAGCTGCTAAGCCTGTTCATTTCCAAAGAGCTAGCAAATTTGGCCTGATCCACATCTAAAAATCACAAAAATTCTTTGAAGTCCATTTATTCAGTGCCACTGACTCCTGCTGTTTTCAGCTGCGATCCAGGCAGTGTCAGGATCACACTGCGTGACTCACCTCTTATGTTCCTAATGAAGCCGCCCGTGGGGACAGATTTAGGATCCGCGACACCTTTAAAATGCTCCCCATTTTCACGTTTACCCGGTGAATTAACACCAAAGGTTACCATAGGCCGTAGAATTCAGTAACGCTATGGAACCAAGGGTCCGCTGTGCGTCGAGCCGCGATAAAATGAATATTCTCTTATGCAGAACAGAGAGGAATGTTTTGTCTCTGACTTTATCGGCCCAGTGTTCCCGACGAGCTGATACACGAGAGGAACTGGGTATTGGTTCACAGTCAGCGTGACTCCCAAGTCTATTTGGTTTGTTTTGTCTGATTCGATATCGGGTCACTTTTCTGTGGAGGTCATTAGTTATTCCGACAGCACCCGAGCGTGTATTTCTCACTGCTGTGACAGCCTACTCTTATCTGCACTTTATCCTTTTAGCGCCCTTCTGTGACAGTGTACTTCTGCGTGCGTGTGCATGTATGCTGGCCTGATAGTTTACAACAGTGATTCAGCCCTTCAGTTGCACTTAACGAAACCTACCTGCATGGTAGGTAAGCGCTGCATAAAATGCACGCAATGTCGGCTATTTTTGAATCCTGGGAAGAGTAGGCTTGACTGACAGGGGCTGAACACTGAGGCGCAGCATCAGAATAGAAGCTTTCCTTGGTCCCTTGCCTTCTCCTGGCACAGCAGCATTTCAGATAAGAAAAAGGATGGTGGTGGCTAGTTAATAAGGAAAACTGCTGCGCTGAATATCTCTGAAAGCACACAAACAAAAATTCCTGAAATGTTTTGCCGGCTTTGTACGGATCTTTTGTGCCGTAAACGGAACTCCTTGGGTGTTTCAGAAAACCTCTTCCGCTGTGTGCATCCCCATAGCAACAAGCCTCTGTTTCTGTCACCAATCAAATGCTGGCCTCAGTTAGCTGCACATGCTTGCACAGACACGCACACGCACACACACACACACACACACACACACACACACACACACACACACACACACACACACACACACAGCTTTTCACAGGGTTGCTGTTGTGAACGATATGTAACGGCACATACTTCTGAGCCTAATGAGATTGGGCAAGTCCAGCCAAGCTGATAGAGCCTGAAATATAGAAACAACAGACCGTTGTGAAACCTATTTATGTTTAATGGATTCATTTAAGCCAAGCTGATTCCTGAACAAAGTATGGGCATTACTCTCTCTTTCAGTCACTTTTCATGGTTTCCAAAGACCCGAAGCCAGAGAAAACAGAATTCTATTAGTTTAATTCGGCCGCTTGTTTTTCCCCTCCCTCACCATGGTAACTCATTAGCCTTGCTTTGTGCCCTTTTGGTTTCCCAGGGTATCAAACACAAAGTTTAATTTTAGCCTCGGTTTTGAACACTTAAATAAATCATTGTTATTTTCGCCGGTGTCGCAAGCACCCGGTACTGCCGTAAGACAGCACTCTCAGTCATTTCAGCGAAGGAAACGTCAAGCTCAGACGCCCTCGTGTGCTTTTCAGGTTTCCGAAAAATGAGCCTGTAATCCTTTTTTTGTATACATCTGTGAGAAAACTGTGGCTGGGTCTGAGCGCTCAGTCTGAGCTTTACAGGCTGAGTGAAATTGAACAAACCGCTCCGTTCCCAGAACCGTGTTCACTAATCTCTCTCTGTTCTTTGTGCCTTCTTTTGTTGCGACCCGTGATCACCCTACAGAAAGGAACCGCTCCGCTTTACTCCCAGCCCCGCGCCTTTTGATGTAATCTGACACTGCCGGCGTTTCTAATGCCTTTGTGCGCGATTTGAGTAAGAAACTACGGCTGTAGACGGCAGAGCAACCGGAGGGCCTTATTGGTCCTTATTGCTGTGCGTCTGCTTTAAGGTTGCAGACGCGCGGTGGACCTTCGTACGGTGTTTACCCGTGCCGGTGGGCCAGCCGCTCTCTGTAGCGCTGTACCCCTCTCCGCTCTGCGGAGCGTCCGACGCCACCTTGCGCCTGGGGTACCCGACGCTGTGCACCACGGAGTCTCTTCGAATGCCCGGGTCAGGTTGAAGCACGTCATTTTCTGGTGGCTCTCGTCCACCGGCTCTCCTCTTATTGGGTTATAGCTGGGCCCGTTGCATCGAGTGAACTCGCTGCGCTAGCTTTTTTTTTGTGTCCAACGTGCTTCAGTTTGCCGTTCTCAGAGGCACTGATTTATAGCCTTGATGGGAACCCATTAGACATATACTTAAATGCCATGTGTTGCAACGCTGCTGCAGATTCACGGGCCTCTCGGTTAATTTCATGCACATGCTCTGATTTCTAAAACGCTCGCCAAGTAAATACGCTTGTAATGTTTAGTTTTTTTTTGTTTTTTTTAAATGTTTGCATAATTACGGGTTTCTGGGCTTCGTTTCCCTGTGGCATTTTGGGGATGAATAAAAAGGCACAATGAAATGACACACCCAACAAGTGCTTTGTTTGATCGGGTGTTTATCATTCACCATGTCAAACACCATTTTGTTTGTATGTGCTTCATGCACCAAAACACGCTCGGATTCCTTTTCAAATAGGTTGCCTACAGTATTCTTTAGAAAAAAAAGCTCTAATTCATTTCAAGTTCCAATTACAGTGCACGTGTCCAAGGATAAGTGTGTGTGTGTGTGTGTGTGTGTGTGTGCGTGCGTGTGTGTGTGTGTGTGTGTGAGGTAAGTTACTCATTTTAAAGAGAGCAGCCTAAGGTGCCCTTTTAAACTCAATGGTATTCCACTGGTTTCACTCTTGAAAATAGTATTGTATTTCTTTGTGTCTTGTTTGGATTCTTCAGAGTCTTTGAGCTGGATTTTACTCACAGGAGAGAAGTGAACTTGCACTGCCCGCTTGGGGCTTGGGTTCCTTCTGATGCGAGACGGCCCTTCTCTTCCCAGAATTACAATTACAGCAGAAACATGCCGTGTAGGAGGAGAAAGCCCTTCTGTCCCCAGACTGGGGGCAATGTATTTAAGATCTTTGCCCACAACCCACGTCCTGCCATGACTCTTGGCTTGGCCACTTTTACACAGTATCAAGCCTAAAAAAACAGTGTACGCAAATCCTGCACCATTGTTTTCCCACAATCCCCAGCAACTGCTTTGAGTTTCATCATGCAATTTACCGTCAGACAATTTAGCATCTTTGAATTTTTCTCTGAGGGTGAATATTATTGTGGATGCAGTTTAAAATGACATATTGTAGCACTGTTAATCAATGTTGGCATTTAACGTTTGCCAAGGACCCATTCCAGGCATTGATATATCAATCTTTTTTTTTTTACCTGTTACACAGTCGTTAATTACACCGTAGACCAATTAGCAAACCTGCGGATTGTGTGAGAATGCTGATATCAAAATTTTCTCAGCTATAATTTCATGATGCATTGAGCTCCGGAGGAAATATCCCCCAAAATTTTTGCGATTCCGCCTCTGTGTTGTTGTGATTGTTTTATGAATGCTGTAAGTAAGAGAACGAACGATGTGGAAAGGTGCGAGCCATTAGAGCCGAATTGCAAATTGAGCTGATGGGACCGAGGCTCTGAATGGCAATTTAAAGTTTGCGAGTAAGATATATTGCTGTGCCCCTCAGGTATTGGGTCCCTGCTTTCAACTAGGGCATTATTCAGAAGGCAGAAAATGACAAGTAGGCAGAGCCGTAAAGTGCAGTGCAGCATCGCGTGGCGGATATATGTTCATTATGTGCGAAGCTTAAAAAATGCAATTTTGCTGTTACTGATGGTAGGAGTAAATTATTGATTACTTCAGTGTAAGTGCTCGTGCGTAATGAGATGGGGAACGTGAGCTTAAAGTATATGGTTTTGCTCTTACTGGGTAAATCACCTGAAATCTAGTCCCCCCCCCCTGCATGATTTATTGAGGTTTCTCGATTGCAGATGAAATGGAACGAGCAATAACAATTAAACGTTTTGGTGTGTGGGGCAGGAATCGGTGAGGCGCCGTGGGAAACAAGTGGGAAGCTCTAATAAATGAGTTATTTTTACAATAAGAGATATTGTTGTAAAATTAATGCAAAAGCATGTGTAAAACGGTTTCTGGTGTCAGGCTATTCGCAGACTCGCGGTTAAGGTAATTACGGAAAAGGACTGAAATGGTTTCCGAATGGCTTTTAGGGCTGTCAGATTTGATATTTGAATATCCCTCAAATAGGAAATGAATCGAATGTTTTGAATTGAAGTTTGAAAAAGTCATTTTTCAAATTGTATGACTCCATTTCTCACTAGTGCATAGCCAACCAAGTACCTAATTAAAAAAAATAAATAAATAAAAAAGAAAAATTACCATAGCCATTCATGATGTGCAGCAGGAGGAGATGATGATGTATGGAAAGCAAGCCCCACTGCTAGTTGACCAGAATCATCTCCTGTGATAGAAAACCACTGCGCAGCTGGCGTAGAAATACCTGAGTATTCCAGGCACTTCCGTTCAAGCAGAGCATGCCTTTCCCTCAGCGAGGGAACATAGTCAATAAAAAAACACTCCGCACTTGCCTCTAACCCAGTGGATTGTCTTGCGTTTTTGACAAATAATCTCCGGAAGAATCGGGCTAACACAGCCTGCCAACCTGAAACGCAACTGTTTGTCATGACCTTTTTCATCACAGTGTAGCCTATATTGTTACCCCGAGTTCCTTACAGAATTTGAATGTTTTGGTCAATATAAATGAACGGTTTAATTGCTAAGTTAAAATATGTGCCCATGACTGTCGATACATGATCTAGACCCTTTATGTAATCTAGCTTTTTGTTTACATCAGGCCATTGTTACAAATATAATTTTGTAAGTCAATTTACCTGTGTTTTTTATTTTGTCACCGCCTATCAGTGATTTATTATTATTATACATTATATGTACATGCACATTTTAAGAAACTCAAGGACGCTTACAATGGTGAGGGAGAAACTCACCTCAACCACCACCGACCTGGGTGATGCACGGCAGCCATTTTGCGCTTGCCACACGTCAGTTGAGGTGAAGAGGGAGAGAACCATTTTTTCATTTATTTATTTCATTTTGTTTTTTAAATGAAATAAATAAATGGTTGAGAAGGCAGGTTGAGAGAGCCAAGATGGGAATTCAGTCAGGGCACCAGGGAACCCCCCTACTCTTTGCTAGTGACCGCTTTGAGTCAGTTTATCATCTCATCTGAAAGACAGCATCTCCTACCGGGGGTCTATTTGACCACAGGGAAGATCGTCCCCTTCTGGCCCACCAACACCACTTCCAGCGGCAACTTTTCCCAGGAGGTCTCCCATCCAAGTACTAACCAAGCCCACACCTGCTTAGCTTCAGCCTTATGGCAGGAGTAGAGTGCATGGTGGTATGGCTGCTGGCATGATGTAGTAATTTTACGTGGCATGGTAGCATGTTGGCATTCTCAGCCTTTGTGCTCTTCTTGTATGCACTTATGGACATAACTCACATAACAGGAAGGGCCAAAAAGTTTCCCATGCAATTCACGGCAATGCAATAATCGTGCAAGTTTCGCAGCAAAACGTAATCGAACCTGTTATTTCTGGGAATACAATATTCAATAAAATTCTTTGGTCCAGTTGACAGCCGTAATGGCTTTTAGATTATATGACGAGTTCTACCATCCTTTTTACATAGGCTTCCTCTGCTGGCCTATGCTATTACATTGCTGGTGCTAAACAAACAAATGACACCAGGACATTGTATTTTGAATGATATAAATGTAAATTTGTTTGCCGCAGGAATAGGCTATAATTCAGTGGGCTCCACGTTGTTCTTGCCCTCCACGCACTGGTGCACACAAATTGATTATGTCAATCTGAAAACCAATATAGGATTTTTTTTCCTCTCTCACATTCTCCTGAAAGGGTCACTGAGCAATGCGAGACTTCATTGAATAAAAGTAAAGTAAAAAAAACACACACGCACACAGGAGAAGGAAACTAGGCCAACTATAATCCCATATCAGATTTTATGCCTTTTCCTCTTGCGTTTTGGTGGCAGAGCGCGTTGTGTTCTGCGGTGAAGAAAAACGGTGTTTGCTTCTGTGCGCCTCTCCCTCCCTCTTTCCCTCTCCTTCTTTTCCTCCTCTCCCCTGCCCTCCCCCTCCCCTTTCTCCTCGCTCCCGCTCTCCCTGGGGAATGATGCACAGCCACTTCCCTTGCTCACAGGAAGCAGACAGCCACCAATTGATCTGCAGTGTTATGGGGGATAAGCTGTCAGATGGATAGAAAGGGGGCTCATTAGAATGTCCTGCAGGAAGTAGGACGGCGCTTTCCAGCACCGTGGGGCACGCTGAGCCGCACTGCCTCCCAGCCGCCTGCAGACAAGACCTTGACTATGATAGAGCATTGCTCTTAGGTACTGGTCCCCGTGCGAGCGCCAATGAGTTAGTGTCAGTCGCGAGCAAATATTGACGCGATGACGTGTTTCTGTTGGGGATATGAACGGGCCTAGAAACCCCCGGAGTTTAACTTTTGCAAGAGGTTGTTTTGTAGTTCAAGCCCGCTACACGCCAGTACACTTATGCCAGTTCTCCCCAGATGCTCCACCAGAGCCCATTGGACCTGCCCATTTGTGCGCTTTTACCTACCAGCGAGCGCGTGCAGACCAGCGCAATTGTGCAGAGCATCTAGCCAAGTATTCATTGCTCTCATAACTGCAGTTTTACAAGTATATTTATGTTAAAAAAAAAAAAACAATATGTTGAAGCATGTTTTGTGCTCAATAAAGTGTTTAGAGGGAAAACAAAAATAAAAATCAATCACAAGGTGCACCGTTAGCGTATATCAGCTTTCACAGTACTGATCTGATTTATTGACAGACCAACTCATAAGAGGCTTCAAAATAAGAAAACTGGGTTGACTCGCTTAGAGAAGCCTGGCTGTACGTGGCTCCCAAACCTAATTCCCCGAGCGGGGTTTCCGCCATGCAAAATTGGCACGAATGAAAAACAACATTACATCGGGGGCCTCCCAAGGGACACATCTGTCTAAGGCGCCCATTATCAGTACAGTGAGGCACCACTCTCTCTCTGGACCTGCATCCTGGCCGTGCCAGCCCTGGCTGCTGGTGCACAGAGGGAATGTTTCGGTCCTTCCCCACCTCATCACGGGACACTGACTGGACTGCACAGCTCAACTGTTAGACCGGTAGACTGCAGAGAGAAAAGAAGAAACAGCTGATGACACACAAGGCCTACAGTGAGCATCCCAAATTGGGAGAAAGATTTAAAAATAGGGCGGTAAAACGATGCTCATAAAGAAGTAAAAACGACATTATATTAAGTGAAAGTAGTTTTTTTTAACTGCGTTCCGTACGCACAAGTTCAGAAGCTAGCAATAGCGGCTAGTGCCAATCATGTAATCGCATATAATGGGAGGAGCAAGCAGACCTATGCAAAGTAGTTCCATTACACACCACACTGATACATGTTGTAGTCGGAGTTGTTTTCTGACGTCATACTTTGAGTTTTACAAATTATTAGTTTTTTGTGGGCAGGCTTACCAGGATGTCGGTTGGTACCTTAGAGACATCAGGTGAAAGCCCTGAGAAATCTGTAATTGAAAAAGGGGTAATTAGGATTGTGTAACTTTGTGCCAAACCGCACGATTTTAATAATAAACTTAACAGGACCAAGCGTGTGTTCCCTTGGTGCAGAACTTAATCTACAGAGTGTCCATTAATCATTTTACATTGTGGCTGCGCAGTTATTTTAATCATGCATGTCTATATTTATCTTTGCTTTTGAACACTGTTGCCATGTGTCTTGTATTCCTCAGGAGCCTCGTAAGATCATCTATATGTGTGGGCTAGCCGGGGAAGTGCATCTTCGGGGAATTTGTAACCTTTTCACTGTTACATAAACATCATTTTTTTGTATTGAAAGGAATTTCTGCTGTCAGTCTTTTGGAGTTTTATGAAATCGCTCTTTAACACCATTTAACAGCAAATGGAAACCTGCCAAGCCTAGTTATGTGGCACATTAAAAGCCGTGAGTGGCGTTTCTCATTAAGCTGCTCTCATACACCTTTTGGTTAAATATTAGTCTTGCTTGCATTTGCTTTGCATCACTTAAGAGACCTGGCTAAACGCTGCCGCAATTTACTTAATTTGATCCCAAGTCAAATGCAGGTGTTCTGAAAGGCATACCTCATCAATGTTTTGCTGATCTGAGCATTATAAAGGCTGACTTTTTTTATACTTGTATGTAATTTAAGTTTAGTTGAGCTGTCGGATGCAATATAAATTTTAAGAGGTGGTAGAACTGCACATATCACATAGTGCAAAGGTTATTTTTGGTAAACAGTAACAGATTTCTATCTGAAGTTGTCACTCGTGATAAGACTTTCAAGTGTAAGTAAATGGTGCGTTGCAGTTTACTTCAAGGCTGTTATGTTGTCTTTTGCTGTATGGGTGTTTTATTAAATTAATAGGGTTTGTCTTTTTTCTCAGTTAAAATAAACTACTTTGCTGACCAAAGTGTTTGCCATTTTCATGTTTTGAGACTCCTTAATATGCCTGACCTAAATTTCAGGAGTAGGGTATAAAAAAATGTAAAAGTCACTGAATATCCCTTTGAGCGTGGTCACGTCAGTCATTAGGAAAGGGGTGTGTCATACTCCGGACGCCGCCTAGATCGGGCTGTCAGTCAAAACCGAGCAGCCAAGCAAGTGCCTGGTAAAGCAGCTCAGGGTCAATGGTGACTTTGACAGACTCCAGAGTTCACTGGCCAAGAATAGATTATCCCATATGGAGTTTGATTTTAAAAAGTATGTAAAATTCTGTGGTAAGATGAGATGAAATTTGTGCATTTTGACCAAAATTCAAAGTGTTACGTGACGTGCAAACTGAACACTGGTAGGCCAGTGTTTCTTGGAGTGACCAGGATATTGTTGGTAAATAAAAGTTTTTCCCCCCATCTCAGCCACTGGACTCGGTAGAGCAGGGCTGGCCAAACCAGTTCCTAGAGATCTGGAGACCCTGCAGGTTTTCAGTTCCGCCCTAATTTGGCACACCCTGATTCTACTAACGAGCAGCTCAATGGGATCTCTAGCTGTTGAATGAGGTGTGCTTTGTTAGGGCTGGAGTGAATACCTGCAGGACAGTATATCTCTAGGAACAGGTTTGGGCAGCCCTGCTGAACACCCTCTGGATGCAGAGGGGTGCTTCACTCCGTCCCCTCAACCAGTCCTGACCTCCCCTTTGCCCCTCGCTGTTTCTGCCGATAAAGTACTTCTGATTACCCGCCTGAAGAGGGAGGGTACACTTCAATGAATAGACACGGGCAGCAAGAACTGAAAAGTCTTCTTGAAATTGTAGTCCAGAAACGTTTTTTCATCAAAAATCTTTTCCATTGCTGTTGAATTTATTTATTTGTATTTTCTTCACAGGGCCTTTTAACTGTTACTTTTTATATTCCAACAGGCATTTGAAATAGCCCGCAGTGTCGAGTATTCATGTCTTTTATTTCGAGTTTGCTGTGTTGTGTGAGGATGCAGCGTAATTGCTGAGGGAGCGCACGCCCTTCATTTACTCTGAAGTGTGAGGTGGGCCTGTGCTTATGTTCCACATTACCATACGATGTCCAAGGGAATTCCGCACTATTATTGACCCGGAACTGGATTCCTTTTGATAAATTATGCATAGGTTTTTAATTCATTAGCATTTTAATGGTATGTGAATGGCAAAATAAATATGGAGGACATTGGCCTTTTCTCCCCCTTGAGTCTCGTGATATACAGGCAGGCGGCTTAGTGTTCCGTCACTGAGGGAGTGAAAGACAGAGGTAGCGTGAGGTAGCGAGAGGTGCGCTGGGATACATAAGTAAAGTGCGTGTTTGCGTGTGGTTTGTTGCACATCCCCAGTAGCTCAGCAGCCAGACGAGAGCTGTCTTTCTCTCGTTCTCTCCGGAAGCTTTGGCAGGAAGGCGAAATCTCGGGAGAATTATTCGCCGTCTCCTCTCGTGCCGAGACACGATAACAGGCCGTCCCAGTGACGCGGGGGACCGGTGAAGAAGGCGGCTCGGTCGGTGTTACGGTGTGAAACCGTCCGACCGTGCAAACTGCTTAACGTCCCAGACGGTTCTTCACGCGGCCGAGGGACTCCCAGCTGCGTCCCTGTGAGCTGTCCAGGGACTGTCCATTGGGAGCGGGAACAGCGACGGCGGTTAAAAGGGCGCCGCGGAGCCGGCCGCCGCGCGTTCGCCTCTTATCTTTCTCCCCATTCTAGATCTGCTCAGCTGTTATCGCCGCTGCATTTAAAGCACTTTAAAGGGCCGTTTTAAAGGACAAGCCTGGTTTTGATCTACGCTGTACTGTCTCGGAACCCCATATAAAGCCCACAATCGTAACTTAAAGGCAGACTAAACTTGGTTAGAACATAATCTTGTATAGCTACCTGGCCCCAATAAGAGTCATAATATTCAAGCTCACTTTGATGTCATGATTTTGTATATCAGCATAATCCGCGTAGTTTGCATTGGTTTATGTGCTAAAAGTGTGCTTTTGAGACCCGTTTCGCCATGCAATGGGAGTGAATGGAGAGAGAAAAAACGTCATTCTTCGTCGGCCAGTTGCTGACCACTGGAGCAAGTCATGAAGGTGAGCTTGAATATTACGACTCATATCGGGGCCAGGTAGCTACTAATACAACGTTATGTTCTCACAAAGTTCAGTGTGCCTTTTTAAACAGGAGTGCTTCCTGCTCTCAGCCCACAGTGGGGTCTTCCGCTCTGCTTCCCCCGCCCCCACACCACCTACAGGGCACGCAGGTCTCGTCTTAAAGATTCAAGCCTGGGCGGTTTCCCGCTCCCAACAGGTTCACCCATCTAACACGGCCTCATAAAGTATTCACCGGACCAGCGTCAGGAACCCAGCTTCCTTATTTTTTTTTTGCAAAGCATTGTCTGAGCTGATTGTGTTCGTCAACTGACTGTGTTCGTCAACTGACTGTAAGGAGGGAGACCACCCAGAGTGTAACAATCCCCCAGAATCCTCTGCTCGTCACCAAGCTTTTCCTCAGGTTTGTCCTCAGTTGCCTCTGCACGGCGGCCAAGGTGGATAATTGCTGAGAGCCGGCTTATTGGCACTCATTCGCATGCAATTTTGAGCGCGCTGCCAGCGAACGTGTTTGCAGGTGGAGAAACGGGAATCATTGAAATTAGCCGGCTAATGGGAGAGTTGATTTACCGTCGACTACCGTCGGACCGAAAGTAACTCGGTGGGGGAAACATTCAGCGAAAGGCGGCGCGGGTGATTTACGGTCTCCGCCGGCTCGCAGTGATGACGTTTCTGAAGCGGAAGAACCAACTTGGCTCTAATATGGGTTCCTGCTGTGTGTGTGTGTTGAGGGGTGGGGCATTATGGCTGTACTAATGTGGTGGGGAGGGTTGGTCTTCGCTAAAAACAGACACGGCTAATTAGCTTCTCACATTTTCCTGCGAAGCGGAGCTGGGCACGTGATCTAATCTTGGCTCTGTTTGCCGCACGCTGCTCTTCAGCGCTCCCTCAAGAGTCCTCCGCTGTCCTCAGAGCGCCGGTGTGTGAGACGCAATGAGGGGGGGTGATCATAATTAAGCTCAACAGCTGTATCATTGCCTCTTGCCACTCCATTGTACTTTTTTTTTTTTTTTTTTTTTTACATGTGAACGGTTGCCTCTCCTTGGGTTACTATCATGTTCTAAAAGCAATTGAAATTGAAACCATTGAGCCGGTTTCGATTTCTATTGAAATTGAACTGACTTTGAAATGGTGTTAATAGCTCTGTGATACCGATGGCTTCTGAATGGCGTTTGTTACGTGGTCCTGCAGTTGGACGAGTGAAAATGGATATGAGCCGATGCGAGAGATGCCTGGTTTACACGGTTCATTTAATTTATTTATTTATTCGCGACAGTGGATGACAGATTCTTGTTTCTTTTAAAGATATACCCATTACAAAAGCCCCGTGGTCCAGACTGTGCCAGTGCCGACTGTGGCTGGTAGCTCCATAGGGGGATGTGCAATTGGTCATTGCGTCGCCCAAGGTATGGGAGGGTTCAGTCGGTTAGGGGTCTGAGTGTTATCACTCTCTAGCTACCCCCGCTGGTGGATTGGGCGGCAACGGGACGCATGTCAAAGCCGCATATGAAGGGTCTTGCTCCGACTACACTCTATGCATGATTAGCTGTAGTCTGCGGTGTGAAAAGAAGCATCTGGAGTCTGCTTATTGCCTGTCTTTATGATGGAACTATACTGATTATTTTGTCTTCCATTGCTACTGGTGAAAGGAGAGTTAAGGCTCTGTTGTGGCAGGCGCTGTTGTAGTGCTGCGTTCGGTACGAAAACGTTGAGCATACGAATTCTCATGGTTTACGGTTGCCTGTTCCCCCAGCTCATGTCGTTTTCGGTTCTTTTGTGTTGTTCTCATGACTTCTCTGCTGTAAAAGCGGTGCGTTTTGGGCTTGCTGCATCGGGGTCGCCAATTATCAGGCTCCAAATGTCATGATGGCACGCGCGGATTAGGCAGTTTGGCATTTATGTAATTGCCTACAATTGCTTTTCAAAAAAAGCTGCTGATTGCCACAGAAGCGAGTGCTACGGGCTCCGCAGCGTCACCTCCGTCCCAACGCCGAGGGCCGTTTCTTTCCGTTGGACAGTCGTAAACTCTCCAACTTTGGGCCGCGTGGCAGAGGGCGACGGTTCTGATTGGACGCGGCGCCGTACTCTTTCGGCCAGCTGCCTGCCGCTGTGCCCGTAAAACGCTTGGTCCCCACAGCTAATTAGCTTGCTATCTCTCTCCCTGCCTGCCTTCTCCCTCTCTCCCTCCCTCTCTCTCTCTCTCTCTCTCTCGGCCCGGTTGCCATGGCGATCTCTTTTACATTCAGATGTAGGTCACAACGGGAGCGAACCCTTCCAAGCTCGCCCCGGATGCCCGCTCTCAGACGACGCCACGGAGGGCGCTGGGGCTCCCGGGTACAGCCGCGGGCGGCCGCCACGCCAAACACGGGCCGGCGCGGCGCAGGGAGCCGACCGTCTGCAGGGCTCATCTGTACACAGCAGAGCGCCGGCCGTGTTTGTGTGTTCACCGTGGCGCGTCGATAGAGATAAAGAAAGGCCGCAGCCCGGCGACGGCCGGAGCGGAATGCTGGAAAGGGCTGCATCCATTCATAAGTGCAACCGTCCAGTCCGAATTCACAAAGGTGACAGTGTGCCTGCAGCCACGTTTCTTTCAGCGCTGCATGACTGCGGGCTTCGTCACTCTCCGAAGTGCCGCAAAGTATCTTTTAAAAATGCAGGAAGGTCGGCTGCCGTGAGGAAATAAAGTAAACCGAGGAAAATGATTTCCTTTTTCCAAACAAGAGCAACGCAGAGAGTGGGAGAGCAGATAAACGGGGCCACACTCGGTTGGCGTGCTGTTGCCAAGGACACTGACCAGGCTGAAAAAAACAGGCCCCGTGACTGTTTTACGACTGACCTTGGAAGGTAGAGAGAGAGAGGAGAGAGAGAGAGAGAGAAGGGGCGAGCGGGCCCGAGAGCTGGCCTGTGGTGCTGAAGAGAGAGGGGTGCCAGGTCGAGTCTGCGTGACTGAATCAATGTTGCATTAAATGTCCCTCCGTTAGGCCTGCTGAAATGGGGCGGGAAGGAGCTCGGCGAGGAGCTTAAAGGGCACGGCTCCCTCTCGGGAGCGCTCCGCCCCACCTGGAGGAGCGAGGAGAGCCCCGTCGCGGACCCCTCCTCCTCGGCAGCGTCCCCCCTACGGGCTCTGAACGCACCCCAAAGAGCGGCAGCCCGCCGTGCCCTCCGCGTTCTCTCTCCAGGTTTTAATTGGGCCTTCTGCTCTCTGGGCGCGGCCTTCCCTCCTTCCCTGTCCGTCGTTTTGTTTCCCCGTTAGGGTTACGCGGACGGGCTCGCGCTCGAACTCTCCCCTCCTGTCGGCGTGCCGGATTTATTGGCCTGTTTCTCAGAAGTGGGGGAATCTTTATTCCTCTGTTGCACGCAGGTCAGTCAATGAAGATAAGGCTGCGGCTATCTCGGAGCGCTTGTTAAGGGATTTAGTAAACCTTTGAAACAATTGTTGTGGGCGTGGGCAAGGCAGGGAAAGGAGAAGCCGGCGCATTGGAGATGGATATGTACACGGGAAGTAATTTGACATGAAAGCGAGCCGCTTGTTTTTCTGTTGTCGCTACCACGGCTGACGAGGCGTGCCTCGGGAATCCGAAACTTCCGCCACCACCCCCCCCCCACCCCCCACCCCCCCCACCCCCCACCCCCCCGGATATCCATTAGCATGTTCCACGCCCCGGCACTGCTGAACTAAGTGTGCGCCGCTGTCTTCGTCCCATCAATATGAATGGACTTTCCGTCCTTGTGTAAATTACAGTGAGACGTGGAAAAATGGGGAGGAAGAGGGCATGAGGAATGTTCCCCTCTCCCTGCGTTACCGAGCCGTGGGCCAGTGAGTCACGTCGGTGCCACAACGCATTACCTGTCTGAGATGGAACAGGCTCTTCAAGCTTATCCCCGAGGCCTCATCCCGCCTCGCCGACGGACGGCTTGGGAGCAAGTGACCGCCACGTGTCCCTTTTATTTATCCCTTCGCTTCGCGAGGGACGCTCGCTTCCGTCTCCCCGCGGCCTGTCAGCCTGTGTGCCGACCGCCCTTCTCCTGGCACTTAGCGGAAAAGGCCAGCTCTCGGTACGTTACCACCGCCAATAAAACTGATTCCGCAAATTCGGCTCGGGTTTTTTTTCGAGTCGCGTATTCCGATCGACCCGTATTGTGCAGCATCGCGTGGCTAAAAGCGGGAAACGTGTGAATAGTTCATGTTGTTCGATAACAGAGCAGCACCTCTGATCATTCACACGCTGAATGTTTCAGCCCCATTGTTGTCTGCCTGCGCAAGTCAACCTCTCTCCATTTGGGACACTGTTCTCATGCAGTTTCTGTGAGTGGCCTTGTTGCAACTAAAAGAGGTGCCACTTTGTTTCTGGGGGCCTGGGGCTGTTCGCGAAACACTGGCCGCTGTGCACGGCTTGAACCGACTTGTTCAGTGAAATTAGAGGGGAACAAGTGGGCCTGTGTGTTGCAGTTCTCCTCACAATTCCACAGACTGTAATCAATAGCATGTAGTGTATCACCCTTAGCACACAACAGTGGCTTGTTGTGCTAACGGCGATGCACTACGGGGCTTATTATTTTTGGCCTTTCACCTCTGGGTTTAACAGTTGTTGTTGTCATATCGTTATGCTAACTTTTATTACGTTTTGGCCTCGACTGGTGCGCATGTTTACAGTTCAGTCTTGTAGGCACAACCTCGTTACATGGTCATTGACATTCACACGGTTGGCGGCTCATTTGAGACGCGAGGCGAGTTAAGTATTTAATTGCGAGGCTATTCAGACCAAATGAGGGAAACTGTAAAGATTGACAAGAGTCTGGAACGCGGAGATCGAGCGAGAAGCGAGTTCATTACCAACGGAACAGCGAGCTGCCCGTCTCTCTCCGCCGGAATACTTTCGCTGTTTTTGCTGGCTTTACTGCCGGGAAACGTTTGGGCAGTGTTGCCTTTTTCTTTCCTTTTCTTGCCTGTAGAGTCTCACCTGAGGAAGTCGAGCGCACATTTCTCTGTCCTTTTCGTCTTGGTTTACCTGGCACTTAACCTGATGCTTCAATAGAAACCACCCACCCCCCCCCCCCCCCTCCTTTTTCACAACCGCTGGTCTAAGCTGACTGTAGGAATCACCCTTCCTGCCCCCAGTGCACGTATGCTGACAACGGTTTGTGTCCCTCGGCGTTTCCCCGGGCGACCCGCGGGGCGCCCAGATGACGGGAGCGCGGTGTCTGCGCCGTTTCCTTTCTGTCAGTCTGGAGAGCGGGCGCCCCCGATAATCGGAATGTCACTCCCGGCGGCCGTTAATCCTGCCCATCTTACCGCCATCGCCTCGCTAAGCCAGGTAATGCTCTCCCCGCGGGCCCGGCTAATTGCCTCCCGAAGTGTGGGACTTATCCGGGCGCTATGCTTTAGCAGCGCTCCGGCCCCGCGGGGAGGCGCAAGGTCACTGCCGTTTCATTAAGAGCGCGGAGGAGGCGCCGGGAGGTGGGAGAGGGCCGCTGTCCGTCACGGTTTTGGGGGAGGGGGGGGTTGTTTGCGTCTTGTTTGCGTCGCCTTAACTCCGGTCTTCCGCAACGCAGCTCTGGACTGATTCTCGCCTGGAGGAATCGGGGGTTTGGGAAGGACACCGAAAACCCCGCCGCTCCTACCTTATAATGCAGACCTCGTACGGTAATGTGACGAGGAGCCGTGACAGCCGCTTCAGATTGAACAGAGTGTCAAGCCGCCAGCGGCCGTCTTCGTTGATGGGAGCCATCTATATGTTCTGCAGAATGAAGGGGGGAAAAAGGTGGAGACGGGCTGGAACAGTTTGGGTGACATAGCGGACTAGACAGGTGTTCCGTGCTGCCATCTGACAACCCCACCCCCAGACCCACACCCAGCTCCCCCACCCTCCCCACACTAGCAGCTTACATTTTGGGTCATTTTTTCCTATATTACTCTCAAACTAAACCTCATCCCTAAAGCATTTCCGATGAGATTTCTTCAACTGGTTCACAGCTCATCTGCCATAATGTAAAAGACAGTCTGCTGTTAGTGACGCTCGATGAGAAGAGGTCCTTTTGGAGTATTTAGCATACTGTAAGATTTCTCCCGTTGAAAATTTCTCAGGGGTTTCTCTATGTGTCCCTGGAAGGCTAATTTAAAAGCAGAGTTTGTTGTGTGTAATCTGATGTAAGGCCTACAAGGTTTTTTTTAAGTATAATTTCATGGTACAATGCACAGGAGAATTCTCTTGACGGCGTGGGGAATATATATTCCGCTGCCATAACACATTCCGCCGTGGCTCCGTTCCTAAACGCGGATGTGAGGTATAGCCCCGCATACGCAGCCAGCCCTGGGGGAGAGGCCCGTCCTACCTTCGGGTTGGCGTTGACTGCTGCGACGTTTAAGCCGTTCGGAAAGCGGAGAGTTCCAGAAATCAATGTGCAGAGAGCGTAGCCGGCATTTACGCTCTTTCAATTAACAGGGCATCGACATTTTTCCCGTCTGCCCACGCGCTCAGGCAGCTAATGAGGTCCATCTCTCCGCATTCCCAGCGCAGGCTCGGGTCTGCGGCGCCCGGGGTCGGCCGCCGCGCGTGAGCCTTCTACAGAGGCGGTACAACCCGACAGGGCTCGGGGTGGGGAGAAGGTCTGGCCCTCGAAAGGGCGGGTGGAGGCCGTGGCGGCCGGAACACCCACCCCCTCATTCATCTCCGTGGCAGTAATGGACCTGCATAAGCAGTGCAGGATGGGTTGTGTACAGAGAGCCCGAGTGTGTGTTGAGTTTTCCTCGCACGCCGTGGGGAGCGCTGCCCTGGCCAGTCCCTTTTCTGCTGATATGCGGCATGCGGGGAGGAAATGTACAGCTGATTTATCTGCTCGTTACTAAAACCTGAAGGAAGTTCGAAAAAATTACTATTCTGGGGATATTACCTTCACTGTGTTTTTGTAGAGAGCTGCACTGTGTGTAATATTTCGATCAGATTTAATGGCAGGAATCCCAAAAGCCTTTTACATTAAGTTCCAACTCCTTTATCACCCCCCCCCCCCCACGTCCACCACCCCCCTTATTTTATTTAAGCCTGTGGCCTCGGCACTTTTTGTCGAAATCGTAATAACATTCGCTGTCCCTCATTCTCCAATAAACAAGGGCTCCTCTGCTTCATAATGCAGAGCGGTGAAGCGGTATGGAATAAGCCCCTTGATGACGGCAGAGAGTCTCGAGACGCACATTTGAAGCGGGCGAAGATTACGGCGCCACTGACAGCGCGCTTCGCTCTATGATGGGGGGCTTTAGAGCACAATCTCCTGAGCTCTTACTGGACTGAAATTGCCTGCTTGAGTCCCGCTCCGTTTCTGACAATAGTGAACTCTTCTGGCGTACGTTTGAGGTATGAGGTATGAGGTATGGCGGCGCCAGGCAAAAATTTAGAAATAGCAAGTCAAGCGGACACGGTGCGGTTCTTTGTAAAATGTATCGCTAGCTTAAAATGCATTTAATGCATAAAATGCTTTTACCTTTAAATAAATTTATCGCCTAACGTTGGGCTGAACAGGTCCAATTCCCAATTGGGAATGACCAATTACGATTTGCATCTCCACTGTCGATTGGGGAGAATGAGTACGTCCTCAGTTCTTCTCCGAAACAAATCACCAGCCTGCTTCTCTTCACACTGCAGCCCACAGTCAAGCTAGCATAGAGGGCTTGATTTACTAAGACCTTTAGCGTGTACAAAACCTTTTAGCGCATGCAAAACCAATAAAATGACCAATGATTGGTCATGGTATTTGTTTTGCAACCAATCAGTGGTGTTATTAGTTTTGCGCGAGCTAAAAGGTTTTGCACACGCTGAAGGTTTTAGTAAATCGGGAGTCAGAGGAGAACATCTCATTATGCCGTTTTGACATGCAGTCAACGAGCCCTGATCGACCAGTGGGGGTCGCTAGAGAGTGATGAAACACGGACTCCTAACTGACAGAAGCCTCCTGTAGCCTGGGCGACGCAACCGCCAATTGCGCGTTGCCCTATGGGGCCACCGGCCAGTTGGAACCGGCGCGGTCCGGATTTGATCCGCGACTTTGGGGTTACCCATGCACCGCAGGGTGGTTTGAGCCACCCCACGGGGCTGCATCACCTTTACTTTTAGCTTGAGCATTACATCATTGTTGAAGCTTGTGCATTTATGAAAGTGAAACCTGGAATGAAATGAGTATACTCAGTAGCAGCTCGCTCCCGCATTGCTCCGATCAATGCCGCTGAAGCAGGGAACATTACATTTCAGCTGCTAGTAGATCATGTGACCTCAATTTTAAGGTATTGGTCCTTGGGTAGTGTGGGAGGAGGGGGGGGGGCTTCTGTCTCTTCTTGAATTTTTTAACGTTAACAAAAATGTTTCATCCCTTCAAAAAAGCCGATGGTACATGGGAGAGTACATGTATTTATCCGACAAAGCATTAATCCTGGCTGTTTTTCTTTTGACTTTTATTTCCTGATGTTGTGGTTTGCGGTGTTTATTGTTTTGGCTGAATGAATGCGGTGGCGGCTGTGTTGTTTTGAGCATGCTCAGTGATGGGGAGCTGGAGTCCTTGTGTGCTCCAGAGTCTCTCTCTCTCTGGCTTTGCCTGTGTTCCTGGGCCCACCGACACCTGTGCGCGCCCTCCCCTTTTTCCCTGACCCCTCCCACACAGTACCACATGCACTTCCTGCATTATTAACAACAAGCCGCCGGGGCGGGGCGGGGCCTGGGAGCGCTGCTCAAGAGACTGGCACCTGCTTTCATCTAAAGCTCTACAGTAAGTGTTCTAATGGCAGGAATGGAAAAGGAGGGGAGCTTAATGGAGGCCTGTCGTTGTGTTTTTTTTTTTTTTTAGCCACAGGAAGCTCAATGCCGTGTTCTTACTGAAGGCGCCACAGAGTCCTTCTGTTAACTTTGCCTCCACTACACTTTCGCCCAATTTCAACCGTCACTTGTGCAGAAGTCACATACTTCTGTTAGTTAAGTATGCAGAGGACAGAACGATGTAGCTGCCACAGCCAGTGACCTCTGTGACGTGGCAGCTCATTTAAACATGCATATTAGGGCAATTGTGAAATGGTGGCCCTTGGTAGATTTGAATAGTAGATGATCCTCCCTCCTGCAATTGAGCAGTGCCGGTGACCTACGCGCGCTGCCCCCGGTGGAGGTGGACGGGAGTGCGGTTTGTTGGGGACCTTGGCAGGTAGCCAGCCTTGATAAGGCAGTGCTAATGACTGTTAACCAAAGCCCAAATGTCTCGCAGCAAGACGGGGGGAGCAGCGCGCTGCCCAGACAGTGGAACTCCGCACCGCGCCGCTGAATGTGGAGGGCAGCCAGCCGGGCGCCGTGGCACGCTCCGACGCCGCCTCCCGGCTCGCGTTACCGTGCCTCGACCAGACGGGCGCTTTTCTTCCTCCCCGTTCCGCCCTGCGGAGCGCCTGAGCGGGAAGCGGGCGGCGGGCTGCAGGGAAAGCAGAGCCGCGTCGCTCGGAGGGGAAGGCGCGCGGTCTGCACGGGCGCTGCGGAGCGACAGCTGTTGGCCGGAAGCCCGGGCTGGTCAGCACTGTTGAGCTGAAGTGGGCAGTTTCAGAGCAGCTCCGCTGATGAAAGGCCCAAGGACAGAAGGACACGGAGGTTTCTCCTCATCTCCTCAGAGTGTGTGTGTGTATGTGTGTGTGTGTGTGTATACTCACCGTAGCGGTAAACAGGGCATCCCTGACCGCCATCCCCAGCGGACCAGCAACAGTCTTGCTTTGTGATGAAATGGGGTGAACATTGAACTGCAGATGGCGACGCCCAAATCTGTGTCGCAACACAGGCCAAAATCATGATCGCTTCGCTTAAACGAGCCTCACCGTTACAAAGGCCGTTGAATCTCCCTGCCAATCCGCCTTTGCACGTGTTTTTGAGTAAATAATTCATGCTATATTGTGTTTTTCACAGCACCAGAGGGTACTTGAAGGTCTGAAAGCAAGCAGACACGCTACGCCGTCTTTTGCGTCGCCTTGGGTCGGAGCAGAAGATGGTAGCCTGTGCCCGGCAGCCTATTAGCATTGGAACAGTGCTATTTCAGGAAGCCACTGAATACATACATATTATCTCATAAATATGTCTGGCGGAGGGGGGGTATCAGGTCCACAATGCTGATGTTTGTGTATGCGGTTCGCCCCCTGGGAGCCCGTTCTTAATGGCTCCTGACACAAAGAGCACGGTGGCACCGCGCCACGCCTTGGGACGGACGAGCGGTAAACGTCGTCCGCTCTTATCTGCCTTCGCCCGAGCCTCGCGCCGTGTCGGGAAGCGTCCTTTGTGTCCTGTTCCTCGCCGCGGGGGAAGGGGGCGTGGAGAACGCCAGCGCGCAGCCTTAATATTCGCAGGGGTTCATGAGGGAGCCTGAAAGGACTTAATGGAGCCGCACTAAGTGCAATTAGCGGCTCCTAACGCGCCCCTGAGTGGACGCGGCTCCACAGAGGCCGGCGCAGGTACAGCACCCGCTGATTATAGCCCTTTGCACTTTGAGCCCGGCCGCATTGGACCGCAGCGGCTCTGAGCCGCCGGGCGCGGCTCCATTTGCCTTCGCGCTATAATCCATTGGCCTGTAACAACCCGAGGCATACCAAATACAGTCATCGACATCACAATACATTTTCGGTAACCCCCGGCTTTTTAGACGGATTCAAACACGACGGGCTGTGAGGAGGTGATTTTATTGTTGGTTCTGCCGTTTTTGTTATTTTCATGCAAAAAGAGGCTTACATTTGTAAACGCAGACGCGCGTGGAGGGATGTAGGCTGCGTACGGTGCGTAGGTGCCGAATGATCGGCAGACAAAACAAAGCAAGGGTTTCACACTCGTAAAATTATGCCTCGCTTTGTTTTTATGTACTTTCAATTACACAGATTAGCATTGTGCAGTTGAAGGTACATAAATATAGCCCGGTCTCGCAGAATAAGCTGTCAGTTCAGTGTTAATAATGGCCATGGTTTAAAAAAACAGATTTAAAAAAAAATTGAGCAGGGCTCTATTTTTCCACGTCTTCTCTGTGTCAAGGTAGCGTTAAGGCCTCGATATACTCCAGTTTCGTACGTGTACGTATGTACGTACGTGAACGCTACGCAAGCGGCATTGTTCACATACTCCACTGCGTACTTTATGTCTAAATGGTTGTTTAAAAGTTATGTCCACTAGGAGGCAGGTCAGCGACAAAAATTCACCGCCATTGTGTACTACTACTTCTTTGTTGTTTCCTGTTTCCATCTCCTCGTCAGAGGATCTTTGGTATATTGCCCCACGATTTCTGTTGGTTTTGCACCTTGCGTATGCCTACACTCAATGCCTAGGGAGACGTGCATGAAGGACGCACCAAACGAACGCAGGATACGTGCGGCGGCCATCCTGCGTATGCGTACACGTACTTAGCGTGAAGTATATTACGGCCTTTAAGCTGAACTCTTTTGTTGCGCGCGTATTATTTGTTGACCGGGTTGCCAGCGTCCGTCTGTTCAGCGGTTCGCTGGCATGTCCTCGTGCTGAAATTCTGAAGTGACCGTTGTTTACGTTACTGCGAGCTCCCAGCTCGATTATAATCAGGCCAGCACCAGAAATGAAGTGGGGCAATTTCTGTATCAGGCCTCGCCAGCTGGATCACATTTTGGAATGAGCGCCAAAGCTGCCGGCACGGGTCCACCGCGGGTGCGGCTCGGCTCGGCTCGGCTCGGACGCGCCAGCGCTGAAGGGCTATTTGTTTAGGGTTCATACGGAAGCCGACACGCTTACAAGGGAAGGGGGGGTGGAGCCTCGCTCTGCTTTGTAAAATGGCGTCTGCCTTCAGATGCATAACTGATGAACAATGTGACTCTTAGTGGTTCGCACCCCAGGCGTGCTCTTGTGGGGGTTCAGGCCCGGATCTCTGTAAAGCTACTTTGTGATAATGCCCTTGTAAAAAGCCGTACAAATAAAAAACTCAAATAAAATTGAGTTGAATCTATTTCATTCCTGCGCTGCGCTGCCCTGTAGAATAATGGGAATGTGGGTCTGTAATGCTCCCTTCCTTTGAGGCCCGCTGGCATCTTGGATTCAGGCCTGCCACAAGGCTCTGATCCGGATTCTTCCGTCGTATTTTCGGGCGCATGTGTGTGTGTTTGTATTTGCTTTTTTGTGTGTGTCTGTGCGAGTGTGTGTGTGTGCATCTGCGTGTTTGTGTTTGCGTGCGTGTGTGTATTTGTGCTTGCATGTGTGCGTGTTTGTGCTTGGGTGTGCGCATGTTTGTGTTTGCCTGTGTGTGTGTGTGTGTGTGTGTGTGTGTGTTTGCGTGCTTGCCCGTGTGCGTGTTTGTGCTTGGGTGTGTGCATGTTGGCCTGTATGTGTGTGTTTGTGCTTGTTTATGTGTGTGTGTTTGTGCTTCCGCGTGTGCGTGTTTGCATTTGCGTGTTTGTGTGTGTCTTTACACACCGGTGACTGGAGTGGATGTGGCATTTACAGGTCGGCTTTAAACAGCTGCTCATGCCTTCCTAGAGAATCCATAACCCGTCGCTGTTGAAACATCCAACCGAAGCTCACCCCTCCAATGGAACATTTCAGCAGCCCCAGGGCCAGCCTGGGCTATGCCTCATGCGGGAATATACGTCGCAGAGACTGTGTATCAGAAACAACATCGAGCAGTCAGCTGTGACGGCAGACATGTCTCTTTATTTTAGCGTAGCCACCATGTATGTCGTCCCGACACCAGCAGGCAGTGATAAGCGTGATTTGTGTGTGGCAGAGCATTGTTGTACCTACCAACACAGCGACAGACAGTATTGATCTCACTGATAATGAAACTTGAGCGGTGTACTTTCCTCACTGAGGTCCTGCTAGTCCAGGTTCAGCGGTATGTGAGAGGAGGGCTCTCTGTTTGCGGCTGTGAGAACTCGCTCCTGTTAGGTTTTTTGTGCGGTTGCTCTCTGGCTTTCCTTCATGGGGCAGTGTGTATGGATTTTCCTGGCTTTTATTGGGCGGTTTATTCCAGTGCAGCGTTGCTAACCTGTGTTTTTGTTCCTGTCTTCCCACCTTTTTTCCCGCCTTTTTGACCCACTGTGTCCCTCCTCTCCTTGTGTGTCTCTCTCTCTCCTGCAGTCACTCTCACTCCCCAGGCTCGATGGCGGCCGCGGCGCGGGGCGGCGAGTGGTCGTGCGGCCGCTGCACCTTCCTGAACGCCGGCGTCGCCCCGCGCTGCTCTATCTGCGAGGCGCCACGGCAGAAGCCGGACCTCAACCAGATCCTGCGCCTGAGCAGCACGGAGGAGCGCCGCTGGGCCTGCCCCCGCTGCACCGTCAGCAATCCACAGGGGGTGGGCCTCTGCTCCGTCTGCGGCTTCGGGCCCTCCCCCGGCACACCCACCGCCGCCGCCAACGGGCTCCTCCTCCCGCCGCCGCCGCTGCCGCCGCCCGAGCCCCCCGCCCCGCCCCCCGCCCCCCGTGCCCTCGGCCGCCTCCCTGACCGTCCTCCTGGAGCCCCGCGGCCAGCAGCCCCCCAGGGAGGACCTGCGGCGGTCGGAGAGCAATGGGGAGGCCTTTCCCTCGGACTCGCACTCGCACTCGGGCTGGGCGTGTCCGCGCTGCACCCTCCACAACACCCCCATGGCCTTGTCCTGCTCGGCCTGCGGGGGCCCTCGTAAGCTCTCGCTGCCCAAAATCCCCCCCGAGGCCCTGGTGGTGCCGGAGGTCCACACGCCCGTCGTGGGCTTCCCGGTCCACGCCGCCGGCGCCGCCCCTCTCTTGATCGACTTGACGGAGGATTCGCCCCCTCCCCCTTCGGAGCCCCCCGAGCCCCCCCACGCCCCCTCACAGCCCCCCTCCTCCCCGTTCGGCCCCCTCTCCTCCCTGCAGAACAACCCTGTGCCGCGCAGCCGGAGAGAGGTGCCCCCGCCGGGCCGGCCCCCAAACCCGGCCCCCAGCCCCACCTCCCCATCCACCGCGGGCAGCCCTGCCCCCTGCCCCCTGCGGCCCCCCAAACCCAAGCACCCCCACCCCCAGCCCCAGGCGCAGGAGCCCTTCCCGAACAAGAGGCTGAGCGTCCTGGAGGAGGAGGAGCCGCCCCGCCCCCTCCCGCTGACCCCGCCCGCCTCCTGGAAGTGCCCCGGCTGCACCCTGCCGGCTCTGGGCGGCCTGTCCAAGTGCGAGTCGTGCCGCTCGTCCCGCGGCGACCTCATCGACCTGGTGGGCGAGTCGGTGCGCTTCACGCCGGCCAGCCCCTCCAGCCCGGACTTCAGCACCTGGTCGTGCTCAAAGTGCACCCTCCGAAACCCCACGGGGGCGCCCAAGTGCAGCGCCTGCGGCTGCTCCAAGCTCCACGGCTTCCAGGAGCAGCCCTCCCGCTGTCCGCAGTGCGGAGGCCCGGCGTGCTGCTCCTGCTCCTGCCCCTGCTCCTCCGGCTTCGGCGTCAAAGAGCGCGCCCGCAAGCAGGCTCGGCTCTTCCCCTCAGCCTCGGCGTCTGTCCCGATCCCAGTCCCGGAGAAGGCCTGCCAGTGGGCCTGCCCCGCCTGCACCCTGCTCAACGACCTGAAGGCCAAGCACTGCGCCGCCTGCCACACTCCCCAGCAGTACTTCGCCCTGCGCAAGGTGGCCAAGCCGCTCAAGAGGAGGGAGAGCATGCACGTGGAGGCCCGTCGCCGCAACGACGAGGGCGAGGCCAAGGAGCTGTGGGAGAACATCGTCAGCTTCTGCAGGGAGGTAGGTTCCGCCAAGGACATAACTAGCTCTCATTTCAACATTGGGGGAGTGACAAAAAGCAGTACCATCCAATATTTTACTCCTATTTTTGTTTCTGTGTGATGTTACCTATTAGGGTTTGTGGGGCTTCCTTGTGCGGGTTTGTGAGTCTTTCGGTCCTGCCTGCTCTCCCAGTGTGTGTGAGCCGGTAGGCGGCGGCACAGCTGGCCAAGTCTCAGGGCGCCTCAGTCAGGCTTCTCCATAGATTTATTTTTGGGGGGACACTGACAGTACCATCCAATACAACGTGATAATATTGGGGGGTGGTGGTGGGGGGGGGTTTCATGTTTTCCCAAAGTTAGGGGGGTTCCGCTCATGGGTTCCGCTCGGTTTCCCTCGCCAGCGAGCGAAGGGACCCCGCTGATGAAGAGCGAGCGCTGTCCCCCTCCCCCGTGGCTCTCTGATTCGCTGCAGTATTTCCGTCCTGACAGCTGTAGTTAAACGGGGGAACGGCAGGGCAGAGTCATTCTCTCTGTGACATGGTCCCCTGCCTCCCTAAACACAGGGCCTGCCTCCCTGAGGGCATAGGAAGGTCTAATGATGGTCACGCTGTAGGAATGGCTCTCAGTTAATCTCACTCTTTCTATTTATTTCATTCCCTTTCTTTGTTTTCTCTCAAGCTTGGATATTTTTGCCTTGATGTGTCATTTTTTGTGAGAATGGGTTTTCTTTTTCTTTTTTGGGAGGGGGGTGCGGGCTGGATAAGTCTGTTTTCCACTGTAATTGGCAAAACATCGGTTTCATTATTTGCCTTCTCTCTGGGTGATATGTAAGCAGCAGTAGCAAGCAGACTGAATTGCTAATTACGGGCCCCTTTTTGGGTGGTAATTTGTGTAAAGCGTGTCCCTCCGAGGGGGGTTGCTGATTTGATTTTCCGCAGAACCTGGGACTCGGGCGAATCGATTTTCGTTGATTTTTTTCGGTTGAAAGCGGGTTTCGCTACGCGCGCAACGAAGCTGTGCTCTCCCGGCCGGCCGGTCGAACCCACGCCAAGTCATGGGGGAGCGTGGGGGGGGGCGTCCCCAAATGAAAATGGAGCTGTCTGAAGATCGTCCACATCCCCTCAGACGTAAACATAACGCAGAGATTAGACTGGAAATTGGCAAAACAAGCCTAATGGATTTACAGGAGAATGGTGCCAGATTAATATCCGGCAATAACAGGCGAAGGGAAATTGCTGAGCAGCGATTGGGCTCGCTGGAAGGGGTGACAAAAACATGCAAGTGCGCCAGGGCAGCGGTGTCGGGGCGGCGCGGCTTTTAATAGCGCCCGTCAGCCGCAATTTCCCCGGCTCTGCTCGGTGCCCAGATCTCGCGGTAATCGGCCGCCGTGCCAAGAGACGCCGATGTTTTTTTTTTGCATGCCGCTAATGATTTGATTTATAAAGTGGCGGGTGAGTGTTTGCCCTTACCGTGCCCCGCTGATTGGCGCCGCCGATTATCCAGAAATAAGCGCTAATCAGAGCGCGGCCCCCGGCCCTGCCTCCCGCCGACGGCGGGCGACGCGGGATGAGCCGCGCGGGCCCGCTGGAGCTCGGCCGCCGCTTCGCTCCGGGTGACGCGCGGCGATGCTGGAGTCCGTTTATCCAGACATCCGCGGAGGCTGTCAGTCTCCCTGTGTCTCCGTTGTAGAAATAGGTACATTTGTATCCATGCAATTCAGAGCAAGAAAAATCCAGAGCAACATAAGTGCAAAGAGTGGAGACTACTCCAAGTTATCATTACAGTACATTACAGGCTTTTAGTTCTTATCCACAGTGACTTACACAGCTTTTACATTAGCACCCATTTACAGTTGAAGTCAGAAGTTTACATGCACTTAGGTTGAAGTCATTACAGTTTTTGCCCGTTGCTTGAACACGTTTTGCAAAACTTCGCTCATTGTGTCAAAACTTTACACACAAGCAAACAAGACACAACACTGGGAAATATACCCTTCACATCTATGTCAAATTGAAACTCTACTATCAAAACCTAAACTCTGCTATCAAAACCTAACAATCCTTTGTCAAAATGTAACTCTGAAGACAAAATGGTACACACTTGCATCATATGAATACACTTTCAGATCAGCAGCAACACACTAGTCTACTTTATATAAAACACTGCAGTCTTTGATTTTCACTGTTTTTTTTAGGCACGTTTTCACAACAACCAAAAAAGCAAATAGGCCTACTCAATATCGTACATTGCAGTACTGTGTTCAGATAAAGCAAAAATTTTTTTTTAAAATACACTATACTGTAAACACAGAAAATCATGGCAATTGTGCATAGGTGGGCTCATGGATCCCGCCGTCTGTTGGGGTCTGGCCACAGAACCTCATCAACATCGCAAGCAATGTCTTCTCCCGCTAGGCACCGGGGAAAATATCCCCTTGCATGCCGAAACCATCCATGGATTGATCTCACCTCAATGTCGCCGCAGGCCTGTTCCATTGCCTGCAGAAGAGGCATGCGGGCATGTGGTTGGCGGTCATATACACGCCATCTCCAAGCCGAAAAAAATTCCTCTATAGGGTTTAAAAATGGTGAGTAAGGGGGCAAGTATACCACTTCCAATTGATTGTGGTTGGTGAACCAGGTCTGGACCAGAGCAGCCCGATGGAAACTGACATTATCCCAGACAACAACAAACCTGGGCTGATCTGGTCTGTTCTGTACAACTATATTATGGAGAGCATCTAGAAATGTGATTATATGTTGGGTATTGTATGGATCTAGTTTTGCATGATGATGCAGAAGCCCTTGAAGGCTTATGGCGGCACACAATGTGATATTTCCCCTGCGCTGCCCCGGGACGTGCACAATTGCCCTTTGGCCAATTATATTACGACCCCGTCGTCTTGTTTTGCTTAGGTCGAATCCAGCCTCATCAATGAAAATAAATTCATGAGGCTGTGCAGCTCCATCCATGGCCAAGATTCTCTGTAACAAAAAATACATATTGTGGATGGCATTACAGTACTCAAAACACACGACTACTACAGTGCTACACATACAGAACCCCCACCCCATCACACAGGTACCTGTGTAGCTCTCTGAATCGATCCATGTGGTACTGATACAATGGTACATATTCAGCTGTTACTGGATTTCACCAATACTGTATTGTAAATGTAAAGGACTGTAGCACTTACCCGTACATATTCACGTCGAAGTCCTTTGACCCTGACACTGTTCCTCTCAAATGGGACCCTGTAGATTTGCTTCATGGTGATGTTGTGCTTTACCAAGATGCGTCTGATGGTGGTGATGCTTACATGGTTGATGTTGTTGAAGACTTGCCGATCTGCAAGTATTTGTTGCCGTAGCTGGTGGAGACGGATTGCATTGTCTGCTCTCACTAGGTCCACAACGGCAAGTTCCTACTGTTGTGTGAACAGGCGTTGGCGTCCACCCCCAGAAGGTCTTCTAGTCATTCTAGAGAAATACAACCACAAATTGTTATTGGTTTGCTTCTTTTTCTTACAGTACTATATATACTGTACTTTACTGTATATACTGTACCATCCACTGTACTGAAACATCTCAATATAAGTAATCATGGTATGTTTCACAAAAACTACCACTTTGGCTGCAAAAGGAGCATTAGCACCCTGCAATACAGTACATGTGATGTGGTAATGTGATATGGTACAGTACTGTAAATACCATCTGAGTAGAGTAGAAAGTAGAGAGGTGAAGACATACCTGTTTTCCAGTCGGAATGTTCTTATTATGGATGCCACTGTGAAGCCGCTTAGATTAGGGTGGACTCTCTGCCCAGCTTCCCTCATAGTCAGGCCATGGTTGATGACATGGTCCACCAAAGTTGCTCTTATATCATCAGAAATAGTGGTCCGTGCATGGCCTCCTCGACCTTGACCTTGTCCTCCTCTTCCTCTTCCTCGTCCTCTTCCTCTTCCTCTACCTCTGCCTCTCGCTCTCCCTGCATCCATGTTTGCGAAGTTCTCGAAATGGCTAAACTGAGGCCTTTTTGTAGCTGGCTGATTGGTGTTCAGTTTTGCAAGTAAGTACTTTCAGGTGTGTATCTGAGTGGTTGCAATTACCCGATGTGTTTTGTATTTTGGATACATGTGTTTTCCAAATGGCACCCTGAGATTTCATTTTTGAACGAAGTGTCTTATGTATGAAATAGAGTGTAGTATGCAGGACCAAGTGTGTTGCATAAAAGAGCAAGTGTGTGCAGAAAGGAGTAAGTGTGTTGCAGAATTGCAACTAAAGTGCAAAGCAGCACTTTTGTTTAAGGTATGGTACATGTGTTTGAGGTATTGTAACAAAAACTTCAAGTTGTGTTACTTTGGTCTAAGCATGGGTCTATAGTGTTCAAGCAATGGGCAAAAACTGTAAAACTAATTTTTAACCACTCCAAAGATTTCATGTTAGCAAACTATAGTGTTGGCAAGTCAGTTAGGACATCTACTTTGTGCATGACACAAGTCATTTTTCCAACAATTGTTTACAGACAGATTATTTAACTTTTAATTCACTATATCACAATTCCAGTGGGTCGGAAGTTGACATACACTAAGTTGACTGTGCCTTTAAATGTTTTATATTTTAATATTATATACATCAAAAGACTCTTGATATCTTATTTTCTGGTACTCTTACAAGCGATACTATAACGTCTCTGCATTTGAATGGATCTCTATGGGAATTGGGGGGTGGGACTAGATTTAGCTGTAAATTACACTGGAACAGTATGGAAACACATGGTCGGCTAAATGGCTCTAAGTCGTCAAGGGTCTGACGTATCAAAGAAGCCTTATATCATCACTCTGCTCCCAGAAATACAGTAGATATGGATGGATAACTTGAAGGGTTTCTTCTCCTGACTTATTTTTCCATAGAGTTCAATAGGAATATTTGTCAGGAGAAACAATGCTTAAAGTGATCCATCCATATCTACTGCATATCTGGCAGCAGAGTGATGGTTTGAGGCTTGTTTGATACCTCAGACCCTTGATGACTTACAGCCATTTTACCAATCATGTATTCCATACTGTTCCAGCATAATTTACAGCTAAATCTAGTCCCAAATTAAAAATTTAAAGGCACAGTCAACTTGTATGTAAACTTCTGACCCACTGGAATTGTGATATAGTGAATTAAAAGGGAAATAATCTGTCTGTAAACAATTGTTGGAAAAATTACTTGTGTCATGCACAAAGTAGATGTCCTAACTGACTTGCCAACACTATAGTTTGCTAACATGAAATCTGTGGAGTGGTTAAAAATTAGTTTTAATGACTTCAACCTAAGTGTATGTAAACTTCCGACTTCAACTGTATACAGCTGAATACATACTGAAGCAATTCAGAGTTAAGTATGGTGGTCTAGGGTACTACAGCAGTGTCCTACCTGAGAATCGAACCTGCAGAGGAGTTCATTATGCTATACCACTGCTGTGTCACAAATATAGGCAGTAGATTGTGAAGATTGCCGTTACTGTTTATCCAGTGATAAGCGGTAAGCAGAGTTCGGCCCTGGCCTTGGCCCCGCCCGCTCGCGGCCGGTGCGGACGGCTCGCGGGTCACCGCTCCTCAGGAATTGGGAGACAGGCATCACGTCTCCGGTATCGCGACGGGCGGATCGAGTGCAAATGGAGCGAAAGACGAGGCTAAGCGTTTGAAACCGTACCAGGCTCCAGTTCCCTCCCCCGTCTGTCGAGCCTTACGCGACAGGCCGTGATCACAGATTAACTGGATCGAAAAGCCCAGCGGCGTCGCGACACGCCCGTCGCCATCCCCGGCCGACTGACCCCGGCGCCCGGTTCGACCAATTTCACACGGCCAATGAGACGTCTTCTCGTGAAATTTCTTGATGTGCACTAGCCTACAGGAGGAAATGTGAGTCATCAAAGGCTTTTTTGTCAGGCCGGGATCACAGAATTGGATCACAGGCGCACTCTGAAGCACATACATTATGGAAACGAAGGTGGCAGCACATTATTTTATTTGTTTTTCAAAGGGAGTAGATGTTGAAGGGCTTTTTTTTTTTTTTTTTGATGATTTTCTCATATTCTGATCTATCAACCAAGCCTTAGAGTTTATTACCATAATGATGGTGGTCCCCTTCAAGAAACAATGGATTTTCATTAACTAGCATTAATGTGAATATGGGAGAATTAATTAAACCCTGTTACTGAAGGGGGGAAAAAATCCAATTACAGTTTGATAATTACTGCCTAATGGGCGAACAGAGACGTAGTGTTGAGAGATATTCCTCTGCTTTTAAACGCCTGTTTCGCTTCCTCCCCCCGTTAGCGGCTGACAGGGGAGTTCCCCTAATGAAGGAGTGGGACGCAGAGCTAATGGGACGCTAGGGCTAGCGCTGCACTACGCTGTGGAGAAGCCTGACTGAGGCGCCCTGAGACTTGGCCAGCTGTACCGCCACCTCCCGGCTCACACACACTGGGACTGTCAAAGGAAGCCCCACAAACCCTGACAGGTCACATCACACAGAGACAAAAATAGGAAAAAAACGTAAAATGCACGCACACATACGCACGCTTATCCGTATAAACCCTGTGCACCTGCCGGATTCCAGCGGCTTTCTTCGCCTCTTTCGAGGGTAAGACGCTGTCCTCGGTGGAGGAAACGAGCGGGTTCTGGTGCTTCCTCTCTGAGGGAACATAAACCAGCCCATCATATCGAGTGCCCTCCCCAGCGTCTGCCTCCGCCGCACGCCGCCGTGGCAGCCGAGTAGCTGTCTGTAGTGCCGTAATGCGCCATTTCAGCGCAGACACACTCCGGGTCCTTCAGGAAGAGAGGAGAGATCCACTCAGAGGGCTTTTATTTGCCATCGGGGTGTTTTGCCTCCTGATTTAGTTTATTGGCTTTTCTGTTTTTTTTTTCTCCCCCTTAATGGTGGTGTTCATTACCGCCCGCCCTTCCGCCCTCCCTGTGCATTTCTGATGTCGACGGGGTCCTGGCCTACCTCGTAGGTCTTCCCATGCTCAGAGCAGTCCTCCCTCTCTCCCTACAGCGTCCTCCTTTAATTACTTTTTTGTATCAGGCGACCAATCACAGTCAGCCGCCTTGCACTGCGGGACTCCCTCCGATGCTCCCACAAATACGCGCTCGGGCTTTGTTTTAGACGGCGGTTTGGTTTTTACTCTCGGCAGCAGCTTGTGGTTCCTGTCGGGGCTACGGCCGACGTTTGATCAAAATTTGCAGGTTATCAGATCTCGGCAAAATCACTTTTCCTCGATTGCCTTTGGAGAGAAAGCCGTGAAGCCCGTAGCGACGCGGCGTACGTTTGCGGTTTCTCGGCGGCCGGGGTCTTTCGCTGCCCCGAAGCCCGGCCGTGCCCCTATGACCTGCCGGCCCAGAGACCGCAGTGTCCCTGTGAGGACACCGTCCCCGGGCCGCCGCTGCGCAGAGCGGGGCTCAGACAGTGAGCAGCCCGTTAGCCTCGCCCCGCGAAGTAGCGGAGCGCCGGGACTTTACGAGCGGCCATTAACCCTCCCACAAAGTTTACGGCGCATACAAGGGCACCGTCGTTTTAAAGCACAGCTCAGGAAGCGTGCTCTCGTTCCTCTGTTACTCTCACAACACACGGCGTTCGGTTTGGATGTAACTCCCATTTGTGTGTGTGTGTGTGCGTGCGTGCTTTTAGCTGTGCCTGCGTGCGTGCGTGTGTGTGTGTGTGTGTGTGTGTGTTGGTGTAAAACTTCTAGCCTGACCGTAATGTGCTGCATTCAGCATTATGGATATTCGGAGGACTGTTCTTTTTTCCCGTGCGATAATCATTCAATAATTGCACTCAGTCAATTCAGTTTATTTTCCCTGGCCCCTGTCAGAAGATCAATAGTGTGATTATGGCGTTATGGCGGCCGTGATTCACTCCAGCTCGCGAGGTGGCAGATCCCAGCGGCTGGCAGTGCGCGGTGGCGGGCTGGAGCGCAGCCTTATTTATTAGCGGAGCGGGCCCGATGCAGCCCGGCCGGCGGCCGGGGTACAGGAGCCACGCGACGCCGGAGGCCGCCAAAGTTAGGAGTGATTTAGTGCGGCCCGTCCGCTCGTAAAAACGGAAGCGTGAGGGGGTTCTTCCGGCTGCCGCGTGTCGCGCTGTCGGGCGGCGTCGTGCGCGGAGCTCTGCACGCGAGCGAGGCCGACCGTTAGAACGTTTACACGCGGGTCCGCGCTGTCCAGAAATGTTCACGTCAGCGAAGTATCGTAGGTCTCTGGGGAGTTCTCTTTTCTGGGGATGAGCAGGCACGGATTCCAAGGTTCCATAATCCTTTGAAGTGTATGTTTTTTGGAACGTTTTTTTTCAGTGTTCTAGAACACTGATTTCTATTTACAGTAGTTATTGTTACATCAGCATTAGAATGTTCAGTAGAACATTCGAATCACATATTTTCAATCGTACACCTTACAGGGTTAAAAGAGCGGTAGAACCTAGCGGGCCTTAATTAAGTTAGGTTAAAATTAAATCAGTCTCATTTGATTATTATGGATTATAACTACTACTACTTCAATTTACCATCAAAGCACTAATAACTATAAGGTGCTGAAACAAAGCCGGGCGGGAGCGTTTGGCGAGTGGCGGCAAAGACTCGCCGCGCGGAAAAAGACGCGGGTATGACGCGCCAAGGTGCCGTCAGCTTCCAGAGGAGATCAGGCGGGGGTGGACGCCGTGGTGGGGGAGACCGAGGAGGAGGAGCGGGGAAGCACGACGAACGAACCCGCGGACTCTGACGCCGCGGAGCCGTGGGAGGCGCGTAACGCCGCGGCTCCCCGCGGACCCGCCTCCTCATCCCGAGCCTCTGCGGCGAGTTTTAACAGCGGCGGGGTTTCTGACGCCTCCGCGCGCCTCCCGCTACCCTGTGAGCGACGCGGCGGTGTGCGGGGGGGGTGGGGGGGAGGTTTGTCAGTCCGCTAAGAACACAGCCAGTGACTGAGCGCCACTGTTTCTTCTGCGTGCCGTCTCTACCTTTTGTCACATGAATAATTGGTGGCAGCAGGTCTTGGGGACGCGGCGGCCACGTCTCCCCGCTCTCGCGCCGGTCTGAAGGCCCCTGAATTAATGATGCCAGCAGCTCATCTGTGTGCTGAAACCAAGCAAGGCTGCAGATTAGGAAGAAGCACCTTTAACCCTTCTGTACAGTTTAGGTGTTTGCGTAAGATCACTGCGGGAAGACGAAGCACTTTCTCTCCAGCGCGCCGTCGAGCGCCTCGGGTTGTTGGCGTTTATTTGTGCAGTGAGCTTCCTCCAGCAGGCAGTTGCGCAGTTGCGCTAACCTGACGGAGGCGGGCGAGTGGGCCGGACCCGTCTGTGATTGACGTGTCTCCCGGCTTCAGAACGCGCTGAACTTCGTGGACGACAGCTTCCCGCCCGGGCCGCGATCGGTGGGCTTCCCGGAGGGCGACAGTGTGCAGCAGCGTGTCAAGAAGTGGCTCCGGCCCCACGAGATCAACTGCAACAACTTCAAGGACCGCGGCGTCAAGTGGTCCGTCTTCCGCACCCCCCGGCCTTCAGACATCCTGCAGGGCCTGCTGGGAAACTGCTGGTGAGCCTGCTGCTCTGAGCCTGTGTGTGTGTGTCTATCTGTGTCTGTCTGTCTGTCTGTGTCTATGTGTGTTTTTATGTTTGTGTGTGTGTCTGTGTGTGTATGCATCTGTGTGCGTGTGTGTCTGTGTGTACATGTCTGTGTTTTTGTGTTTGTGTGTTTGTGTGTCTGCGTTTGTCTGTGTGTTTTTGTGTTTGTGTGTGTGTCTGTGCATGTGTGTGTGTGTGTGTGTGTGTGTGTGTGTGTGTGTGTGTGTGTGTGTGTGTGTGTGTGTATGCGCCTGTGCGCGTGCGCGTGCGTCTGTTTGTTCACTAGAATGCATATGTGTATATGCGTGCACATATGCCTGTGTGCACATGAGCCTTTGTGTGTGTATGTCTGCCTGTCAGTGTGTGTGTGTGTGTGTGTGTGTGTGTGTGTGCGCGCGCGTGCACTTGTGTGCATGAATGTGCCTGTGTGCCTGTACTCATTTGTGTGTTTGTGTGCGCGATGCATTGAGACCAGTTAATGTTGTTATGATGGGATATAAAGGCCAGTGCACAGAGGAAAGCTATTTATAATCTATCATTTGAAAAGTCATCTGTCTCAGTGATTGTACTCAAGTGTGTTGATAAAAAAAAGAATGAAACGACTTTCTTCTCTCCCCTAATGTATGGCAGTGATTTACCCGGGGTCGTGTGAACCCTGAACCGAAAACCCCGCGGCCCGTCCGTCAGAGGCGTTCCCGCATAGCGTCATTTTAACAAAACCGCCGGTGGCCCTCGCGTCCTTGTGTCCTGCGCCGCTGTCCTTGTGCCCGCTTTATCGGCCATTCCTTCCTGTGGCTTTTCGGGGAAAGTGTCCTCCTCCAGAGACGCGATGCTCTCCAAAACAGGAAGTGGAGGAAAACGCGTGCGTCCCCCAAGGTCAATGCCATTTTTAAACAAACGTCGGATCCCATCACATCAAACCCGTCTCCGCGCTGACGCCGAGACCTCGCTGTCACAGGCCATTAGGCTCGCCGGGCCTCGGGGGGGGCCATGTGAAACGTACGCCTGCATTTATTTATTTACCCCTTTGTTCCCTCCCGTGGGCGTACGAGCGTACCGCGTGATTAGCTGGAGGTTACAGTGGCTTTAATGGCGTATTTCTGTTCCCCCGAGCGAGAGCGGGAGCGGGAGCGGACGGCTTCAATCAGAGAGGTAGGCTTTTAGCGTAGCGCTAGCCGTGGTAGCCTAGCATGGGAGCCTGCGGTCACGTGACTTCTCCCGGCTTTCCCCGCCCACCGCCCGCAGGTTCCTGAGCGCCCTGGCGGTGCTGGCGGAGCGGCCCGAGCTGGTGGAGAGGGTGATGATCACGCGGGCCATCTGCCAGGAGGGGGCCTACCAGGTGCGGCTGTGCAAGGACGGCACGTGGATCACCGTGCTGGTGGACGACATGCTGCCCTGCGACGAGTACGGCTACCTGCTCTTCTCCCAGGTGAGGCTCGGCTCGGCTCGGAGTCACGCCTTCACAAGCTTTGCTTACTCCCCAGTCACGGGGCAAAAGTGTATCGGTATCCTTAATGCTGAATAGATTCTGTAGCCAATTCAGAGGTTTTACACGCATGCATTTGCACACAAACACGCACACACACGACCGGACACACACACACGCGCGCACACACGCGCACACACACACACACACACATACCAGAAACAGACCACAGTCATACAAGGACGGCCACATCCGTTCAGCGTGTTTTGGGCTCAAGGTAATGTGACTGGGACTGCGCCTACACTGCGCGTCACCATGGATACCGTACCGTATGACACGGTCAGTGTTGGAGGGCTTAGCCTTAGAGCATGCGATTCAGCAGCGCGCATAAATGAAGGCGAGAGGCAGGACCCCGGGGCGCTGTGCTGTTTCTCCGGCGCGTGCGTCTGGTGATTGCGCACTCCTGGCTAAGTGCTCTTCTCCAGTTTCCCAGGTTCAACAGGTTCTGAATTTTTCATGGACCCTGACTGCCTCACACTTCGACCGGCGCTCTCATCTCGGCGGGAAAACGGTTAGCGCTCTCCGCGAGCCGAGGTCGCGCTCGTGCGTCCGCCTCCGTTCTCTCACATTACCGCCGGCCCGCTCCGGCCGCGGCCGCCCAGCCTTCGCAGAGCCGTTTCTTCTTCGCCGTCCGCGCTGCAGAAGTACTCCTACCGCGACACGGCTTCAAACGCTCGGCAGTGGCCAGCGATATTCATCAGGAAGGAATGCCGCAGGAGCGAAGGCCCTGTTCAATAGTTAATGACCTCTTGGTGTATACTGGAGGAAACTGGCTGCCGCTTTTGCACAGCCCTGCTAATAATCCTGCAGTTTGTTTGTTTGTTTTCTGAATTTACCAGGAGCCGACTGTCCCTGCTGATATGGATTAATGGATTTGAGGACTGCATGCTGCAGCCAACAAGTGTTAAATAGTGTGCTGGCGAGCCGCTGTACTAATTAAACTCAAACTTAAATTTCCATCGACTCTCCATTTTATACCCCCATCAGAATTATCAATAGCTTAATTTGGAAGAATCCTATTTGTTCCAGTGGTTTCTTTTTCTTTGGCTTTATGAAGACCGATACGATCCACGGAAGAGGCTGCAGCTGGAACGGACTGCGGCTCTGGAAAGTTCCATTGTTTAAACTCTAGTGACTTGTGCATTAGATTATAGTGATTTGCCTTCTATCCGAGACTGTTCACGGATTGGTCTGGTCCTCCTTATTTTGGGAGTGGTGGCGATCGTGTCGAGTGTTGAAAACGAGAGGCGTTGGTGGGGTTTTTAAACCAGGGGAAAGGGGAGACATTGCTGACGGTGAAAGAGGGAGTACGCTCTGTCTACACATCCCCACTTTCTGATAAAGAATGTCAGTACATGAACCTGCGCTTTTTCCCACTGCTTCACGTTCTACTGATTTTTAATTACCGCTTGGCCTTCCTCGGGTTTCCCAAATGGAAAAAAGCTCAGGGAATCCTTCGCAGTAGGTCTCTGTATCTAGCCTCATCTAAACCTGCTACGTTCAAACTCGTGCTATTTTTCATTAAACTTTAATCCATTTTATTTCGGCTTTAACCTGCTCTCACCCTACCAGTTCCTTATAGAGCAAATGGGCCCGTCGTCTAGATTCCTCAAGTTTATCAGCTCTTTGTGGCAGAAGGGATGTTTTAAGGAGCTTACTCTGCATCTTCTTCATGTAATAAACTTGAAACACTTGGGCATTCAAGTGCTGAATGAGAGCAGTTTATAGCCTTTTATTTGAGATACAATTTTTTATAGCCTTTCATTATATTGCTTGTTCATTTAGTTTTAAATTGTATCCTTATGTGTATATAAGTATATGTGAATATGTGAAAGTTACCCTGACGGCGTAATGAAAGCATTGTGTCCTCTGTGTGTGTGTGTGTGTGTGTGTGTGTGTGTGTGTGTGTGTGTGTGTGTGTGTGTGTGTGTGTGTGTGTGTGTGTGTGTGTGTGTGTGTGTGTGTGTGTGTGTGTGTGTGTGTGTGTGTGTGTGTGTGTGTGTGTGTGTGCGCCTGTGTGTGCCTGTGTGTGCCTGTGTGTGCTTGCTTGCAGGCCCAGAGGAAGCAGCTGTGGGTGGCCCTGATAGAGAAGGCCCTGGCCAAGCTGCACGGCTCCTACTTCGCCCTGCAGGCGGGCCGCGCCATCGAGGGCCTGGCCACGCTCACCGGCGCCCCCTGCGACTCCCTCATGCTGCAGGTCAGCTCCACCAACCCCCGAGAGGAGCCCATCGACACCGACCTCATCTGGGCCAAGATGCTCAGCTCCAAGGAGGCTGGGTGAGCTCCACACCGGGGAGGGAGAGAGGGAGAGAGGGAGGGAGGGAGGGAGGGTAGGAGGGTGTCAGGCCTGTGGGGAGGAGGAGAGTGAGTCAGACTGGAGGAGGAGGTGAGACATGGGCTTGTTCCGTAGAGCCGGAGATTGAGGAGTGCTGCTGGTGATAAGCTGTGTGATAGAGCTCAGTGCGAAAGCCAAGCCCATCTTAACAGGAAGGAGGTCCGATGCATTTCCCCAGCAGCAGCAGCCTACGGTCTTTAATGCGACCTTTCACTAATGCATAGTGAAAGGTCGCATTAAAGACCGTAGGCTGCTGCTGCTGCGCAGTCTCAGTGCTGCTTCAGGATGCTGCTTCCCCATGCGGCGCTTCACAGTCTCCACCTCCTCCATTTGCACCTGCTACATTTGCTCCACCTCCTCCATTCCCACCTGCTCCTCAGTGTCCCCCTGAGAAAAGCCTGTCATTACCAGCGCCGGCACAGAGGACCTGTAATCCTACACTGCCTCCGTCTGGCACCCTGAGGGCGTCTCCCATATGTCTCTCTCTTACCATTCCCACAGAACACAGTCATACAGTCTCTATCTTACCATTCCCACAGAACACAGTCATACAGTCTCTCTCTTACCATTCCCACAGAGCACAGTCATACAGTCTCTCTCTTACCATTCCCACAGAACACAGTCATACAGTCTCTCTCTTACCATTCCCACAGAGCACAGTCATACAGTCTCTCTCTTACCATTCCCACAGAGCAGTCATACAGTCTCTCTCTTACCATTCCCAGAGCACAGTCATACAGTCTCTCTCTTACCATTCCCACAGAGCACAGTCATACAGTCTCTCTCTTACCATTCCCACAGAGCACAGTCATACAGTCTCTCTCTTACCATTCCCACAGAACAGTCATACAGTCTCCCTCTTACCATTGCCACAGAGCACAGTCATACAGTCTCTCTCTTACCATTCCCACAGAGCACAGTCATACAGTCTCTCTCTTACCATTCCCACAGAACAGTCATACAGTCTCTCTCTTACCATTCCCACAGAGCACAGTCATACAGTCTCTCTCTTACCATTCCCACAGAGCAGTCATACAGTCTCTCTCTTACCATTGCCACAGAGCACAGTCATACAGTCTCTCTCTTACCATTCCCACAGAACAGTCATACAGTCTCCCTCTTACCATTCCCACAGAGCACAGTCATACAGTCTCTCTCTTACCATTCCCACAGAGCACAGTCATTCAGTCTCTCTCTTACCATTCCCACAGAACACAGTCATACAGTCTCTCTCTTACCATTCCCACAGAACACAGTCATACAGTCTCTCTCTTACCATTCCCACAGAACACAGTCATACAGTCTCTCTCTTACCATTCCCACAGAACACAGTCATACAGTCTCTCTCTTACCATTCCCACAGAACAGTCATACAGTCTCCCTCTTACCATTCCCACAGAACACAGTCATACAGTCTCTCTCTTACCATTCCCACAGAACAGTCATACAGTCTCCCTCTTACCATTCCCACAGAGCAGTCATACAGTCTCTCTCTTACCATTCCCACAGGGCACAGTCATACAGTCTCTCTCTTACCATTCCCACAGAGCACAGTCATACAGTCTCTCTCTTACCATTCCCACAGAGCAGTCATACAGTCTCTCTCTTACCATTCCCACAGAGCACAGTCATACAGTCTCTCTCTTACCATTCCCACAGAACACAGTCATACAGTCTCTCTCTTACCATTCCCACAGAGCAGTCATACAGTCTCTCTCTTACCATTCCCACAGAGCACAGTCATACAGTCTCTCTCTTACCATTCCCACAGAACACAGTCATACAGTCTCTCTCTTACCATTCCCACAGAACACAGTCATACAGTCTCTCTCTTACCATTCCCACAGAACACAGTCATACAGTCTCTCTCTTACCATTCCCACAGAACAGTCATACAGTCTCCCTCTTACCATTCCCACAGAACACAGTCATACAGTCTCTGTCTTACCATTCCCACAGAACACAGTCATACAGTCTCTCTCTTACCATTCCCACAGAACAGTCATACAGTCTCTCTCTTACCATTCCCACAGAACACAGTCATACAGTCTCTCTCTTACCATTCCCACAGAACACAGTCATACAGTCTCTCTCTTACCATTCCCACAGAACACAGTCATACAGTCTCTCTCTTACCATTCCCACAGAGCACAGTCATACAGTCTCTCTCTTACCATTCCCACAGAACACAGTCATACAGTCTCTCTCTTACCATTCCCACAGAGCAGTCATACAGTCTCTCTCTTACCATTCCCACAGAGCACAGTCATACAGTCTCTCTCTTACCATTCCCACAGAACAGTCATACAGTCTCTCTCTTACCATTCCCACAGAACACAGTCATACAGTCTCTCTCTTACCATTCCCACAGAACACAGTCATACAGTCTCTCTCTTACCATTCCCACAGAACACAGTCATACAGTCTCTCTCTTACCATTCCCACAGAGCACAGTCATACAGTCTCTCTCTTACCATTCCCAGAGCACAGTCATACAGTCTCTCTCTTACCATTCCCACAGAGCAGTCATACAGTCTCTCTCTTACCATTCCCACAGAACACAGTCATACAGTCTCTCTCTTACCATTGCCACAGAGCACAGTCATACAAATGAAGGCAGACTGGCTGCCTTTGGATAGTAGGCGGCGGACTCAGCCTCCCGGCCTGGCCGTGTGTGGCAGTCAGTGTCCTCGGACAGCCCCCCAGTTTACACTGCTGACCCGAACCAGCACCACGGCACAGAACAGACACAGGCCCCCGTTCTGCACAGCTTAGCCTCGTTTGAATTGGGGGAAGCGCTTTCTTCAGTGGCCCACTTCTTCTCTTTGGTCTAAAACGGTTGTCTCAGTATCTCTGATGCTGAACCATTTTAATGGGAATACTGTGGCCCACAGTAGCCTTGTAGCGACCTCGCAGAGCTCATCATGTAATTATTCTGTGGACGGCAGTCCTCTCCTCGCCAATCTACAGTGAAATATCTTTGCCTTTGGCTAGAGCTTTCTAAAGTCAGTGTGCAGGAGTAGCCTTCGCAGGCCCGAGAACGAAGACGAAAATATAAAAATGGACGTAGCGTGAGGCGCAATAATTTTTACTTCACAGCGCGTTTTCCTTTTCATTAAGCGCGGGAAGTTGATACTTTGGACGGATATACACAGTTGGTGTACTTCGGTAGAAAGTAGTTTTCTAAAAAAAAACTTTCACAACAAGGTCTGCGGATGTTTGTGAGTAACCGTGTCATTATATTTGGAAAGCGACGTTGCTGTTGATTTTTTCGAATGCATTTTTGAAACTTTGAGCGCCACACTTTTTACCCGTTGAGGTCCATTATATCTGGGTGAGCTGCAGCGGATATCTACAAAACTAGCGAGTTTAGAGCGAAACTGCCTGGACGGATAGATAGCGCTCTGGGTATGTAGAAACATAGCAAAGTAACATTTTTGGAGAACTTTCCTTTTCATTAAGAGCAAAGAATCGCGGCCGTCGCTGCATGAACTCTGAACGGCCCCGTCCTCCTGTGACGCCTGGATATTCTGGCATGCGGATGCACTGAGCACACTTGTTAGGCCTTTCCCTGTGCGTTCCGCTGAGCCGGGGACCCGGGGCACGCGCCAGCGAGCACAGACGGGGAGAAACTGTGAGAGGAGAGCGCGGGGAGGCAGGAGCCGCTGTGTCTAGGGAACCGTGTGCAGGGAATCCGCACCCTGCTGTTCATTCATTTAATAAGCCTCTGAATGAGCACCGCCTCCACCCTGCTGTAGGGATCTGAAATTTGCACATTAGATATCATTCATTTTTAAAATCAAATATAACTGGAGATTAAAAAAAGCATTTAAAATGCCTTGCTGGTTTCAGCCCACAGCCATTGGTTAACGGCAATATTTAGGATTAGTTAGATAAAGATATACCATTCAAGGACCCATTTAGGTGGTACACCTGCATTGTTTTTGTCTTTGTGACATCACAGTACAAGATATATGATTCATGGACCAAGCTGGTTCTCGCTTGTCTTTGTGACATCACAGTACAAGATATAGATTCATGGACCCGTTTAGGGGTTCTCACTCATCTTTGTGACATCACAGTACAAGCTGTTCTGACCATCTGCCTGTCTGTCTTGTCTGCCTGCCTGCCTGTCTGTCTCTGTCAGGTTCCTGATGGGGGCGTCCTGTGGCGGAGGCAACATGAAGGTAGACGACATGGTGTATGAGTCACTGGGTCTGCGCCCCCGACATGCCTACTCCATCTTGGATGTTCGAGATGTTCAGGGCTACAGGTAAGGTGGGGGCATGCCTGAGAATATTTACAGATCTACTTAGATATTGGTCAGAATTATTGGTATCAGACCTAATGTCATATGGTTCAAAAGTTTTCAGGATGTTTGAGATTTTAGCTGCTTTCTATGAGATTGGGCTGTATTATTTATTTTATTTTTAGCTTTTTTTATTTAACCTTTATTTAAAGGGGCAGTTCACCCAAAAACGTTGTGATATGTTTCTACATACCTGGTGTGCTATCTATCCATCCAGGTCGCTGAGAACTCACTAGTTTTGTAGATATCCGCTGCAGCTCACCTTGACATCACCTCAATATAACGGACCTCAAGAGGTCAAAAGTTGGCGGTGGTCAAAGCGCCAAAAAAATTACATTATAAAAATGACAATATTTTACAATATTTTACAAACATGACACTGGTTACTCACAAACAGACCTTACACCCAGTATTTTTTTTTGTTTCTACCAAAGTACCCAAACTGTGTATATACACACAATGTCTTAACCAAATCACGCCAGTATTCTGGGGCTTATGTCAACACAGTGTGCCCTAGAATGCTGGTGTGCTTTGGTTGATACTTTGGACGGATATACACAGTTGGTGTACTTCGGTAGAAAGTAGTTTTCTAAAAAAACCTTGCACAACAAGGTCTGTGGATGTTTGTGAGTAACCGTGTCATTATATTTGGAAAGCGAGGTTGCTGTTGATTTTTTCGAATGTGCATTTTTGGCATTTTGAGCGCCACAAACTTTTTACCCGTTGAGGTCCATTATATCTGGGTGAGCTGCAGCGGATATCTACAAAGCTAGCGAGTTTAGAGCGAAACTGCCTGGACGGATAGATAGCGCTCTGGGTATGTAGAAACATATCAAAATAACATTTTTGGGAGAACTGCCCCTTTAACCAGGAGGACCCTATTGATATTGCAATCTCTTTTCCTAGTGGGGCCTGACATAAAACGCAACTTACAAAGACAACTGACAGAAACAAAGATCAGAACAATTGTGTAAATATAAGCAGAGGTTGAAAGTAGGAGACACTTTTCCATGAACTACACGTTAAAAATCAATAATTGGAATTAGATCAGTTCAGTTTAAGGTCTTTTTGTTAAGTGTTCCAGCTGTATGGTGCGGATTAGCTGAAAACCATCTTTCCAAATTCAGTAGAGGGTTGGGGGACTTTAAAGCAACAGTGAAATTTATTGGAAGTTTGATTGAGCAGCAAACTGAGGTAAGAGAGAAGCAGACCAATTATTGCTTTATATATGAATATTTACCAGTGAATAGCTGTGCATAGATGTAAGGATGATAAACCAGACCATTCATATAAAAGACATTCCTATAAAAGACATTATAAACTTGTAGACACTCAGGGAGATGTATGCAGAAAATAAGTTATTTTAATTTGTTTTCCTGCTTAAAATGCTTGCACAGTAAATTATGCTAATTCAGTGCCCCTAGACTGAATGAACAGCATGTCTCCAGCATTTACGTCTTCCCAACAAAAGACCCTTTCGGTAATGCTTATGGGTCATTAAATTTTAAATCGCCAAAATTAATGACCAGCTACTACGAATGTATTGCAATCTTAGTCATACGCAGCCAAAAGTAATAATTATTTGGACAAACAATTGCATTTACCTCACAGTACTTGCTGCATATTTTAATATAAATAGAGAATGAGGAGAACATCATTCACAGCACATTCATTGCTCTAATCCACAGCAAAGTTAATGAAGCAGCAGTACTTTGCGATATCCTGAAAAGCTGAGGGAACGGCTACTGTAAATATTGCTTGATTTAAGTGTTTGGTCAGTGTCCGTTGGCAGATAGTTGTGTTTGTTTTGTGGGTTTGAGGGTTTACGGAAAGTTCAAGCTGATTAACTAACTGTCAACGGAATTGTACTTGGGCGGTTGGCTGCGGAAAAAGGCGGAGAGGTGATGGGAATTAAGGATCTGCGCTCCCGCTGCCCTTTTAAACGGTTCATCCGTTTGCATACTGGGGCGAGGAGCGCAGCTGCCGTTCCACTCTTAAGAGCCTCTGCCTGGCCTGTGGTAGCAATTTGTGTCCAACTGCGCCGGGAGCTAATGTGTGTTATTTTCCTCAGTCAAGTATCGTGTGCTGCCGCTGTTTTTCTTCGGCACATGCAATTAAATATATTATTGTGTATACATTGGAGTGAGATGCAGCGGCGCAATAGGAAATTAGGAATAGCGTACAGTAACACAATATTAAAAAAGTGAACGTAGCCCATGTTTTTTTCTGCATTTTCCTGCTTGAGTGCATACCAATGGAAGTGTTTTCTCTGTGCAGTTAAAGCCCAATTCTTGCGTAGTTCCCGGAGCGCTAATAATTGTCCGAAGTCACGCAGGCTGGTATTGCGAGCGTATTTATAGCGGTCAAAGGGGACGGGCTCATCCGAAATGCGCCCCGTTTACCGACGGCCTTTAAAAAAGGATATGCGGAGCGAGGGGGGTGTCTCGGTGGCGTAGCCTGAAAGAGCGGCGTCCACATTCTCATTGTGAGCCGCGACATCGGCGGTTGGAGTCTGGCCGTGTGGCCCGTGTCGCATGTCTCTCCCCCTCTCTCTCTCCCATTCTTACTGTCTGTCTACACTCTGCTGTCCAACAAAGCTGAAAAGCCCTAAAATAAAATAAAATACAAATAATAAAAATCCAGAGCGAGTGTTTGAACGGTTTATAGCCTGCTCAGCCCCTCCCTTTCCTGTTCCTCCCGGCCCTATAGGCTGCTGCGGCTGCGCAACCCCTGGGGCCGCTTCTCCTGGAACGGCAGCTGGTCGGATGAGTGGCCCGACTGGCCGCAGCACCTGCGCCACGAGCTCATGGCCCACGGCAGCAGCGAGGGCGTCTTCTGGATGGAGTACGGCGACTTCATCAAGTGAGTGGGGCGCAGGGAAGCCCAGAGCGGGCGGTGAAAGGAGCGGGGCTGGGATTTGGAAGTGGTATGAGGAAGTGGAGAGCGGCTCTCTCAATAACAGTTTATCATTAACCTTTCATTAAGCCTGGGTCATTTCCTCCTCCTGTTCAACAGTGACCTTTAGCATCAGACCATACTGCCCCCTAGTGTCTCTTGTGTGCTTATGCAGCTGCTTTCTTTCCATCGGTCCTCCTGTCATATTGAGGACAGTAGGAAACTGCTGACAAGGAAGTAAATGTGAAAACACTTCATGAACATATATTCCCCCGAGTCTCTCTTTGAAGCGGCGTTGGCAGGACAAATACGAATCTCCAACTAGGCTAAGAACTGGATTGACAGGTAGGGACTTAGCAACCAGAAATCGCAAAGCATTTAGGGGCAAATGGAGATAAACTGAATCCAGCTCTTTGATGTACACAAACAGAAGCCATTTATTTCTTTGGGACCGTTATTTCTTTTGGTAAACCGCCATCTACGCGCACTCTGCCCTGGAACCAAATGTCAAACTGGGGCCTGCAGTTGTTAAACATCTGCGTACATAAGAGAGCTGCTCGCAAACAGGGAGATCCCGAGAGCGCTTATGAAAGCAGGTAGGCAGGCAGGCAGGCAGGAAGGATGCCTTGCCTCCGGTTGCCTGTGTTTTGCTCACCGACGACAGCACACAATTGGGCCGCCCTAGCCCTGTCAGCAGAGGGTAAATGTTGACGTCGGCATCCGTGCGTGTGTGTGTGTCTGTGTGTGTGTGTCTGTGTGTGTGTGTGTGTGTGTGTGTGTGTGTGTGTGTGTGTGTGTGTGTGTGTGTGTGTGTGTGTGTGTGTGTGTGTGAGATATGATAGTGCTAGGACTCGGTCTCGCTCACAGAGGAGCCCGGCAGCCGTGATTTATCACCGCCATGATGACATCAATAACGGCCAGAGAAAAGACCTGACTCGGTTCAGAACAAACTGCCTCTCTCCATCCATCATAGGAACACACAATATTAAATACGGTGACTGGCTCATTTAGGCGCCTGATTTGCTGGTGCCGACTGCAAGGCTTTGCGGAATATTAAGACAAAATACTGCCAGGGGGTATTGACTTTGGTCGTCCTCACTGCAACGGAGACAGAAAGCAGAGAGAGAGAGAGCCTTTGACAGATGTTCTCTCTCCCGTGGTGATTTCACAACGTGCGGTCAACAAACTTAAGAGCAAAGGAGAGAGTTTAAAACTAATCTATTTTCTCAGTTTCATCCCTCGCTGTATTTTATTTTTTTTTAGTTTGACAGACATCTGTTGTCGCGCGACTGTAGCGGAACACTGGCCGCGACCGCCGCTGAGTTATGCTGATGAGCGGGCATGACGGGCTTCATTAGACTCGAGATGTCAGCGTGCTATTTGGCCGAATGGAGTTCCGCCGCCGTAGCCGCGCTGCTCCAAATGGTTCTCAACAGCTGCAGCCGCGCTACATCACAGATTAAGCCCCTAATTGGGCGTCGGTCATCTCCCCGCGGCCCAGGCTGCTTTCGCTAAACTTACTGCCGCTCCGAGCGCCCCGGCGCGGCTGTTATTATCGACGGCGCTCGTGAACTGAGAGGAAGTTGATGTTTTAAGTAATTCTTTTTTAAACGAGGCAGTCGTTAAACGCGCGGAGTTGTTGAAGTTGTTTCTCCAGATGGAGGGAGTGGTCGTGGCAACATTTGTGTGTGCCTGCGTGTGTGTGCGTGCGTGTGTGTGCGCACACGTGTTCCTCTGTGGGTTTTTCCCAGCCCAAAGGGAGGAAGTATGTTTGACTCTTGTAGACATACACCCAGACTCCCTTGCTGAGATGCTGTGCCTTGCAGGTACTTTGACTCGGTGGACATCTGTAAGATACACTCGGACTGGCAGGAGGTGCGTCTGCAGGGCTGCTTCCCGAGCCGGGCCAGCGGTCCGGTGACGGTGACGGCGCTGACCGTGCTGGAGAGGACCGCGCTGGAGTTCGCCCTCTTCCAGGAGGGCAGCAGGTGCGTGAGTGGTTAGCGTCCCGTCTGGCGGCGACTCTCCGCCTAGCGCCCCATCTCTGAGCAGCGACTCTCTGTGCCCCCGCCCCCCCAGGCGCTCGGACACGGTGGACAGCCACCTGCTGGACCTGTGCATCATGGTGTTCCGGGCGTCCTTCGGCAGCGGGAACAAGCTGACGCTGGGCCGGCTGCTGTCCCACAGCAAGCGCGCCGTGAAGAAGTTTGTGGGCTGCGATGTGATGCTGGAGCCGGGGGAGTACGCCGTGGTCTGCTGTGCCTTCAACCACTGGCAGATGAACGTGTCTGAAGGGGCCCTCACCCCTGGTAGGAAACACACACGGTCTCACACACACACACATGCACACATGCATACATACACATACACGCACGGTCTAACACTAGCACCCACACACACACATATACACACAGCAGGGCTCAAGATCACACACACACACACACACACACAAATACACGGACCAGGGCTCGTGAGTGCAGACACATACAGTCAAACCGGAAAGTCTGCACACCCCTTTCACCTTCTCCACGTTTTATTACGTTACAGACTTATACTACAATAGATTGAGTTCATTTTTTGCCTCAAACATCTGCACACAATAGCCAATAATGACGAAGTGAAAACAGGTTTTTAGAAAATATGCAATTTTATTTTACTGACAAAAATAGGTTATTTAGGGGTTACATATCTGTACACACCCTTAGCCTAATACTTGGTTGCTGCACCTTTGGCAGCGATTACAGCTTCAATGCGTCTTGGGAAAGAAGCTACGAGCTTGGCACACTTGTTTCTGGACATTTTTGCCCATTCCTCTTGGCATATCCTTGCAAGCTCCATCAGGTTGGATGGGGAGCGTCGGTACACAGCCATTTTCAGCTCTTTCCACAGATGTTCAATTGGATTCAGGTCTGGGCTCTGGCTTGGCCACTCAAGGACATGCACAGACTTTCTCCGAAGCCACTCCTTTGTTTTCTTGGCTGTGTGCTTTGGGTCGTTGTCATGTTGGAAGGTAAAGCTTCGCCCCAGTCTGAGGTCCAGACCACTCTGGAGCAGGTTTTCTTCAAGGATCTCGGTGTACTTAGCTGCATTCATCTGCCATGCTTCACTGTAGGGATGGTATTAGCCAGGTGATGAGCGGTGCCTGGTTTACTCCAGATGTGACGCTTGGTATTCAGGCCAGAAAGTTCAATTTTGGTTTCATCATACCAGAGAATCTTGATTCTCATGGTTTGAGAGTCCTCTAGGTGCCTTTTGGCAAACTCCAAGCGGGCTGTGATGTACCTTTTACTAAGGAGGGGCTTCCGTCTGGCCACTCTACCATAAAGGCCTGATTGGTGGAGTGCTGCCTGGATGGTTGATCTTCTGAAAGGTTCTCCCATCTCCACAAGGATACGCTGGAGCTCTGTCAGAGTGACCCTCGGGTTCCTGCTCACCTCCCTGGCCAAGGCCCGTCTTCCCCGATTGCTCAGTTTGGCCGGGCGGCCAGGTCTAGGAAGATTTTTGGTGGTTCCAAACTTCTTCCATTTACGAATGATGGTGGCCACTGTGCTCTTTGGGACCTGTAAAGCTGCAGAGATTTTTCCGTACCCTTCTCCAGATCTATGCCTTGACACAATCCTGTTTCTGAGGTCTGCAGATAATTCCTTTGACCCCATGGCTTGGAGTTTGCTCTGACATGCACTGTCAACTGTGGGACCTTATATAGGCAGGTGTTGGCAATCCCCAATCATGTCCAATCAATTGAATTTATCACAGGTGGACTCCAATTAAGTTGTAGAAACATCTCAAGCAGTATCAGTGGAAACAAAATGCACCTCAGCTCACTTTTGGGTGTCATATGATATTTTACATTTTGATTTTTAATAAATTAGCACAAATGTCTAAAAACCTGTTTTCACTTTGTCATTATGGGCTATTTTGTGTAGAATTTTGAGACAAAAAATGAACTCAATCTATTGTAGAATATGTCTGTAACGTAAAACGTGGAGAAGGTGAAAGGGGTGTGCAGACTTTCCGGCTTGACTGTATATACACGAACCCACTCTCGCTCTGTCACTCACACGTACACGTTATCAGTTACGTTCACTAGAGGATGTCATGTAGAAGCTATGGGCTGAGAAGCACATGCAGCATTGCAATGGAACATATTACCATATTTGCCAACTGCACATGGATTTTGCTTGTATCATGGCATGTTGATAATGAACAGATACCAGGTGGTGTTTCACTGTGGATGTTTCAATTTCAGTTGGAGAGAATTCTTTTTAGTTTTCTGAATGATTCTAATTTAAATCATTTAAATAATCGTACGTGAGAGAAGAATCTGGCTCAACAGTACGTACTTGATGCAGTTTACATGAAATCTTCAAAATGTCTCTTCTTCACCTGCAGTGTCCAGTCCCACCAGCAGTGGGCGCCCCAGCCAGGACATCCCTGGATACATTCTGGCAATCTACAGCTCCCGGCAGGTGATGGTGGAGCAGGTGGAGGCCATGGCAACCACTTTGGCAGATGCCATTATCCTACTGACTGAGGACAAGGGTGAAAGGCACGAGGTAAGGGAGTGGAAAGGGCGCCTTCGTTTGCACCTCAGACTGCATTGAACACTGACTGAGCTGCTCTCTGGCTCCCCCTGCAGGGCAGAGAGGGCATGACATGTTACTACCTGACCCACGGTTGGGCGGGACTCATTGTAGTGGTGGAAAACCGCCACCCCAAGTACTACCTCCACGTATCGTGTGACTGCACGGACAGCTTCAACGTTGTGTCCACGCGCGGCAGCTTGAAGACCATCGACAGCGTTCCACCCTTGCACAGGTGCTGTATGCACAGGTTTCTGTGTTTGTCATCCTGAGACGTTTAGACTGCTCCACACGTTCAGTATGCCAATTTCATCCGTGTTATTATGGTAGTTTGAGGCAAAACGAGGGATGTGATTCGAGCCTCTGCTTACGGGCAGTCTTGTGCGATGTTTATTTGTATGCATTTATTTAGTTGTTAGGGATATTGCAAAGAAGCATTGTTACAATGTTGAAAACAAACATCTAAGAGATGCTAAGAGTGTGCAGAGATAGCACTATCTGTTATCCAACAAAATTATCAGTATCTGTCTTTTGATAGAAGTACAGAAGTGGAGGTTGTGTGAATGAGAGGAAATGGCAGCTGTCTAGTCTGTTGTACATTGGCATTGCAGTTATTGTGCTTTCAAAGCACCAACCTCATGATTTAACACTGACATGTCATTAATCATTTAGTAGAATAACAAATCATTTATTTTCAATGCTGTAGTTTAGAGACAACACACACCTAGATGTTCTAAATGATTAGCCAAAATCTGTAACTAACTATATTTTATAATAGTGTCTGTCTGAACAACACCTGTAGTGTCTGCCTGAGCAATAGTGTCTAGCTCTAGCCACACCAGACAATACAGGTCGCAAGAGAAGGCAGCTCTGTCTAATCTACCAATCACAACAATCTTCTGAGTCTACTGCTAACAGTCTGAAAAAAACTATTTTGGGCTGTAGCTAGCAGGTCGCCACTATTCGCTAGCTAATCTAGAAATTTAGATGCTACTACTAGTTTCCCTCACACGTATTCCCTCCCACAAATTATGTTTGTGCTGAATGTGGATGGTTCAAGACAAGAGAAGGTTATAGATAATTAAAAGTTGACAGCAAAACCATACAGACTTTAGATTTGCTAACTCTTCACCATTTTATTTTTGGTAACAATTAAATAGCCAATGACGTCAGTGTAACTAAGCTGGCACATTTTCCAGTACTATGGTAGACCCTCATAGATATGAATGGATCATGAACGTGGGTTGTTTGGAACTTATTTTTTTCTACATCGGCTTTCCGTAAGATGTAGAATTATGAGAAACAACTGCTAGCAAAAAGTGCCACCCTTGGTTTCAAAAACTAAAACATTACAAACTGTCGGCTAAGTTAATTCCATAAAGAATGTAGCTCATGTGTGTCTATTACAGATAAAGTGAATGCTATTAACCCCTATAAAAGAGCTAGGAGGTTATACTGGGCGAACAGTGAGTTGAAAGCGAGCTAGGGATGATTCCTGCTGTGTTATAAGACATCAGTGAGAGGACACATGAAAGGTGAGCGGCGGTCTGTGAACGGGAAAAGGCGGCTTCTGACAACCCAGCTCAGCTTAAACCGCTTATGGAGCACTGTTAATGAAAGCTTCTATCAATGTGTCAAGAAATGCATTACAATGCTTTTTATTGTGCGCGAGAAATTACCGCTGTTTTCTTTTCATTATGCCGCTCCCATCGGAAGTCAGAACTGGCTGATTTTATGTGGACCCAACACACGGGTTTAGAGCCAGACGTGTGTTTACAGCTTATTTAATCGCTGCAAAGTTGGCTCTTTTATGTTTGATGCTAATGTTTTATGTGAATCACAAGTTCTCTTCTGTAGGAACAGATTTAGGCTACTGGGCTTACCAATGAACGAAAATGGGAAACTTTTCAGAATATCATTGGTCAGCTTTGGGAAGAAAAAATATATGTATGCAGTATTTGGCATTATCTGTGCATTTCCAAATATAGCATTGGGATACAACTCAATCAGACACGTTGCATTAAGTATATATTGCCAAGGGCTAATGTCCAAGACTCGTCCCCAGGTAAACTAATGAACGAAACTAAATTAGGAAGAGGAAAAAGTGGAAAGAAAGGAGTACATTTGGAAAAAACATAGACAAACAAACCGTTCCGCCTAAATCATGAGGTCTGTAAATTTACGTGGACAAAGGGAATGGCCTCACAATAATGGGTCATTATGGCTTGCTGGTATTTGTTGCTTGTGTGAGCCTGACTGCACATTGCCCTCCCTCCACAGGCAGGTGCTGGTGGTGCTGTCACAGCTGGAGGGAAACGCCGGTTTCTCCATCACGCACAGACTGGCGCACCGCAAGGCGGCGCAGGCCTCGCTGGGGGACTGGACGCCCACCAAGGCCACCCACAGCCCCTCGCTCACGCCCGACATCGACGGGCTGCACCGGCCGCGCCCCCTATGACCACGGCCCGCCCCCTCTGCCGGAGGAGGAGCGCCAACGCACCGAGGGAGGAGGGCCCGCGCGGAGAAGGGAGGAGGGAGCGGCGACGCCGTTTCTTCACCCTTTTATTTTTTCGAACACAGGAGAACTTTGCCCCGCCAAATATTTTTTTGGTTCCTATTGCACTTGCGCTGTTTCTGACCTCCTGCGTGCTGCGTACGCACCAGAGGCCCTTGCCTCTGGAAACAGAACCAGTAGACAGTCTGAAGGACTGAAGCCTCTGGCCCCACTCCCAGGAGGTGGAACTGAGAAAGGGGGAAACGGGTAGCAGAGATCTCCCCCACCCCCGCTCCTGCAGGGGGTGTAAGAGGGCCCTTCCCTTCCGGTCTGCCACGCTGGAAGCAGGAGGAGGCCATTGTGTCTGTGGTGCTGGAACCACTGAGTCAGGCCTGTCTGTCCCACTGAGCCAATCCCCCTTAGAGCCGCAGCTACAGCTGTGACACCCCCACGCGGCCCTGCGGAGGGGGGACTCCAGCCCGCCGCCGCACTGCCAGAGCCGTTTGTCATCAGGCAGGCAGTCCCGCCCACAGTCCCCCCCCACCCCTCATGGCAAAGCCCCAACAGAAAGCGGCGTGGAGCGGATTTCTCGTGCGATGACACCGCCTCCATTCATTTTTAATGAGAGCCGATTCCTCGTATCTGGAAGGCATGCTGGGATTGCTTGCCATGCGAGGAGTCCAGACGAGACGGGGAACGTGGCGCAATACCAATCACATTAAAGATTGTGGGAGGCGAGAGCTATGGCATGCGATGTCACCGCTTTCTGTGGGGCTTTGCCGCGGGGCTTTGAGGCGCAAGAGCCAGAGCGCTGTGAATATGGACTGTTGTAATGTTTTTCAATCAAGTTTGTCATCGCTGTCATTTGTCCTTTTTCTTTTTTTTTTGTTGTTTTTGGCTGTTGGTGTGTTTTGTGTTTGTGAAATCATTAGGTACTCCTCTCCCCCTCCCGCCCTGCCTGCATCACATCGCCCTGCTGTAACCCCCTCCCTCGCTCCGGGCCAATGAAACGATAGCCTTAGCGCGGCGTCCCCGAGTCTGAAGCCGCGGGCACGTTCGAAGCTGAGGATCGCGCTCGAATGTTGTCGGTACGCAAATCCGGTACGGCTCCCGCGAGCCCCCCGCCCGTCCGCGCGGCCCGCTTCGTTTCCCGCCGCTCGCCGAAACTGTCGCCTCGCGTCCCGCTCTCCAGCGCGATCGCTGAGTGACAAGCTGACGTCCTGAGAAGCCTGCCTCCCCTCCTCCGCGCTCCTTACCTGCTGCCGCTGGTTGTGGTTCAGAGTGAGCCTGTGACAGCCGCCGTCACGGCGACGGGAGCGGCCCTTCCTGTGCAGCCATTTCTCAATTGCGACTAGATGATTGCGAGTCAGGGCTTCAAATTTAGGCTGTCAGATAAGCGCCGAAAGCTAAATAGGGGGAAGAAGAAAAAAAAAAAAGGTACGTTTTCAAAAATCCTGACACGTCCCTCCTCGAAGAAGCGGGAATCTCACGGCTCAAGTCTTTTCATTTAATGTGCCCTTACTGTATGAGGGTCTCGTTTTGAAGGCTCGTTTGAAGCGAGCGCATTTGCGTGATGCCAATGCCCCCTTCCCCTCCCCGTTCCCCTGCCTTCCCTCGACGATTTAGTTTTCGAAAATAAGCCACGCGCGGTTTTATTTGTGTTTTTTGGTCTGCTCCCTCGAATGAAACCCACAGCAGCGAGGCGGGAGGGAGAGCGCTCGAAACGCTGACAGGTCTTCATACGCAGCTTGTCTATGCTATTTTCCTTCGCCCGAAGCGGCCCCAAGCCGCTGTTGCCGCGAGGAACGGGATTTCGTCCGTCAGCCGAGCCTTTTGAAGGTGTGGGAGTTTGTTTGTGAGCGCGCTCAGTGCTCACCTGCCAGTGCGAGCACCCCCCCCCCCCTCCCGTGTCTCAGGCAGCAGGAGGAGGAGGAGGCTTGCGGCGTGGAGCGGCCAGCCCACAAACAGCTGGCCTTGTCTCCAGGCCCCCCCCCCCCCCGTCTGTATCTGTGCGCGCCAATCCCTCTGCGGGAAGGAAGACGCCACGGACGGCGATCAGCTCATTTGTGAAGCGGCCGTGAGGACATGGCTCTGCTTGTGAGAATAACCCCGTGACGGCTAGTTCTCCCTGTCGTGAACGATACAGTCTTATGCTGAAAACAATGTAGTAAAACGGTCGGTGGGAGTGTGGAGACTTCGGTCATGGCGCATCTCTCTGAATCACGCCACTTGTGCCATCTTCAAATGCTGGATTTGTGAGATGAGAAAAGACGGCGATGTAGGCGTTTGGTTGTTTAATAAGCTAAGTTCACTCTCAATCAAAAACTTGAAAAGTTGGATGTAGATATGTGGGCGGCACATGACCAAGATTCCCTTTCTGCTCAGTTTATTTTCACAAGGTCAATTTTTTCAATTTTACCTTCATATGTGGTGGGCAGTTCCCTATAAAAGTTGCTTAATTAACTTGAATGAACGATCTTGGCCACTGTGCAGTGTTTCTGTCTGCTTTTAAGCAAATTATGGTTCAGTCCCTGTGGAACCTGCAGCTCTGTGACTTCCCCTTGTCTCTTGTTATTTATTTGTATAGTCTGAGTATATGGGGGGAAGCACAAAAGTCTGCTGTTTGAAGCTTTGTGTAATACAAGGTTCATGGCTGCACCAAGAGGATAAAAGTCAAAACTTGATTTAGTCTGTGACTTTTTTTTTTTTTTGGTTTGTTTTGCTTGCTTGGCTAAGAGAGTACACTGGGAGACTTGAGAAATCAGTCTTGTCGACGTGAGCAACACGTGCTGTGTTGAGCACAGTGATTGTACTTTGTTTTCTGAAACTAATTGCATTGAGTTGGCTTCTTCTGTCTCCCCTTGTTTTCCCATGTCTTATATCACTCTTTAGTTGAGAAACCTGAGATCAGTCCCTATTTTGGAAGCAGTGCTGCCCCCTGTTGTTCAGGAGGAACTCTGGCTGGAAATCGCTGAAGCCAGCCTCCCACTATTTGTAAATTGTACAAACACCAATGCTAACTTTTGCATGGTGAATAATTTTACCCTGTAAAAAACAAGTCTAAAATGTAACAAAATTAAACAAAAATTAGACCACTATTGGGCAGGAATGTGATATATGGAATATTTTATCAATTTTAGAAAAAAAATAATGTATGAAATATGTATGTATGTTTAGTTTGCAAACTCAGGTTCTGAAGGACCAAATAAATTTTGTTTTTTAATTAAAAAAAGGCTTCTGGTTTCTTTTATTGGGTGAATTCATAATACACTTCTGTCTTTCCTATTGGTTTAGCAAATGTACTAAACACAATAAAACTTCTCCTGAACTTTAGTCATATAGTACTAGATATAGTACTACATAGAGACTACTGTCCACCAGGGGGTACTGAATACTGATCCTCAGAGAGCAACACCACACCCGTTGTATAAGAGACGGGAGGGGGAAAGCCATGATAACCAGCTCTGAAAAGTTCATATGTCAAACCCCTCGTTGCTTCACCCAAAACCTGTCCCACCCCAAGTGTCTGGAATCCTCAGGAGGGGAGGTGCCTGCGTATTTACAGCCCTCAAATGGGGATTGGTGCAGGATAGCCCTGGCTCAGTCTGGTGGGGGGTTGCAAAACCATCCTGGGTAGCTGTCAATCACCCCCTCATCTCATCCTGCCACTCTGAGGGGACGGGATTACACTTGGGGTTTAGTGTTTTGACCTGGGAGATTGCCATCAACTTAAAATCTTAAGGTAGGTGCCTTTCCAACTTCTCTAATATGTCTGCCAGAGTCTTAAACAAATGTGATATGTAATGGCAGATATCTTCTGTCCTGTCATGATGTAGCTTAATTTATGGTAGGGAAGAGAAATGGAATACAGCAGAAGGCACTTGCCAAGCGAACGGAACTCCTTCACTATATGAGTCTATAAAGTTTTCTACTTTAAGCATTGATATTTTTCAACAGTGAGGTAACAGCACTAGAGGTGTCAGTGAGTGAAATGTATACCATGGTGCTGTGTTCTGATCTGCCTTAATATGCATTTTATATGCAGTATCACACGTGTATATTTCTAGATATAACTACATTTATTCCAAAACTCCAAATATAATGTCTAGAGGGATTTTGTAATGATTTTTTATTTTATTTTATTTTTTTATCTGTTCTTAAAGTGGTATACACACACAAATCCCTTGGTGTATTTGATTATTTTCCAAGAGGGGAGGCATTTGAGCTGACCACCAATCTTGATATCTACCAGTTCTTCTTATGCTATTTCAAGAACTGTGCATGCAAAACTTTAATGGAGCCAGTTTTTTTCCACTGGCCTGTTCTCCTAAATTATGCAGTAATGTATCGCCATGTATTTTTAACTTTAAATGATGTCTGAGTTCTTGCATATGAGATATATGCTTTGTCCTGCTGTGAGGTTTAAAATATCTTTGGTGGTATTTTACAGTAGAAATAGCAAGTTTAAATTCATGGTTTATTATCTTGTGTGGCTGTTGGAACCCATCATAAGCGACTCAAACCTGCGCCATTGACAAGGGGATTCTAATCTGAAAATTTTGGGAACTATCATTTAAATAAATGTAATTTATCATATCTTATATCTGTGTTGTTGCTTTTTTCTTGATAGTCAAGTTAGGAGGGTTTTAAAAAATTTACAAAATTAACCATACTTTAATACTTTTAGTTTGTAGGTTCACACTTGAGTGTCAACAAGAAAGTAACTGGTTGTTTTGTTGCAAAATGGAGAGTGTATTTCAATTTCAATCCCTATTGGGTATCTTTTTCATCAAGACCAAAAGAACAGCCAGCAGCCGGGTTAGTGTTCCGTGTCTGCTGGAGCCCTCCAATTTCCCCACAGCATAATCACCCCGCCCTCTCTATCTATCTGCCTGTCTATCTATCCATCTCTGTCACTCTCTTGCTCTCTCTCTTTCTCCGTCCCTCCCTCAGTCTGCCCTTCTCCACAAACTCCACTACATGGCAGGCAGAGAGAGTAGCCGACTAATCAAATTTCCTCCGGTCCACTCCATAATGGTCAATTAGCTCTCTGAGTGCACCGTCCATTTGATTTGTCCTTCTTAATAAGAAAGGCTTGGACCAGCGCTGTCATCTCTGTCAGTCAACAAGATGAAGCACTCCACCGAGCTTTGTGTATGCTTTGTGCATGCTGGAATCACTGAAAAGGTTACATCAACATTCATTAAGCATATATAGGCAAACATAGAAGTAAAATTTCAATGCAGTAAAGTTCAGTCACGCGTGTCTGAGGAACCAGTTTTATGCAATGGCTAATGATGATGTGTCACGTGGCAAACTGTACAGCAGCAAACCGACTTCTGCAGCTCACAGAACCCTCACAGTGTGGACTCTTACCCACAGCGTCAACAATGGCTGCTTCCTGTCCAGCACTTCCAGAGTCCTTCACTCCTGGGCCAGATGGTGTATATACAGATCGCCTGGGCTTCTACTCCCTGGACTCCAATGTTCCTGGCCTGTCAAAGGTCATCCTCAACAAGCTCAACATGAAGGACTACGGTGACTACAGGTGGGCCAAGAACATAGGTTCTCACTCTAGGCTTTAACACTTACCTGGTAGAATTGGTTAATTTGAATATTCCCTCAGATTACATTAAATGCGTACAATAACTATACAAGTATAATCCTATGAATTTGTTTTTCATGGTAAAGGGTATGTCGACCCCCTCACTTTCTCACTAGGGCTGCCCTGCAGGGGAAGGCAAAGGGTCTTGGCTTCCATTCCCACAAGGAGATGTTCCATAAGATGGAGGACACATTCAAATTCTGTGCAGGCTGCAAAAAGCTGCACAGCCACCTCTCAGAGGGCCAAACTCTCAAGCGCTGTGTTAAGTAAGTGGGAGTTTCAGGAGCAGGAGTGTGCTGTACAGATGCCACAGTCTAATGGAGTAGGAGTGAGTGACATTACTGCTGCAGTGAGAGTTACAGGGATCCACTTTGGTTTGTGTTTACTTATTCATTTTGCTTATTTTAGACTGCCCCTAACCGGTTCATTTTATTATCAGACTTCCAAAAGCTTCAGTGCTTATTATGCAGCGATCCATTGATCCAGGCACATCCAACATGTTTGGCATGTTTTGTACTTTTTTTTTTTTTTTTTTAAGGATAAAAATGTATGACGTTCATATGAGCAGCTCAAATAAACCCCTGCTGTGTGGTTTCTGAAACATGATGAAAAGGCTGTCATGTGCTGACAGGAACCAGACTGAGCAGTCAAGGGCAACAGTGCTCCAGTTACACAAGATCAACTATGAGAATTTAACACTCTGACGCAGCTCTCAGAGTAAAAGAAACCCTCTGTGAATCTGAAAGAAATCACAATCCAAATATAGACAAAATATAATGCAAAATAAACTACATTTTTCAACAGCTTTTTTTCTGTAACCAGATAAGACAATTATTTTCCTTACATACATTTCCTTACTTTTTTCTGCAAGGAAGAAATTCCAGAGAGAATTTTAAAAATAATAATTTTGTTTACCCCTTCTCAAGTACCACCTTGTTTAACACAAGCCTGAAAATAAAACTGTTACTGTTCTTGAACCATGTAGACTACAGGCATAAACCGGTCTCTTCTGAAAGGTAACCCTTAGGAGTTTGTTTTCCAAGAATCAGAATTACATTAAGTATTACTGAAACAAAGTAACGGAAGCTCAAACACAGTGGAAGTGGAATTTTTTTCTTGCCTAAAAGATTTTTTTACAATTTTTTGCCAGGATAAGGATACCGACCTTACCGTGATTTGTAGCGTCTGGGGATGACATCACATGGCGCTGTAATGGTGACATGTAGTCCAGCTGTCTCTCGTGTTCATGTTTGTGAATTTGTGTTATGTTGTGTTGGGCTTTTGTTTTTTGTTTTTTTCATGTGCTGTGTGTCTGTTGTGGTACGGGGAAGCGGGCTGGAGTTTTTCAGGGTACTCCTGCTGCTTGTTTTGATAATATTGACAAATTGTCTAGTCGGGATAAATTTGTTTGTGGTCGTAACCATGGAGACGCATTCGCAACATATGCTCGGGAATGTCCATTGGATCTGCAGCAACAAAGTTTACCATCGCTCTTCAGTGGAGTTGAAGATGTCGGGACTGATCCGGGAGTGCAGGAAATCTTCAAAAGGCAACCAGGGAAGAGAAGGAGAAGATAATACGGGGGAGGAGTGAGGCGACGACTGGGAAGGTTGATGCAGTTCGGTGCTCTGTTTCGACAGTGTACAGAGACCGCAACACTGCGTGTATGGAGGAAAGTCGTGGAGGCGGAGTTTGTGTGTTGGACTGCGTAATGACACTGGACATCTTGGGACAGTGGGGGCTATTTTTAATCATGGCTGTATTCCACTTTAATTCACTTAATTACTTTGATTAATGCAATGATTCTATTGAATGTCTTTATTTGATATGTTTGTTTGTGTGTTGTGGGTCTGCCCCACTGTCTATGTCTTTTTTGTTGTTGCTGGTGGCTACAACTGAAGTTCCCTAACGGGAAAATAAAAGTTATTCTATTCTATACTATTACCAGAACACATACAACACATAGAATTGACGTTTTGATCAAGCCTGTTTTGTGTTACAAAATAAGGAACCATTGTCACTATAACATTGGGATTTAACACTTTCAAATGGTATATTGTGTGACCAGATTGATTGAAGATTTCACCATAAAAAATGAATGAATGCAAATAAACTAAACCACTTTGGGTAGGTGCTAGTTAAGAAGTTAACTCGTCGAAGAACATTTTTGATATTAAGAAATGAAATCCTAAGGCTATAATTCAGGCAATTTATCTGAGTGTTTATTTGACTGCATCAGTTCAGACCTACCCAGCTCAGATTACTTACAAGTAGACAGTGCTTAAGCCTGGTCAGTGGGTGAAAAGTGCATGCCCATGGTCCCAGCATTCAGCCACTTTTTCCGTCAAACCATCTTGGCAGGGAAGTAGAATTACGGGGAGATGATCCACTACTTGTCATCTTTTAAAGCTGGTTATATTTTTAGCTATATGTGTTGGAAATATAAAACCAGTGGGAGCTGCTGCCTGTTTTGGCATGACAGCTACACTTTTACACCTAGCTGCACAAACTAGTATGGAACAAATATTTCTTATATTAGTATATTGAATATAAAAACCATATAATGTATTTTAAATAAAGTACTTATAAGGAAAAACCCTTCAATAACTCCACATATGTGAATAGGACCTGTCTGTGTTTATTCAGACTTTAATATCACGTACATTGCCCTTTGTATGTTATTATTATCAAAGCTATCAACTAATTACATATTTTTTCATCTTTTCATTTAAAATCCAATTGTGCTAGATTATACAGTAAAAACAATGTTGCCTGCACAGTCTCAATGCTTATGGAAGGCATTTATACCACTGAAAGAGGGTGAGGCCTTCCTCAAGACCATAAATGGTATGCCTTCTCATTCTGTGAGAGATTGCAGTCACAGACAACATAGAAAACAAAGAGAACAATAAGTTCAAGCTTGGTGGTCTCAACAGGATCGGCCAGTTCTTTTTGTTTCTCAATAAGCCTCTCTAATGATTCCCACCCTTCGCTCTCTGAATATTTGAGAAGGTGAGAGAGACCTAGCATGACTAGCCTTTTTTTAATATCAGGCACAGGGGTACACTTAGCTTGAAGAGGAGCTGTCAAATTCCCTTCATCGACATGCTAAGCACATTCAATTATCTGTCTCTGTCTCTCTTCCCGTTATCTCACTAACCTATCTCTCCCTCCCTTGTCGACTCTTTTCCTGTTTGCTCATGACTTCACACCTGCCACTGTTATTCCATACAAGGAAGCTGCAGCCACCAGCCATTTGTCCTCTCATAGAGTAGGAGAGGACAGACTGGTGACACTTCACACCAGTAAAGTGTAAACAATCCTCTCAGGGTAATGCTCTTTGTGTGAGGTGATTACGTGCAGTTTTTTCTGTACTTCGATTATCTCCTTTTTGAATGGTAAATGTTTGATGTTCAAGAAAAGTATTTTCGATGTTCGATTAGAATCAGACGTAATGTTTTTGTTATGACTAATTCTGATAGACAAAACTTTTTTCTAACAGAGGAGAGACTGCTAGTCTGAGGTGAGCAGTGAGCACTGAGGATAATGGGGACTCTGGGGCTGGGATATTGGAAAGTAGTGCTGTGGTCTCTATGTGGAGGGTTCCCAGATCTCACTGCCTGTCATGCGATCTTGGAAAAATGGCTCTGGTTGTCTCACAGGAGCCAGAAATGCCATAGGAAGAGCAGCTTTTTGCAGCCCTTGGGCAGGCAGATCACCCTAACGTTTTTCTTCCGTCAGCACAGTGGCCAAACAGAGCCATCCCAATGAGCATTTTTACATTGAATATGCATATCTCCAACATTGAAGCCTGGTTCAAAATAGGTGAAACTGAAAGTTCAACAGATGCCTTTTGAGGTCAGTTTCAATAGTTACAAAAATGTTTGGTATATGTTTTGGCTGGTATATCAGAGATGAATAACATGGAATTTTGATACTGTTGTGGAAATGAGGGTTGTTGTATGTGTTTTAATGTACATGAGAATATAATATGCAGATGTGTAGCCATGGCAAAAGGACATTTGACTCAATATTCCAGTGCCAGTTGTGTTGAACATTCCTAAAGAGAACAAATATGGCTGCCATTTTAACTGTTTTGACTGGGAAAAGCATCCCTTTGGTTTGGAACATATCCCAGAAGTGATATGAGGAGTCTTGGTAGTCACCTCCCCTAGGCGGCCTTGGAGTGTGTTTAAGGTTTATATCCAGAAATATAATTTGGATATAAACAAAGTTAAGTAGCTACATTTAGATCTTCCTAGTAAATATATCTCCTGGAGCTGGTAAGTAATGCCTTGCTAGCAAAGCTAATAACCTATTTACACCAATGTTAGCTACACGTTATGTTGGCCTACTAGTTAGCAAACATTCCAGTGATGTTCAGGTTTTTCTTACTAAAAGTCACTCATTTAAGACTATATTTGCTTACTTATTTTCTTTCCGAAAATGCAGTCAGTTTTTATGACGTGTACAAATTCCACAAGCTGAATCTTTTGTGTTTTGTAGTCCAATGCTTTAGTCCAACTGTGCTGACTGCAGAGGTATACAATAGCCTTGCAAACCTTTACCACAGGTGCCACCCTAAAGTGACTTTGGAGAATGTTTAATTTGAATATAATAGTTCCCACCCATAATATCAGCTAATTACTTTTTGACCTTTTCAGCTGGTTATTTCATCCTTTAATGTCAGCATGTGACAACAGAAATGACATTTTCCAGTACATTGAGAAATTAGAATATGGTTATAACATATAAACTTTCTAACATTATTTTGCATTTTTGTATGTTGAATCATGGGCGAAAAGGCAGCCTGGCCAGGTGTACCCAGACAAATGCAGATTCGCTGCAATTCCGACATTGATATTCCGTTTTGTGCTCACTGGGATGCACTATGCTCTAAGCAGTGATAGAAACTGCTTTTACTGTGGGGTGCATTTGTAAACTTCACTGGGGATTGACCCTCATTATGTCTTGCCCTTGAGTAAAAATATCTCAGCCAGCAATAAGATTAGATGTCATGGCCAGTTGTGATACAACTCAACTATACGACCACTCAAATAAACAGGTGATGTGGTGTAATAAAAGGACCAGCTGCATGTTTGACCTGTGCTTTCCTTTCATATAAAAGTCCTCATCTCTGTCCTTTGTATGACTTACAGGACTGTCTGCAGAGTGGTTTATAGAGAAAGAACCTTTGTACTCCATACCATTTACATTACATTTTAGACATTTGGCAGACGCTCTTATCCAGAGCGACGTACATTAGTGCATTTTCCAACCTGTACCAAATACCAAATACATTCAAGTTCTGCTCTCTCTCATCCAGGTGTCCTGAATGTATATTACTGCAGTAAGGAGTGCCAGAAGGAGGACTGGCCCAAGCACAAAAAGTTCTGCAAGAAGTTGCGCCTGGTGGCCATCGACAGGCTGGTGGAGTGGCTGGTGTTTACAGGTGAGAGTGATAGACAGCTGAGGAACTGTTTGTGGAGAAGCATCTGGAGACTGATCTTATCTCTATTTACTTCCACTAGATCCAAAGATTAATTCCGGTGACATCCGACGCACCATTGGTCCTTATTTTTATGCTACACAATGATAATATAATGAGATTTAGTCATCATTTTTTAGTTAAACCTGAGTTTGCTTCAAGCCAGAGCAAAGCAAACATTTGTAGAGCTAATAAGAGAACATGACATTAAAGTATCTCGTATTATATCAGTATTTGCCTAAACTTAATCATAAAAGGCATAAAAGTGTTCTTGTCATTATCATAAAATCTTCCTTTTTACATCCAACAGGAGATCTTCCTTTTCCCACAGAGCAGTGGTCACAGCCTGCAGCCAATGTGAAGGGCTGGGAGGACTGGCTCTCCATGCAGGGAGACCTGAGCCCCCGCCTGGATGCTGTCTTGTCTGGGCGTGGCATGAGTGATCTGTGGACCAACGCCAGCAGGCCCAGCCCAGAGGAGGCCGACCTTCGGGAGTCAGTGTGGCGGGTGACGAGCGAGTTCCTCTCCCGGCCACTTACCCTGGGCCTGGGACTGCGCCTCTTCGGCCTGGACCCTTACACCCGGCCCCTCATTATCCACCTCGTTGGGGCCTCCCACAGTGAGACCATGGGGGCCCGACTCACAGACATGGATGAACTGAGCCGCATGTTCCCTGGTCACCAGGGTCTGGAGGTGGTGATGGTGGGACCTGAGGTAGTGGAGGGGGCCATTATGAGACCTCCTTTGAAGGCTTTTGGGCCCAGTGGGAGAGTCTACATCAGTGCCTACAAGGGACTCTACCACCAGTTCTGGGAGGATGTCATTGAGAAACAGGAGGCAGCCAAGCCTGACCTGGTAGTGGGATTCCATCCAGGTACAATTCCTTCCATCATGAATTCCTTTAGACTATTCCATCAGACTATGGTAATATTAATGACTCTCCAATGTCTTCTGTGCCTTTACCTCACAAGACCACTCTAATATGGCAAGGTAATAGCCATAGTGATTCCAGTTACGATATGTACAGAGGTGGAGAGGATACATTTCATTGCTGCCTATTTGAAATATTCCTTTGAAATTACACTTGCACATAGGAAGATGTATGATCCGTCAATGTATGACCAATGAACATAGATTTGGATTGGGAAATGATTGACTGAATCTATGATGACCCATTGATCTGTTCTGGAGCTGTTCACCTAGACTTCATCTCTGTTCGTATAGCAACTCCAGATGGCAGCTCTCTTTAAAAAGCAATGTATTGCATTTAACCCCCATCCCCCCCACCTACCAACACACCAGCCCTCTTGGGTTGTAATTCACAGCGGAGGAATGTGTGTGCATGCCAGACTTTTATTGGCTATCTGTATGTGATTCATGGCAACAGCTGGAGCCAATTGGCTGATGCTTGAGCTTGCTGTGCTACACTCAAGCTCCCTTCTGTTGGTATGTCCCTGGCTCCATTGTATTAGTGCATCTGCGCCCTCGGCGCTGGCTCTGCCTCTGTCCAGCTTCCTTTCTACAGGCGCTAATAAAGGGTGGAAGCTGTTAAGAGGGTAAAAATAATGGATGTGCCTTATCGCCTCGGGAGCACAGCAAGCCATAGTGGTCAGCCTTCACTCCATGGAAACTGCTCCTCAACCGCGCAGCCCTGTCAATCTGTCTACCCATTATTTTGTGCATTTGGGTGCAAATTCCCAATGTCTACTGTGATGTTGCGGCGTGCATCACTTGTCAGGTTGTCCTGCACTGCTGCCCCAGTCATACTGTTATTGACTGGTTATGATGAGTCCGTCCTTCCAAAACCATGGTTCATTCCAAAGGAGGATTTACTCAATGAACTGGGCATCCATCCTCTAGCTGTTTTTCTACTGCTTGGGAACAGCGGCCAGTGCATTAAGCCCGAACATTGGTCTGCCACGGCTCGCATCTAAATATGGGCAGTTGTGTGTCCCTTTGCCATAACTCATGCATTTTATCATAGTGCCCAGCAGAACTGTTGAGCACAACCTCTCATCCCCTCCATTCCCACTGCTTTGGTTAACATGTGCACTGGCAGAGCTAAATATACATGTACTACCTCATTCAGTCTCAGTGCACCACATGAGCAAAACCAGCCCTGTCTCCTGGCTGCATTTCAGCATATTGGGGAACACAGATTAGAAGGGGGAGTTCATTTAACTCTATGACTTGAGTCTCAGCAATGTCTGGGACAGCAGTCGGAAATGTACTTAAAGGGGAACGCCGGGTTATTTCTTAAACTTCTACATGGATTTTGCCGCACTAGAACTGCGCCTCCCGGTTCCCTTGTTTCCAGACGCACTGCGTCGCGCTGATCTACGTCAGTGATGGTTAATTCCAGCTGCATGTCTATATTGTATACTGGAAGGTTCAAAACTGATCAGATTCGCTGATAGATAAAGGGATGCCATCCTCATTATCTTCAGGTTCTTCTGATTTCGGCGATGTATAAGTTAGCTATGAAAATAAAGAAACATTGTATATAATATTGCAGTCAAACGTTTCCAAAACTGTACCTTCAGCCGCGCCGTACTGCTGTCGGCTATCCAAACTCGCCACGTCCCTCAAACCTCAGTTCCCTCATAATATTGACATCGTAAGAATTCTCTCTGATTCAGGAGGAATAATTTCTAAAATAAGTAGTCTACGGCTGTGACTGAAAATACTTTGGAACTTTTTTCTACATCTTCACAACCTGGACTCCATTTTGGTTCAGATTTTTCTTTCACTGAAATCAGTCTTTGTAAAAACTCATCTAACGGATTCTATCTTGCAGGGTTTCATGCCACCCAGGGTCTGGGGGAAGGCTGGCTCCCTACCCTGCTGCTCCTACGAGACTACACCATCCCTTCACTCTTTACCATGTTCAAGTAAGTTTTCAACCAAACAGTGACTCATATACAGTTAAATGCAATAGTATTTGGACAGTGACACAATTTTTGTTGTTTCAGCTCTGTACTCCAGCACATTGGATTTTAAATAAAACAATGAATATGAGGTTAAAGTGCAGACTGTCAGCTTTAATTTGAGGATATTTAATTTTGATCCTGGAGGAATTGAAGCCCTTTTCATACATAGTCCCCCATTTTCGAGGTGCACAACTAATGGGACAATTCGCTGCTTAGCTGTTTCTTGCCCAGCTATGTGTCTTTGCATCATTAATTCATGCACAAGAAAGCTAACAAAATGTCTACAGTTGATTCTAGTCATGGATTTTGCATTTGGAGACTGTTGCTGTTGTCTCTTAACATGAGGTGCAAATAAGTGTCAATGCCAGTAAAGCAGGCCATCATGAGGCAGAGACATAGCCAAAACATTGGGTGTGTCAAAAGCATCAAATTTTGTATATTGTTATGCAGCAAGAATGCACTGGTGAGCTCAGCAATAGCAAACGACCTGGCAGACCACGGAAGACCACTTTGGTGGATGAACGAAGGATACTTTAATTGTGAACAAAAACCCATTTTCAACTGTCAAACAGATCAAAAAAACTCTCCACCATGATATAGCCATAGATGTGTCAAAGACTACCATAAAGAGAAGACTACACCAGCATAACCTCAGACGGTTCACTGCAAGATGCAAACCCCCCCCCCCCCCCCCCCCCCCATTTGTGAAACATAGTGGATGTATTAATATGGCTTGGTCATGTTTGGCTGGAACTGGCTGACCTTGTCTTCATTAATGATGTGGCTGCTGACGGTAGCAGCAGGATGAATTCTGAAGTGTACAGAAACATCTTATCTGCTTAGATCCAACCAAATTCCTCAAAACCCATTGGAAGGTGTTTCACCTTGCAGCACGACAATGACCACAAACACACTGCTAAAGCAATCAGGGCACAACCGCACAAACAGAAAATCTGCGCCTTTGTCCACTACACCACCGCGGTGCAGGGATGTAACTTTTGAATTTAACTGTAACTTTTGAAAAGCAGGAGCACTTTTTTCAATCTGCAGCTCATTATTTTAGTAAAGAGGTAGGCTATGCTACAGCTATTCCAGGCTCAGACTGAATTTGTAATCTATTTGGTGTCTTCATTTTCCTAATTAGCTGCTTTGTTTAACAAACCCATTTATCACATTATCACATTAAAACTTACAGGTTTCATGCATAGGTCATAGCAACTGCCCCCACATTCACACATGAAAGAACATAATAGCTACTTATTCGTTGTGCTGTTAAATACAATTATTAGGCATAACCTCAGCCATTATAGTCAACTTATTGTATCATATTGCCAGTAACTCAGTAGTATTGTTGCATTGACATTTACTAATAATTGTTGTAACTGAGAACTTCAGCTTGAACTAGTACCTGGTTGTCCAATTTGATTTGATTTGGTTGTGCATGTGTGCGCGTGTGTGTGTGTGTGTGTGTGTGTGTGTGTGTGTGTGTGTGTGTGTGTGTGTGTGTGTGTGTGTGTGTGTGTGTGTGCGTGTGTGCGTGTGTGTGTGTGTGTGTATGTGTTTCTACAGTGAACAGGAGCTGAACTACTCCCTGCAGATCCTCGCAGAGCTGGAAATGAACATGAGGGGCAGTGGACAAAACCCATTTGCCTCCCTGAAGCCAGAACAGGTGCAGTCCTGTCCAAACAAGACCCCGGTCTACTGCAACTCCCATTATCTCTGCTTTATGGGTCTACTGGAGCAGTGGCAGGAGCAGGAGGAAGAAGATTAGGGACTGTTTCCAAAGCAACCAGTTTATTGATACAACTGTAAGAACAGAGGTATCTGCATCTACACCGAGGATAGTCTACCCATATTTTACAGAGTCACCTGGTCAAAAGAAGGATTTAATTTAATCTGTTTGTTAAATTAGTAATTTAATCCGCTATAACATTCCTGTACCACAGAAATTATCTTGTTTTCATTTGACATTTTGAATGTCCCTTCATGGAATTACTCATGTTTGTCAACAATGTCTTTTCAAAGGGGCTGAAAGAAAGTACTTTACTTGGTTGTTCATTGTTGTCATCATTTCCTATGTTACTGTAAATTCCTAACCTCCACCTTGACTGATATCCTCACCTAGGAATATCAGTTCCCTGTTCCCTGTGTTTTCCTGTCTGTTTATTATAGTTTATAATAGTATTTGGAATGGTAGTGTGGTGTTGCTGATTTGCCCACAGCTTACTGTGAACTACAGTCGACGTTCATTGCTAGGGATAGCTGCTACATTATGCGAAGGATGTGCTTTGCCTTGTCTGTTCTGTAATGATCTTGATGTCTCTGTATACACTTACTGTACGTCGCTTTGGATAAAAGCATCTGCTAAATGAATGTAATGTAAAGCTTCCCTCCATGAACTGTTGGACAAGGGCTGTACCTGTGTTCTTTAAATTAAATGGAAATCAAAGTGATATGGAGCATGTTAGAAAGTATATACTGTATATTTATAAACGCAAAATATTAATTGAATGTATCTGATCTTGCATTTTCACAGCCATGAAAATTCATGTTGTCCTTCCATAGGCTTTGTGGGTGGACAAAAATGGCATATTCAGTATGTCTATTCTCTCACTGATCCTATCTGGGTTGGATAAACACATGCTTCTTTTCAAAATGTTGTCATCAAAATTTTCCTTGGGCATGAAATCAAGTAGCCTATTGATAACAAATATAATATGGGCATAATTCCATGAACCCTTTGTGCAACTGTAAATAAAACCTACAGAACGCAGCGCGCAAAATTACACTGGCTAAATAACACCTAAATCACTTAGAAAAGTGCGAAGAAAATCATTTGTAAGACTGTTTAGGAAATCAGTAACTTTACTATATAGTGGATACATGTCACACTTTAGTTATGACCAAACGTAAATCCGTCCCTTTTACAATAATGCGCTAGGCCTATGACTGCTAAAACATTGTTTCATAATAGCATAGGGCCCTTTCCCGTTGCGTAACCGTGTAATAGACTATTTTCTTTCTCCATCTAGAAATTTCGAGTATTGTGGGCTGGAAATCGAGAAGGCGCATGCATGTCTATAAATAGTACTCACATGCTTCGCTCCAATGGGGGGGTTGAAAAACCCGACAAGGTTGCTGTCAATCATTGCCCGTCTGAGCCTGCTCCGCCAGAAATCGACCACCAGCCTTTGATTCGGAACGTGCAATGACCGATCAGGAAAGGTAGGCGCGTTTTAACTTTATAGCAAGCACAAGATGTTACGTCAAACAGTGACATGCACATACATATTTTCTCCGTTTTTTGTTTTGTTTTGTTTGTTTAGTATTGTTTCCCCCCTTTCGAGCGAACTATAGGTGCACCAGTCTTACTATATATCGTCGGGAGAACACGTGACAAATTACTCAAAGACTGAAACTGGAAATAGTTTTCGAATACAGTAGGCTAGCCTACATTCAAAAACAACTCAAGTCGTGGCCTTGAATGTTCTATATGTTTACTTTAAAAGGATAGCACTTGTATTGCTATAACATGGAAATACAATAACAATTAAAAATTAAACATAACTGAAACATTTTTGCTTAACTAATACTTAAAATATATTTTTCCCTAATTGATGGTGATACTTGAATTGAAACAGATTTTTAGCCCTGCCTTACTACAAAATTGCAAGCTCCAATCTAATTTTAGGAGTAAAAATAGTAACAGTGCTGTGTCCTGCTCCCCCACTGTCTCTGTCTCATTCTCCCCTACATGGCAGGCAGGAGTAGCCTAGCTGCCTGATTAGCTACATTTCCTCTGATCCATGCCATAATTCAGAGTCAACCTTTAGAGTTTTCTTAAATCAAAAATATCTATCACATCGAAATCACTTGCTGTCCAATTTTATTTGTCTGTTCATTTATTTATTTTTGAGTCTGAAGAGATGGCTGTTCTTCCACAAAACGGACAGTTCTTCCAATAAAGTCATGTCAACCTCACTCTTTCATCAGGGTTGCGCAGGATGGGAAGGCAAAGTGCCTTGCCTTCCGTTCCCACAAGGAGATGTTTGAGAAGATGGAGGACACGTTCAGGTTCTGCGCAGCCTGCAGGAAACTGCCCAGTCAGCTCTCAGAGGGCCATACTCTGAAGCGCTGCGTTAAGTAAGCGAGGGGTGGAGTTCGGGAGGGAAATGGTGGGAGTCAGAAAGCGGATCAGATTGTGTGAGGTGTGATAGGAAAGAGGTTGTTTAGGGCAGAGTAGGATCTCTTGCCTTTTCTCTCCACCCTCTTAGACTTTACCACATGAAATTTGAACCAAAGCGGTGTATTGACTTGGTGACTACACGAACACTTGTCAGTGAAAGCTATATTTGTTTAATCTTGAGTCTGATTGGAGTTTTTAAAACTGAAAGACGTGCTGGCACTCAGTAGCCTACTCTGTTTTGTGTGATATTTAAGTTGCAAATGCCTTATCTCCATCACTATCGTTTTAAACTATGATAAAAAGGTCAACAAAGACCATAACAAATACAGACAGGGTTTAGGACTGTTTGGGCAGGAGCTGCGTACTGATGTGATATATCAATGGCCATTACCATTTTATCCTTAAAAGTGTTTAGCGATACCTTTGCCCTCCTGATTTAAACGTGCAATTTTTGTTATGTCTAAATCTTCTAGGCAAATGTTCGATGCCCTTCAGTACAGTTCAGTGCTCTGTAAGTGTTGGGGGTGAGAAAGTAGTGCTGCAGTCTCCTATTTGGAACATTCCCAGATCTCACTGTCTCCACCAATGTACCGTGGTGGCATGGCTCAGATGTTCTGCCAAAGGAAAAATCCCCTGCTACCATAGTACACCTACCAGACACCATGGCCATCCACACATTTGCTCACAATGGTGTAATCAGCTTTAAAGATCACCCAAATACTTGCTCTAGTAGTATATTTTACGATGCAGTGGTATATATATTTTTATTTTTGTTTATTTGTCCTTTATTTAAGAGTGACCTGGGTACAACAGACACATACAAACACATTGGACAAACAAGTACAGTTCAAAATAAAAATTCAGTCAAAACATTATCAAACATATAAATCAAAAGCAAGAAGCACAGGCAACATCCACAATATCAGCGATCAAAATTTTAAAATCCTCTAACGGAATGAAGTGTTCTAATCTCAAGGTCTTCTGTAGTTCATTCCATATGTACAGGGCATAATATTTAAAACCAGCTTTGCCAGGCTCAGTTTTAACATGTGGTGTATCTAAAGCTAAGTAATCCTGTGACCTAGTATCATATGTGCTGTATTTAAAGGCTATCAAAGAGCAGAGATAATAGGGAAGTTTCATAAGCAGAGCCTTATAGATAAATAAAATGCAATGCATGTCCCTTCTCTTAGTTAAAGAAGGCCATCCTACTTTTTCATATAAAATACAATGTGAGTAAGAAATTTATCTCCAGTGATAAAACGCAGTGCGCTATGATACACAGCATCAAGGGGTTTTAAGGTGGAAGGAGAGGCATGCATGTACAGAATGTCACCATAATCAAATACAGACATAATTGTTGATTGTACAATGGCCTTCCGACTGGCAGTAGAAAAGCATGATTTGTTTCTATACAAGAAACCAATTTTTACTTTCAACTTTTTAGAAAGGTGTTCTATATGGGTGTGAAAAGAGAGCCTATTATCTAACCAAATTCCTAAATATTTATAATATTCTACAATTTCAATTTGAGAACCCTGAAGTGTACGAATACTAATATTAGGAGTATTGCTCACACAAGACCTTGAAAATAATACACACTTTGTTTTATCAGAGTTTAAGATAAGCTTCTGGTTAATAAGAGACAACTGAAAAGCATCAAAAACAGACTGCAGATTTGTAGCGGCCAGTTCAAGAGTGGAGCCGGTGGCATACAAGATTGTATCATCTGCATAAAAATGTACATCACAATTCGGAGACGAGGTTATCATATTATTTATATATAATGTAAATAAAAGTGGACCCAGGATAGACCCCTGTGGGACACCTTTACTTATTTCAAGAGAACTTGATACCATCAGCAACAACAGCTTGAGTTATCCCAGAAACATAATCATAAAACCAGTTAACAGAGAGCTCATCCAAATATTATGATCCACAGTGTCAAATTGGGATTTTACCAGAGATAAATATTAGATTGAAAATGTGAGCGAGCGGTGCGGCAATTATATGAGCACTTAAACGCAGGAGGCAAGGATTAAGGTCATCCTCACCCTTTGATTTGTGTTTGAGCCTATAAGTGCATTATAAACTTCACTGTAGTTTACAGGTCTAAATGAAAATCTGTTGCCACCAGAGTGGAAGGAATTTGTTGAGTTCTCTGTTACAAAACTAGGAGTATAGTTTACTGGAACCGTATCAGCAGATAGTCTATCAAATAAAAGGCCAGAGGATATAAAGTGACGGTTAAAAGCTTCGCACATGTCTGTCTTATTCAAAATTTAATTATTTTCACTAACTATCTATGAGAAGGGAGAGAGGTGGTGGGCTTGTTTTTTTTAGAGATTTCATGATTTTCCCAAAGCTGGTCGCATCACCATGGGAGCTTGTAAGAGAGGACAAGTAATAATCAGATTTTGCTTTTCTGATCATGCTAATGCACCTATTCCACAATTGCCTGAAATGCAACCAGTCTGTCGGACTATCACTTGATGTGACTTTCGACCAAGCTTTATCTCTAACATGAAGAGCTTCAGTAAGCTCTGTTGTAAACCAGGGGTTGGAACAATTTTTTATTCTAAAATTCTTATAGGGGGCATGTTTCTCAACAAAAAAATGTGAGAAAATTGATCAAAAGCTAGGTCGGAATCAGGTATTGTGCAGATTCTCTCTAAATCAGCATGATACAAATCATGTAAAAAAAAAACTGTTCTACAAAATCTTTAAAATTCCGTTTCCTGATAACACTCTCTTTGTATTTATGGCCTCTGGCAGTTCTGACGCATGCAATTGGACAGTGGTCACTAATGTCTTGTGCAAGAACTCCACTGGATGGGTATTTAAGCGGTCTGTTTGTTAGTATAAGATCAATTAAAGTGGATTTAGACCGATTTTTTGTATTTGGCCTCGTGGGATAGGAAATCAGCTGAGATAGATTTAACTCAAGGCACAATTCTTTTAGCCTAGAAGAGTTCCCAGATAACCAATCCAAATTTAGGTCACCCAAAACAATCAACTCAGAAGAGGCGTAAGATGACATCAGTTTGCCTATTTCCTCCAAGGCCACATTTGTTGCAGAAGGAGGGCGGTAAATACCAATAACAGTAAAATGAACATCACCCCCAATGCAGATGTCCAGCACAATATATTCATATTTCTTAGGCACTGAGGAAGCAGCAAGTTCACATACAGACAAATATTCTTTAACATACACCAATACCCCTCCCCCTTTAGTTTTCCTATCTATTCGAAATAGCTTGTATCCATCGATAGCTACATCTAAGTTAGATACCTTTCCCGAGAGCCAAGATTCTGTCAGGACAAAGATGTCAGGGGAGGCTTCATCAATCAACACATGAACAAAGTCCAACTTAGGTAATAGGCTCCTAATATTTAAGTGCAACAGTTTTAAACCATGATGTGATTGAAAATCTTGCTGTGATTTTAAGTCAATTGTACTAATAATGGAAGATGGAGACAAAATCTCAGTAGGTTGAGTATTGATTTGTACAAGACTATTTGTAGTGACACCATTTGGTCTAGATTTCTGACGAGGCAGACGTGCAATACATGGACTGATGACAGTAATGGTATTGCCATTTGCAGTACCCATGCAATAAGTTCATTGGTGGCTATTGGAACCAGAAAGACTACAATGTTGTCTCAATGTTGTAGTCCGAACAGTTACTAAATTACGAGAACTCCTGGTAACCACTTCGACATTGCATTTTATAGGCCTATTATTAATGAGTACAGGGAGTTGTGTAGTGGACCATAGGGGGATGATGTTCTGGATAAAGGCCGGAGCAGAAGCAGGCAAGTTTTTAAGCAGAGACATAGCTAAAGGACAGCTAGACAGTTGAAGGGAGCTGAGAGATAGGGCGGCAGTAGGCTCAGAGTGGGGAGGGCTAGGGCAAAGTCTGAGCCTAGGCAAATGATGATAGCTCAGTCAATAATTATCATAACCCAGTCCATGTTCAAGGTTAGAGGAAAGTAGAAGGGCACCCCTTTAGCTAGGATGGAGTCCATCCCTATTCAAGAGGCCAGGCTGGCCCCAGAAGGTGGGCCAGTTGTCAATAAATTTGACATTGTTGTTGGAGCACCATAAAGAGAGCCAGCAATTCAGGGAAACCAACCTGCTGTGGATCTCATCGCCCCTAAAAACAGGCAGAGGGCCTGAGAAAATCACTTCCTGACACATTGTCTGAGCCTGCTGGACAGCTGATATGATGTTGCACTTTGTGACCTCCGATTGCCTAAAGCGGACATCATTAGTTCCAACATGGATAATAATCTTAGAGAATGATTGTCTCTTTTTGGCTAGAAACTTCAAGTGGGCTTCAATGTCGGGGGCTCTAGCCCCAAGCAGTTGACAGTGATCGGGGAAGGCGTGTCGAGCCTCACATTTCTAATGATCGAGTCGCCAGTCACAAGCGACTCGATCATTAGAATGAATTATCAGCATCAATCGCAGCAAGAGGTGCGTACTTGTTAAAGGTGTAGGTGAGCTGAGGCTGTACCTTCTCTGGGCAAAAGATATGTTATAGTTATGCATACAGGCCCCCGTAAAAAGTGTAGTCCAATGGAGAAAAATTATGGAAAAATATTATATCCTGAGAATATTCTTTATTCTCTCAGTATTAGGGTTGCAAAGGGGCGGAAAATGTCTGGTAAATTTCCGGAAACTTACCATGGGAAGTTAAGCTCGGGAATTTTGGAAATTTTGACCAAAAGTTAGCCTATAACATGGAACTTAAATTTTGTTGGAAAATACACATAAAATGCAATTCTAGATCTTGCAGCATGCTTTGGTTAAAACAAGCCAATTTAATGCAAATTCAGTTGAATTTCAACCCTGTGCTTTCTTCCATTACATGTGCAGTGCATTCTTTTATCACATGTACAGATACTTCCTAGCATCCTGCACACTACTGCATGGCCCTCTGCATGCATTGTGCATTCTTCCATCACGGACAGAAATAATTCCCAGCATTCTGCACACTACAGCATGGCTATAGAGTACTTCAGTACGTCAGACGTGGGCAGAGTTTGGTTTCAGTGGTAAATTCCCTATGACAGATAGAACGGGCTTCGGAGACTATCGACAATTTCTGGAAATGTGATTTATAGAATGAGCTGAAATGTTCCTGGATTAGCCTGTGTGGTATAAGGATATAGAGCATACATCACATGTTCCAATTTTTATTTTTTAAAGTAATGATTGTAGTCCGGTTTGGAGTCCACTTTAACAGTGGACTGCCATTATTGCAACGCACGGGTCATTCTTGACCAATCAGATATCATCTCGCCTGGACATTTTTGGCTGTGCATACCACCTTGCTAATTCGGCCATTTTATTTTATTGAACTGTCCAGAGTTATTATGGGACGTTGAGTTTTTAAACATTGCCAGCGCTGGTATATTCACAAAACAATACTAAAAAGTAAAATATACTTGAAGCTGGTCCAGAAAAACTACATATTTTGCGAACGGGTGTTATATTGAACAATCCAGGGAATTGATGTTGATGGTCAGACATAATCACTAGAAATAGTTTAAAAGTAAGTTTTAGTTAATGTCTATGGTCTAAATGAAGGGGGAAGTCACTTCCAAAACCAGTGTGATGTAGTCACTTGAGTATTGAGGCCACACTACTGCATTTGAGCCCAAGGACTACATCCATTTTGACTTTTTTTTTTTTGGGGGGGGGTTAGGAATACATTTATTTTATTCAACAGTCATGTTTTTGTTCTACTCACAAATGTCTGCTTATGACTAAACTAAATGTTTATATTTATGTCTGCATATGACGAGGTACAGTAAATACAGCTAGTACAAATTCTGGAAACAATTAATCCGACAGGGGTTTTTGGTATAGCAACTTGTTACAATTTACAGTGGGGCTGAAGCCAATGCACTGAAAAAAAAAAGTTGTTAATCTGTTAATCCAAATGCATGACTGTATTTCTCTCTCATCCAGGTGTCTGAATGTATATTACTGCAGTAAAGAGTGCCAGAAGGAGGACTGGCCACAGCACAAAAAGTTCTGCAAGAAGCTGTGCCTGGTGGCCATCGACAGGCTGGTGGAGTGGCTGGTGTTTACAGGTGAGAGTGATGGACAGTGATTTTCAGCGGGGGCTGCACTTCTTATGTTCAGTTTTATAGAAGATAATGAGACTGAGTGGGAGACTGCGAACTGCGTTTTAAGCTGTGGCTCAAACCTGTCGACGAGCCTCCGGGTAGGTAAGTTACGGCAGATTTTTTTTTTTGTGATCGTTTAATTTGAAATTTGCCAGCCCAAAGATGGTCAGAGATTTTATGTTCTCACTCAGGTACTTCTACAGTGTCTTTCTCTCTGCCTCTTTGTCTTAGGTAGCTGGAATTCTGAGTTCAAGTTCAGCTCCTGCCACAAATTAATGGATTTGTAGATACCAGGGTCAATCAAGCAAAAACACGTCAGACATACAGAAATCCTTTTTTAAAAGAAACGGGATACGTGCTACATTGCTCTTTTCGATTTAGTGGTCCTTTGGTCATCATCCATGCTTGGTTTTCCTCCTATGATCTTATTCCCATGTAAGGTGCAGCAACAATTCAGAGTCATATAGTTCTACTGTGTTTGGGATTTATGTCTAAGATTTAAGTCTCCAACAGGCTGGCAATCCCTGGATAAGAAGTACTGCTAAAACATAAATTTAGCAGAAATCTATCTTCTATTGTTCCCTCTACTCCACGTCCTAGTATATTAGTTTCTTGTCCTGTGCAAATATATAGCACCAGTTAGATCATTTGAAATGTTACTCTTTTCTTGGCTCACAATGTATCATAAACATTTGAACAGTGCTTCAGTATCCTTTGATGGGTTGTGGAACTCCTTTTTGTCTAGGCAGTTTGACATACTGTAAATTGTGTTTATTTGTGATAGATTTAACTTGGAAAGGACATTTTTGGTTTAAACCTACATAGATCCACAGTGCAATGCAATATATTGCTCTGTTCATTTCAATGACCATAACCAATACTGCAGTACTACCAACACGCAAATATTAACGTCTGTCTTTCCCTGATTTCCAACAGGAAATCTACCTTTTCCCACAGAGCAGTGGTCACAGCCTGCAGCCAATGTGAAGGGCTGGGAAGACTGGCTCTCCATGCAGGGAGACCTGAGCCCCCGCCTGGATGCTGTCTTGTCTGGGCGTGGCATGAGTGATCTGTGGACCAACGCCGGCAGGCCCAGCCCAGAGGAGGCCGACCTTCGGGAGTCAGTGTGGCGGGTGACGAGCGAGTTCCTCTCCCGGCCACTTACCCTGGGCCTGGGACTGCGCCTCTTCGGCCTGGACCCTTACACCCGGCCCCTCACTATCCACCTCGTTGGGGCCTCCCACAGTGAGACCATGGGGGCCCGACTCACAGACATGGATGAACTGAGCCGCATGTTCCCTGGTCACCAGGGTCTGGAGGTGGTGATGGTGGGACCTGAGGTAGTGGAGGGGGCCATTATGAGACCTCCTTTGAGGGCTTTTGGGCCCCGTGGGAGAGTCTACATCAGTGCCTACAAGGGACTCTACCACCAGTTCTGGGAGGATGTCATTGAGAAACAGGAGGCAGCCAAGCCTGACCTGGTAGTGGGATTCCATCCAGGTACAGTTCTCTCCTTCATGAATAGCATTCCTTTAGTCCTCAGACTATGGTAATGGTAGTGACTCTCCAGTCTGTTCTGTGCCTTTAACTCACAAGACCGCTAAAGTATTGGCAGATTGTAAACTCACTTCATTATGATGTCCACTGAATATTGTGTATTTCATAGCTGTCTATTTAACATTAACTATTTTTTTCTGAAATCCTCTGTCCTCCACCACACACACATACACAGACGGTATCTTGCTGCAGCAGCAATGTGTGAATGTGCCAGACTTTCTATCGACTAACTAGATGATGAATGCCATCAGCTGGAGCCGGTTAGAGCTTTGTACCAGCTTCCATTTGCTGTTGAATTTTGGCCCAGGGGCAGCGCTGGGGAGTAGCTAATAGAAATATGTTTATCAATCATTTTGAAGTAGCTGTAATTCCTGGGCAGTTTTTACCCTCAATATACAAAATTTATTTGAAAGACTTTTGTCTTTAGAAAAAACATGCACACACATAATATATAAGGAATTTTCGGTTGTCTCCTTGCAATAATTTACCATGCCCACCAGAGGGCACTTGTTACACGAAGAGAGCTAATAGACTGCTGAATATAAATGGCAATTCTTTGTAAATTATTGCAATTTTACATAGTCATCATGATATCTCTAAAATATATAACCACGTTTTCTGTTAATATTTTAGTGTAATTTTCATTTTGGTAGAGGCAAATGGTTTGTGTGGGTCAAGGTCATGTTATTTGCTTACACCCCAGCTCGCTGTGATGCGCTCACTTTGACCCCTCCCTCACAAACGTGAACAGAAGGGGCCTGAAACTGTGGTTAGGCCAAACAATATACGCTTGCATCATTTGGCTCTTAGTCTGCTGCTCAGACTCCCTCCGTTTAAACAGCCAGTCTCTGTACATGCTCTTATTATAGTCTTCTTTATTTTCCCTGATGAGAAACTCAAAGGAACAGTATTCCACAAAACTTTCCTACCAGGAACTCAAGGCCACTGCCTGGACATAATCCCAATGCCTCTAATGCAGTCTTCTGATGATCCTTCCAAGGCATAAATAAAATCAGAGATATACACAACTTACCTTTCCCCACCAACATATATAGATTCATTTAACTTTAAAATGCAGAATGATTTGGTAAGCACATTCTCCATTTTGCAGATTCCATCATAAAACTGTATCAGCTTGGTCTCAGGGCAATAGGCAGTAGTGTAGTGGAGGGTATACGCGGGTATACGCAGTATACCCACTTCTTTCTTAGTGGGCGTATAGTATACTCACTTCTTAATCCCCACTGGTGCACGTATCAATTAGTAGTCATCGATTTTCTAAATTACAGTATACCCACTTCTCTAGAGTACACCAGCTTCTCCAAGCACCACTATGCAAAAATATTGATAGTAAGTATTTGGCAGCAAACTATATGAAATTTTTTTATGCGATATCACCTCACAAAGCCTAGCCCAGGTCCTGCTTGTACTCTTGACTCACACAATAGGGATGGCACAAACGCCAGGCTCACCTTGAACACTTCCCTCTACTAGTTTATAGAATTTGTGATATTATGGACTATTTTCTTAACGGAACGTAAAATGCACGTGTGAACTGTGAGGTTCTTTGCAGGATAAAATGTTGCATGACCTAGTGTTTGCCTGTTTGCAGGGTTTGATGCTAGCCAGGGTCTGGAAGAAGGCTGGCTGCCCACTCTGCTGCTCCTCCGAGACTATAACGTCCCCACGCTCTTCACCATGTTCACGTAAGTACATTCAGCTCCTACTGTACTGTTTTCATTCAACCCATTCTTTTTTACCAAGGACACCAGATCAATTATATTATTGCTCTATTATCCAATGATCCACTTGGAACATAATCCATCCAAGGTTCCTTGAAAGAAGACCAAACATATAGTTTAAAAGATGTTTAACCCTAGGAATGTATAAGGATAAGAATCAGAATCAGAATCAGAATCAGAATCAGCTTTATTGGCCAAGTATGTGAACACATACAAGGAATTTGACTCCGGTTTTTCCGTTGCTCTCAATGTACATATACAGAATAGACATACAGCTAAAAACAAGGACAACAAAGCTGAACAAAGGTAAACATAAACATTTAACTACTATGTACAGATATAAATATATAATTTTTAATAGAAAAACAACAACACTGAAATTGTAAACAAAAGACAATAGTGCAATGGTGCAGAGTGCAAGATGCTGGAATAAATATGGAATAATTTATGCAACAGGTTACATTATATACATGAGGTACTGGGTTGGGTTGGCTGACAGTATATGGATGTATACAATACAGTATATACAGCGTGCTTAGATTTATATTGACCAATGATATGTACATGTTAAAAGAAAAACCTGTAGTTAAACTACAAATTATAATTTAGAATAAATAGGTACAGTGGATACAGTGGATATTTGGTGTTACATGTTATTGCACAGGGATTGTTCCTGACACTGTATGACTGATTTAAGTGTTCATCAGAGTGACGGCCTGCGGAAAGAAGCTGTTCTTGTATCTGGTTGTTTTGGCGTACAGTGCTCTGTAGCGCCTACCAGAGGGGAGAAGTTGGAACAGGTTGTGTCCAGGGTGTGATGGGTCTGCAGTGATGTTTCCTGCCCGTTTCCTGACTCTGGAGATGTATAAGTCCTGGATGGAGGGCAGGTTGGCACCAATGATTTTTTCTGCAGTCCTGACTATCCGTTGTAGTCTGTTCCTGTCCTGTTTGGTGGCCGATCCAAACCAGACAGTGATGGATGTGCAGAGAACAGACTGGATTATTGCAGAGTAGAACTGGATCAGCAGCTCCTGAGGCAGGTTGAACTTCCTGAGCTGGCGCAGGAAGTACAACCTTTGCTGGGCCTTTTTTATGAGTGTGACTGTGTTGGACGTCCACTTTAGGTCCTGGGAGATTGTGGATCCCAGAAACCTGAAGGTTTCCACAGCAGACACAGTGCTGTTGAGTATGGTGAGGGGGGGCAGTGTTGGGGGGCTCCTCCTGAAGTCCACTGTCATCTCCACAGTTTTGAGCTTGTTCAGCTCCAGGTTGTTCTGAGTATACCAAGTATACCAAGTATACACTAAGTACATATACCTTATGTACGATGTCATATTGGAATATTATTTGTTAAAGTGTGTGTATATTTATATCTACATATCCACAGTGAGGAGGAGCTGAACTACTCCCTGCACATCCTTGCAGAGTTGGAGGTGCACATCACTGCCAATGGACAAAATCCTTTTGCCTCCCTAAAGCCAGAGCAGGTGCAGGCCTGTCCAAACAAGAACCCGGGGTACTGCAACGCCCACTACCTCTGCTTCAGTGGGCTACTGGAGTAGGGGGCGGAAGAGGAGCACTATGAGGAGGAAGATTAGAGCTGTGTCCAAAGCATCCCGTTTATTGTCTAATGCCCCATAAATAATCTGTAAAAATAAAAGCAGCCACATCTCCAAATGCACAGAGACAACCTGCCCTGTCCTACAGAGTCATTTGCATCAACTGACATTTTCCTTCTTTGCAAAGTTATCTTTCAGGTACTTTGAATCTACACTCATGGTTTTACACAGATGATTTCCATTTACAATTAAATGACTTCTGTTTATCAGTGCAGCTATGTATTGCTAGTGCTGTGCGTTCTTTCATGAAGCCTAATAGGAAGGTCTTGGTTCTGACTGATCAACATGCTTCAGTAGCCCCTGCTCAAACTACTGGAATAAAATCATCTGATTGGATGATTGCTGCGAATAGGCTTTCAGAATGCTTGTCATGGAACTACAAACACAAGCAGTTATAACCAATATACTCTTCTCCACATGAGAGCTTCAAACCAGTGTTTCATTTATTTTGCAGTCATTTTCATATGTTTATGTCATCAGATGGAAAGTATTGAACTCCTAACCATGCAAACTAATAAAAAGCGGTTATACTTTTCCCCATTTTCACAGACACACTTTTTTAATGGTTCTTTTTTTCCACACCATCCAACAGTATACATTCTTGCATTTCTGTTATCTGTGACACACATGCTTTGCTTAATTGACTATTAAGGTCTATTTTGCATGCTGGGGTAGGCTTAATTTTTGATGCCGGCATTTTAATACGCAGCATATGGTTAATAATATCTAGGTTCATTTGGGGAGAGTTTTTTGTGCAGGGTGCTTCTTGTATGGTTGAAGTGTGGTAGCTCAACAGCAGATGTAGGGAATCATTGATTGGTGTCCAAATGTCATTGAATTTCCAGGATAGTTGGGTTAGTGGGCATAACCCATTCTATACATGTGGTGTTGGATGATATGTGCTCAGTGTATCGGACGAGTTGTGTTTTAGGGTTGTTATTCACAGCGAAGCTAGTATTGCACATGCAAATTAAAAAACTTCATTACAATGTTGAATGGGCTTGTGTAAAATAGACTTATTGTTGCACAGATATGAAAGCAGTCAAAAAGCTTTGATTGATTGATTTGATTGCTTGAAGTTAAAATTGTCTGTATAGACTCACTGATAATCAATGTCCTAAAAATCTATCAGCCGTCAGCCAAGCACAGTCATATAGTCAACCCAATAACTTAACCGGTTACAGTAATTGCGGCCGTTAATGTCGGTACACCCTGTGAGAATGATTTTAAGTAATGAACTAACGTTTGAGTATTAACATTATTGGCTTCCTCTCCGGGAACCATCACCTTATCGTGGTGGAGAGGTTTGTGTGTCCCTATGAACCTGGGAGCTGTGTTGTCGGGAACCTTGTGTTCCTGTTAGGGACTCCCATGGCAAATTGGTCTCAGGCGAGGGGCCAGACTAAGAATGGTTCAAAAGGACTCCATGCTACAACATAAAAAGAGTTCAGTGACCCTGCCCGGAGGAAGCCCGGGGCCCACTTCTGGAGCCAGGCCCAGAAGGAGGACCCGTCAGCGAGCGCCTGGTGGCCGGGCATGCCACGGAGCCCGGCCGGGCACAGCCCGAAGAAGCAACGTGGCGACCATCACCATCACTACTGAAACTCCGTCATCCCGCGGGCCCACCACCTACGGGAAGAATCACTGGGGTCGGGTGCGCTGCCAGACAGGTGGCAGTGAAGTTAGAGGGTCTCGACGGACCAGACCCGGGCGGCAGAGGCTGGCTTTGGGGACGTGGAACGTCACCTCTCTGAGGGGGAAGGAGCCGGAGCTTGTGCGGGAGGTGGAGCGCTACCAGTTGGATCTGGTGGGGCTTACCTCTACGCACAGCATTGGCTCCGGAACCTTACTCCTGGATAGGGGTTGGACTCTATTCTTCTCCGGAGTTGCCCAAGGTGTGAGGCGTCGGGCCGGGGTGGGGATACTCATAAGCCCCCGGCTGAGTGCCGCTACGTTGGAGTTCACCCCGGTGGGCGAGAGGGTCGCCTCCCTGCGCCTAAGGGTTATGGGGGGGAAAACTCTGACTGTTGTCTGTGCTTATGCACCGAACAGCAGTTCAGAGTATCCGGCCTTCTTGGAGACCCTGAATGGAGTCCTACATGGGGCTCCTGTAGGGGACTCCGTAGTCCTGCTGGGAGACTTCAACGCGCACGTGGGCAACGATGGAGACACTTGGAGAGGCGTGATTGGGAGGAACGGCCTCCCTGATCTGAACCCGAGCGGTGGTTTGTTATTGGACTTCTGTGCTAGTCATGGATTGGCCATAACAAACACCATGTTCGAACATAAGGGTGCTCATAAGTGTACATGGTACCAGAGCACCCTAGGCAGAAGGTCGATGATCGATTTTGTCATCGTATCATCGGACCTGATGCCGTATGTATTGGACACTCGGGTGAAGAGAGGGGCAGAGCTGTCTACTGATCACCATCTGGTGGTGAGTTGGGTCAGATGGCCGGGGAAGCCTCTGGACAGACCTGGTAAACCCAAACGTGTAGTGCGGGTGAACTGGGAACGTCTGGAGGAGGCCCAGGTCCGGGAGACTTTCAACTCACACCTCCGGCAGAGCTTTTCTGGCATCCCTGTGGAGGCTGGGGACATTGAACCAGAGTGGACAATGTTCAAAGCTTCCATTGCTGAAGCTGCGGCTGAGAGTTGTGGTCTCAAGGTCTTAGGTGCCTCAAGGGGCGGTAACCCTCGAACACCTTGGTGGACACCGGTGGTCAGGGAAGCCGTCCGACTGAAGAAGGAGGCCTTCCGGGATATGTTATCCCGGGGAACTCCAGAGGCAGTTGCAAGGTACCGACAGGCTCGAAGGACTGCAGCCTCAGTCGTGGCAGAGGCAAAGCAGCGGGTGTGGGAGGAGTTCGGAGAAGCTATGGAGAAGGACTTTCGGTCGGCACCAAAGCGGTTCTGGAAAACCGTCCGACACCTCAGGAGGGGGAAACGGGGAACCATCCAAGCTGTTTATAGTAAGGATGGGACACTGTTGACCTCAACTGATAAGGTGTTAGGGCGGTGGAAAGAACACTTTGAGGAACTCCTGAACCCGACTAATCCACCCTCTGTAGTAGAGACAGAGCTGGAGGATGATGGGGGATCAACATCGATTTCCCTGGAGGAAGTCACTGTGGTAATCAAACAACTCCACAGTGGCAAAGCCCCAGGGGTTGATGAGATCCATCCAGAAATGCTGAAGGCTCTGGGTGTTGAGGGGCTGTCATGGATGACACGTCTCATCAACATTGCGTGGAAGTCGGGGGCAGTGCCTAAGGAGTGGCAGACCGGGGTGGTGGTTCCCCTGTTCAAAAAGGGGGACCAGAGGATGTGTGCCAACTATAGAGGCATTACACTACTCAGCCTCCCCGGGAAAGTCTACTCTAAGGTACTGGAAAGGAGGGTCCGACCGATAGTCGAACCTCAGATTGAAGAGGAACAATGTGGATTCCGTCCTGGTCGTGGAACAACGGACCAGCTTTTCACTCTCGCAAGGATCCTAGAGGGGGCCTGGGAGTATGCTTTTCCGGTCTGCATGTGTTTTGTGGATTTGGAGAAAGCTTATGACCGGGTTCCCCGGGAGATATTGTGGGAGGTGCTGCGGGAGTACGGGGTGAGGGGGTCACTACTCAGGGCCATCCAATCTCTGTACACCCAAAGCGAGAGCTGTGTCCGGGTGATCGGCAGTAAGTCGGATTCGTTCCCGGTGGGGGTTGGCCTCCGTCAGGGCTGCGCCTTGTCACCTATCCTGTTTGTGGTATTCATGGACAGGATTTCAAGGCGTAGTCGTGGAGGAGAGGGGTTGCAGTTCGGTGGGCTGAGGATTACATCGCTGCTGTTTGCAGATGATGTGGTCCTGATGGCATCATCGGTCTGTGACCTTCAGCACTCACTGGATCGGTTCGCAGCCGAGTGTGAAGCGGCTGGGATGAGGATCAGCACCTCTAAATCTGAGGCCATGGTTCTCCGCAGGAAACCGATGATTTGTCTACTCCAAGTAGGGAATGAGTCTTTACCCCAAGTGAAGGAGTTCAAGTATCTCGGGGTCTTGTTCTCGAGTGAGGGGACGATGGAACGTGAGATGAGCCGGAGAATCGGAGCAGCAGGAGCGGTATTGCGTTCGCTTTACCGCACCGTTGTGAGGAAGAGAGAGCTGAGCCAGAAGGCAAAGATCTCAATCTACCGGTCAATCTTCGTTCCTACTCTTACCTATGGTCATGAAGGGTGGGTCATGACCGAAAGAACGAGATCGCGGATACAAGCGGCCGAAATGGGTTTTCTCCGGAGTGTGGCTGGCTTCTCCCTTAGGGATAAGGTGAGAAGCTCAGTCATCCGTGAGGGACTCGGAGTAGAGCCGCTGCTCCTTTGCGTAGAAAGGAGCCAGTTGAGGTGGTTCGGACATCTTGTAAGGATGCCACCTGGTCGCCTCCCTAGGGAGGTGTTTCAGGCACGTCCAGCTGGAAGGAGACCACGGGGCAGACCAAGGACCAGGTGGAGGGACTATATCTCCAAGCTGGCCTGGGAACGCCTTGGGATCCCCCAGTCAGAGCTGGTCAATGTGGCCAGGGAAAGGGAAGTTTGGGGCCCCCTGCTGGAACTGCTACCTCCGCGACCCGACTTCGGATAAGCGGTTGAAGATGGATGGATGGATGGATGGATGGCTTCTTCATCATTAGCATGTGAAGGCAAGTTAACAATCACATTTTAAAACGTTACTTGTGTCCCTGAACACAACGCAACTGCATTACTACGCCTGTAAACTTTGGATTGCTTTGGATTAAAGCGTCTGCCGAATGAATGTAATGTAAACACGTGTACTCACTTGATTGCGGTGGGGGTGATATTTGTCATCCCATCCTTAGGTCCCATGGCATCTCCTATGAGAACAGATTTCCCACTAGGCTTGTTTCTTTCACATTTAATAAAAATGATCCTCAATTATTCTGTTACTACAGTAACAAAGTGACAAAAAAAACACACAGATAATGTGTCTCCTGACATAGATGGCATAAAGATGGAGGATGACAGTTTTGCATATGTTCTTGTTCTCTGGTGTCAGTTTCTAATGCAAACAGATAGCAAAGCCTAATTTAACTCAATATCAATGGGGTGGGTTACCTTCTTTAGGTAACGATAACCTTTACTGTTGAATGGGCTGTTTAATATGATAAAAAAAATAAAAAATATTTAAATACATAATCTATTATCAGGTACTGTGGGTCGCTTTCCAAAACATTCTTGGGACTGTTTTAAAAGTGCTTTATCACATCTGGCAACCATGAAATGTGAAACCAAAACATTTGCCTAAGCCAACAGTACTCTAATTCACCGACTTGCATAAAGCAAGGATTTGTTGGTACACTTTAGCCTGTGTTTAGCCTGCGTAGTTGTTTGTATATTGGTCGGAACACCCCTAAAAAATTCACTTGTCAATGCAAATATGATACCATCAAATCGCCTATAATGGGCTTGAGCAAAAAAGAATGAATTTATTATTAATTACCAAGCATATGCTCTGCAAATAAATGACATCTGTTGATTGAATATGCAAGTTATACACACTGATATGACTTAATTGTAAGGAAATAGCAAGCAACACGTCATTTGAATAAATTTATTCAACTTGAAAAAAGATGTATACACATGTAGACTACAACAGTGCTGTCTCAACATGTACTGAACTCAATCTAATCTAATTCTCTCATGGTGAGGACTGTCAACATACCAATGCTCAATGACAATGTATACACTTGGACAAACGCAAAATTCAAAATCATGTTCTGGAATGGCAAATTAATTTCTTTGGATTGCTACATATTTATAGGCTCGGAACATTTCCATTACACAGTAAGCATACAGTGACTACATTTCAACTTTAAAATGAATTTACAATCACAAATCACCCACCAAGACAGGTGCTGGTAGAAGTTGGCATGAAATCCAGAAAGAAATAAAAATAAAACTCTCCTTGTACAGCCTTGGTCAAGATCTACAGTATTTTTAATCCTTTTTTCCTTTCTCCTTGTTTGTAATGCTCAATCATATTTTTTAACATAAATGGCCTACAACACACTGACATAGACTAGACTGTGGATGAATTCATGTAACAGAAATAATGACATATCTGAAATTCGCAAAGGTCTTACATAAAAAGAACGCACGAAGCACTGTAGGTACTGAGTTACATTAAAAAAATTCAGATATACCTAAAACCCACATATCCCGAGCTTCGTAAAAATACAGTCCACAATGTAAAGAACGAGATTGACGTATGTCATAAATGTGACTATAAAGAGAATGTTCCAGATGCAGAAGTTGCCGGGGCAGTCAGCAGGACGAGGATTACCCTTCAAGGTGTAGGCCGGCCAGATGATGGCTGCAGAGATGTACAGCAGCACTATTACTAAAAGTATGTAAAACGCGTACTTATTTAAGTCACAGGGTATACACTTTTTCAGCGGGTGAAGAATGTTTATAACCATGAATAGCAGAGTCACAGGAAAAGGGAGGACGTATACCAGAATGCACCAGTACAGTGCTGGCTTTCGAACAAATCCAGTGAGGGAGATGAAGATCATGCAGGTCACAAAGGCCTCCAGGACCTTGATGAAGCCGGGCAGGATGCACAGATAGCTGCCTTTGGTTTTAAGTCTACTCTTCACAGCATCTACAATGTATATGATGAGACACAGCAAGGTTACGATCGTAATCGCCACAGCCAAGAAGCAGCGAGGACAAATGTAGAACACAGGGTAGATAACGGCAGTGGAGAAGACCATGAGGGTCATGGTCATAGTCATGCCAGTGGCAAAATCATCCCAATCCATTATATGGAAGAACTTTAAGAGCAAATCGATCTTGAGCATCTCAATAATGGTAATGATCAGTGTCATTAAGCAGCAGAAGACCCAGGTGAACATGCACCAAACCCAATAGGTGTGACTAGGATGCTTGTTGATAGAGAGCAGGCCAAAATCCACGGCGCAGAGCACAATCTCAAGAATATGCAATATCCCTCTGCCTGACGTTAATGCCGAAGCTGTGAATGAAATTTGATCCATTTGTTTTCCTTCTTCTTCTCGTTTGCCAGTCGGTGCTTTTCTTTCCGTCCGTCTTCTCTGCTGACCTGGAGGCACAGTTCATATGGTGTGTTCGCTCTCTAAGCTTATGCCTTATCTAGTACTTACAGCAGCCATTGTGCTTTACATAATAATGGGCCGAGCCTCCGTTTTATTGCACCTGAATAGATCTATGCACAGTTGTGTGTCTAATGGGGTTATTTTCTTGAAGAAAGAGCTATAGTATGGTTCCTATTACAACTGTAATTTTACAATATACAGCATACATTTTAATAGTTTATATTGCAGTGTATTAAGAGCTGCAATCATTTAGCAATAACAATACATGTTAACCTGTCTTGTGAAGTGAAATAAAATATCTTCAAGTTTGGAAATATTTTGTTTATAGGGATAATCACTTTCCCCACTTTCTTGGGTTGGAACAGATAGAGGCTGAGAGGTTGAAGTGGAAAGGTAAATTCCTGTGCTGACATCACGTTTGAGGACAGTTAGCCACATTTTCAACAGTAGATTTGGGTTGTCGAAAGATTGTTGGTGAAAGTTGTTCATTTTCCCTGAAGGTTGGAATTGCACAAGCATGAGCCGTATTCAGTCTTGTCAATTTGTTGTTGCTTTGAGGTCTTCAGTCTCTTCTACCCACATGTGGTATTGTTGATATAGGAAGCTGTGCCACTTCTTCCATTGAACACAGTAGTCTCAAGCTGCAGGTTTCAGAAATAGTTCCAACCAAGAATTATTAAACTTTTTTTTTTACAAAGATAATCAGGTAATATATACACACATACCATCTCTGGAGGCATAATGCCTCTGCACAAGTTGCTTTGGAGTTATATGAAGTGCAATTCAAACATCCAAATCAGAAAGCCTCTATCTTAGAACTCATAAATAACTATAATAATAATAATAATAATAATAATAATAATAATAATAATAATAATAATAATAATGTGTATTTATATAGCACCTTTCATCTCAGGATCTCAACAAACACCAGTGTAGAACCCACTTGAATGTTCAGGCTCATAAATAGATGAATAATAAGCAATACAACCAAGATTTAATGGAACAAAAAATTTAACTCATCACTGGCCCTCTCGGACCAAGATTGCCCAACCCTGTCCTACAGCACTATGTTCCCATCACTGCATTGCAGCATTAGGTTTCTTTGCCTATTCCTAAGGGAACACTGCCCCCTACTGGTCCATCAGCACCATTTCAAACAGCAAGCACATTGTCTGAGGTTTCCCATCCTAATACTAACCAGTAATATTTGCTGTAACAAAAACTGAGTTTGAATTAAAATTCTACAGTACAAAACAATCACTGTCTTTCAAAACATTGGAAATAAGAGGGAATAATCAATAAATTCTACCTCAACTGCATCGGACATTGCAACTCTGCAATTACATGTCCATAATCTGTGCTTTCATCACTGTCAATAACCAGGCTTCAAATTTCTTTTGAAATCATAGGAAAGATACTGAGCATCCGACACAACTTTCTACACAACTGTCTGCATTATATCTTTTTTTCTGAGTTTAGGAATTGCATTTTTTGTGTGTGCTGTCATAGTTTTCTCTGTAAAAAAACATTTATACAAAACAACATTCATAATATCGCTTTGATAAAGGTAGATACACTTCTTTTGTTGTAGGTTTTAGTCTGCCCTGCTTGGCACCGTGCTTGTGAGATTAAGTCTATCATATGATAATATCAATTCATTTGTATTAATTTCTATTCTTCAAATGTAAAGTTACCTCTAATTTTTCATATATCTCAGTCATCTATTAACCAGTTTTGATGGAATGCAAACAATGATAACCATAATATAATTGTCCGCTTGAACCACAGAACTGATATGTTGGATCAACTGTGCTTCAAACGGCTTCAACAAAATCACGTCCCTGTTATTGGTTAAGAACCACACACCTGTGTTAAGAACACATAGTTCTGTGGTTAAGAACGTTTCGAACGGTTTCGAACCATAGACCGTAGTTTCGAACAGTAGTTTCGAACTGCCAATGCAATCCACTTCCGACTCCGCATTTGGCGTCACTGTTTGACTTCCTAGTGTATGCGTCATCAAAACAAGATAAGAGTGTGAGGGTGGAAAGCCATAAGGACTTTTAAAAATGACATTCTTTTTCTAGGTTGGTTAAGGGCGATGATCGCTCTAATCTAATAAAGAGTTGAGTTGTGGGGAACAGACGATTCGGCTGGTACACTTCTCCGAGGCCTAGAGCTGAGACCTCGATATTGCCTGTTGACAACAGCCGCAAGAGAGAGCTGCGCCAGCCGAAACGGCTGTCTATTACTATCCTGTAAGTATCCGGGTTAATGGAAAATCCTCCATTCCAACGAGGTGGTCGTATATTGCTTACTCTGGTTCAGTGAAATGGTGGTTTGTTAAATGAAACTAAATGGATAAAAGACACGCTTATTGGTGTAGTAAAATTTACCCGGAGTAGCCTAGCTAACGTTAACTATGTGGCCGGACGCTGTCCAAAATGCAATGCTAGCTAAACCATCCAGAATGTACTTTAACGTTATTAGGCAGCATGCTTGCTCATTAGCCTGTTATTATATTCAATTATGTTGCTGGCTGTTCTGAAAAGTAAAATTTAATAATAAAAAAATACTTTCATTTATTCATGAGTTACAAGCTGGCTAAACATGTGAAATTACTTGAATCTTGAATGTGACCACATATGCTACCCAGCAAGACTTGGCTGCTAGTTTATCGAGAATGGAGAGATTGATAGCTACCTTCACAAAACAGCCATTTGTGTCTGCACAAGTTTTTAGGATTATGCGTCTGTTTTTTATGAAGGTAACGTTAGTGTAGCTGCTCAGGCCTGTAAGCCGTGATACTGAATGGCCCCTTGTTGTATTGATGATGCTTATAGGGGTTCCTGGAGAGTTTAGTTAGCGCTGCATCCGCCCGGTGGTGGAAAACAAGGCGGTTCTGCCTGCCGCACTACAGGCACTAAACCTGAAAAAGAAACTTGATGACAAGACGTTTTAAATTGTTTATCCTGTGTTGCGATACTCTAGCACGGTTGTAAGCTGCGCTAAAGTGTCCCTTGACTGTCTGTGACATCTGTCCCCCTGTAAGGCTCTCTAAGGAGAGGAAAGGGATCCCAACTGACGCGGCTCGAGGGAGCAGCGGGTGTCCAGCCGGAGACACGGGGAGCAGGATAGGGAAGCAGGGGGAAGAGGGCGCCGTGGGGTTGGCGGAGAAGATGGCAGGCAGCCCCGAGAAGAGCGCCTCCGCTCAGGAGCTGAAGGAGCAGGGCAACCGACTCTTCCTTAGCCGCAAGTACCAGGAGGCTGCCGTCTTCTACAGCAAAGCCATCGTGAGTACCGCACTGGGACTGCGGACCGAGTATAACCTTTTTTTGTTCAGATCACTAGCCACTACTATGACGCGAGTCAAACTCCATTAGCTAGTAGTACTAATAACAGCATAAATAGTCCAATGTGTTTAGGAACGGCTATTGCTTACAAAAAAATTATAATAAAACTGTGTGAAACGTATTTTGTTATGTTACTTTTACAAATCCAAAAACAGCTTCTCTAAAAATGCGGTTCATCGTTTTTAATTTCCTTGCTCTTTTGGTTCCAGAACCGGAACCCCTCGGTAGCAGTGTACTACACTAATCGGGCACTGTGCTATGTGAAACTACAGCAGCATGACAAGGCCTTGGCCGACTGCAAGCATGCTCTGGAGCTCGACAGCCAATCTGTCAAGGCACACTTTTTCCTGGGGCAGTGCCACCTGGAGATGGAGAACTACGATGAGGCCATCGGCAACCTGCAGCGAGGTTTGGGTTGCATATCTGTAATTAGGAGGTGAACGAAGCTCTGTATGGGTGCAGGGTTGGGTGGTGTTTTAGTGGTTTTTGGAGGCCATTCCTTAGATTCTATTTTGACAAAATTAAAACAGTGGGCATCATATGCAAATCATTCGCAAATATAATTAAAAATGGCTAGTAACGATTGACACGTTCATTAACATGTTGTGGAATACACGTTGCACTTGTTTTAACAGCCTATAACTTGGCAAAAGAGCAGCGTTTGAATTTCGGGGACGACATCCCTAGTGCCCTCAGGATAGCCAAGAAGAAGCGCTGGAACAGCATTGAGGAGAAACGTATCAACCAGGAAAACGAGCTGCATGCCTATCTAACCAAACTCATCCTGGCCGAGAAGGAGAGGTGAGGCAGCCATCTTCCCTTTTGTGGACTGTAAAGCAGAATAAATATCTTTTTGCGTTTAGATATAGGTGCATACGTGGTAATTAAATTACATTGCCAATTATACCTGTCAACTTCTATAAAGGAATTTGCTCAAAAATAAAAGGCCAGAGTAAAATGTGTTAGCCTATGCACCTGAGTTTCTAAAATAAGTCTGAAGTTAGGGGGGGAAAAAAGCATTTTTAACCTGTCAACTTTCTACAGGCAAGCAAAAAAAAATGTTGCTCTGGTTCAATACTTTGTTTTTAAGCGAGGGGATGAAATGTTCAGCTGCTTTCTTTCTGTAAGCAACTGGCTAAGAAGGTGGTCCAGAACACAAAGCTTGTCTTATTACACAACTGGGACACTGGAAGTAGCCTGTTTTTACAAGAGAGATGGGCTGCATCCTAACCGTAGAGGCGTTTTACGTGAGAAATGTGGAAAAAAATAGAGAAATGTGTCAAACCTGACTGCATCCTATAGTGCGAAGCAGTTAACCTGTTTCCCATACAAACTTACTGTAATCAGAATTCACATTCTGCTGGCCTGTATACACTGTGGAGTTAACGTTCGTATGTGGCTTGTTAAAAATACAACTGCAAAGGCAACCACTTTTGTGACCGCTTCTAACCTGCTTACCTTATTCAATTTGAATATTGATCATTAACAAACAAAGCATTCTTAAGTAGCAATCAGAATAAATGAGATTTTATCGATTAAACATAAACATGATTGGGTAGAGAGAGTAAAGCCTTACTTACTGAGGCCTCCCCTCTGAATTACTGTATACTGTCTTCATACAGTAGGATAAGAGGAAGTGGACCAGCAAGAATTTATCCAGATAAATTCCATCAAGGATGTTTGTCCTCGAATATCATCACATTGACACACAGCCCTTGTGTAAATCCCATGCTCACGTGTTTCTTGCTGCTGTTTCCAGGCCACCAAAACATCTGTGTTTCTGAATGAATTTTCTAAATTTATTCTGTGTGTCAGCTGATCATGGCTGAGTTTCTAAGCCTGGAGATTTCAGTTTGCATGTGGACAGGGTTTTAGGTTTTTATCAAGCTGTTATATCCTTTGAATTTTTTCATCAGCATTTTACCAATGCATAAACAAGACTGTACTTTGCTGTTTGTATGAGGCCCAAGCACTGCTGTGTTCTTGAAGTTGCTATTTCTGATAATTTATGTGTATTTGAGGTCAGGGTGACTATGGAACATAAAACCTAGAACACATAAGAAAGTGTTCTTTTACGACTGAAGCAGCAAAGAAGATTGTATACTGTGTAACTGAGGCATTTGTGCTAGTCTGACATTTATACTGTGACAATTTAGTGAATAGCTTTAATAGCGAACATAAAACAACCCTTGATACGGTTCAAACTGTCAAAATGAAAGATGTACATATTTTTTTCGAACAGAAGACTATGGGTAACTGGAGAAGTAAGTCAGCTGAAATTAAATTGTCATAATGTTGAATGGAAATGGACTAAGTTGCAGATTCAGTATGATATTCTTAAAGAGCATGTTGCTAACTTCAGTTGACTATTAGGCTGAATATAGCAAAATCAGGAGCGTTTTTCTTGGGTTACCATGTGACGGTATCATGCTATGGTTGAGGCACAGATGCGTGGTAAGAATGTGTTCCAATTAAACATGCTCTTTTGATCATATTCCTGCTATTTTTGGATGTTTAACTGTTTTTGTCCGATAACATATCTGTCATAGTAAATTTATTTTGTTGTCTGGCAGTTTCCCAACTGTGTTAAAGACTGTCATAATGAAACCTGTTTTAAAGAGTTTGAGTTTAACCAGTTTCCTCTTTTAGTCCCATTTCAAATCTCCTTTCACCTATCAAATTCTTTAGAAAGTGGTTTTAAAACAATTAAGTGTCTTCCTTCGCATAAACCACATTCTTGGAGGATTTCCGTTCGATTTGCAGAAACAACATCATTAAGGTAGTAAATGGCCTGCATTCAGTACTGATTGAGAAAAGGTCTCTACTTATTAGGCCTAAGTGCAGCGTTTGATACAGTGGATGATAAAATTATTTTACATGGTCTTGAACACGACGGAATGTGTGGATTAGAGCCCTGCTGTGCTGCATTGGCTACATTGTCCGTGTGTTTATTCTCAGGGAGCTGGAAGATTGCCGCGAGAAACAAGAGGACAGTTTGGAGGAAAACAGGAGCAGGAACGAAATAGCGAAGATCCAAACGAAACACGTGAGTTATGAGTGAGATTGTGGAGGCAGAAGCCGTACTGGACACGTGTCCCCGGTGTTTAAATAGCTGTTAACTGATGCTTTAAAGGGTTAGTTCGGAATTTTGGACATAATGTCTCATTTACGACTTACCCATGATGTTGTTGATTGATGGAGAGCATTTTCAGCTGATTCCATGCTGTCTTTCTTGTGGACATACACACGTTGCTAATGCTAGCACAACTCTATGGTAACCGGTAGCATCCTCTGCCAAACGTACTTAAACACTCCACAGTGCACCCAAAGCAAATAAAATACGACGACAGTCTCTTGGGGTTAATTTGAGTGTTTATACCATAATTTTTTAAGTCAAACTATCGTTGAATTCTTTACTTTGTGCTGACCTATATTCTCTGTGGAAGTAGAATATACGGAGAAGTACGGCGGCGGAGCAATACTTTACATTACCTACGAATGTAGTGCCGGCACTGGTCGACTACAACAACAAAGAAGAGCAACAAGTTGCAATGGCCACGTTCGAAAGACATATGTCTGACTTTGAAGAGGATGATGAGGAGTTTAGTTTATCTGGCAAACCTTACTTGTACAAACCAGAATATACGGATGAAGAACTGAAAGAGATGGATGCTCAGAGGGCAAAAAGCGCATTGGTAGAAGAGACGGATGAACCCCCGCCTGTTGTTCAGAAAGGATTCAACGATAGTTTGACTTAAAAAATGATGGTATAAACACTAAAATTAACCCCGATAGACTGTCGTCGTATCTTATTTGCTTTGGGTGCACTGTGGAGTGTTTAAGTGCGTTTGGTAGTGGATGCTACCGGTTACCATAGAGTTGTGCTAGCATTAGCAACGTGTGTATGTCCACAAGAAGGACAGCATGGAATCAGCTGAAAATGGTCTCCATCACTCAACAACATCATGGGTAAGTCGTAAATGAGACATTATGTCCAAAATTCCGAACTAACCCTTTAAGGCTACAAAGTAACTACAGCTGCTGGGGTTGGTGCGTTTTATACTTTATATTTATTTTGCCACCAAAGGTGCAGTGTTATGGGGGGGAATGTTCTCTTGAACCCTACTTCTGATTGGTTTGCTTCTCTCCTGAGCAGGACAAGTACCTGTCGGACATGGACGAGCTGTTCTCCCAGGTGGATGAGAAAAGAAAGGTGAGCACAGAACATTGTAGCGTGCTCTGTTAGCACTAGCGCCGCGCTGCGCTGTGAATTTCCACAGCGTACTGAGGACCTTGTGTGTACTCAAACCCCCCACAGAAACGCGAGATCCCAGACTACCTGTGCGGCAAGATCAGCTTTGAGCTGATGAGAGAGCCCTGCATCACCCCCAGCGGGATCACGTATGACCGCAAAGACATCGAGGAACACCTACAGGTAACACCCCAGCTGAACCTGTGAATCAAGTATTGGCATCTTCCATCACAGAGGAGGGACTGCTCAAGGCAGGGCTCCTCTTCATATGAAATGCATTGTGCTGCAATGTGGCGGTTTTTAATTCACCGTTGAGTAGCCTTGTAGGCAATCTGATCATGAGAGGCCATTATGGCATGGAAACAGAATGCACCAATTGCAGCTGCCATAAGTAAATTGTTGCCTGCAAACTTTTCTTTGGACACCTTCCAAATAAATATCTCTTAGCTAGGTGTAAATAACATTAAATAATGTAACACAAGCAACTACATAATTAATAATAAGATAGCATGTCAATAAAGAACCTTACCCAGCTCTGCTAACCAACCAATTCATTGTGCTGACTGCGAGCGCCCAGATTTCTTTGATCGTTTCCTCCCTTTAAACAGTTTTGTTCTTGCCCTGTGCCATAGCGTGTTGGACACTTTGATCCAGTTACCCGGAGCACTTTGACCCAAGACCAGCTGATCCCGAACCTGGCCATGAAGGAGGTGATAGATGCCTTTATCCTGGAGAACGGCTGGGTGGAGGACTATTGATCCAGCCCACGGGCCTGAGAAGGGGAATCAACTGCATAAAAAAGTATGGAAAGGTGAACCAGAGACAAAAACGAACCAGTACGTCCTCCTGGAGTTGCACTTTAAACACAGGGCCCGCACAGCAGACTGCCAAACGGAGAGAGCACGGAGAGACCTGACTGTGACCTTCAGCTACATGGTGCCGTTGTTCCCTCCTTTTCTCTTGGCCAGTTGGATTCCGCTCAACCCCCAGCCTGCCCCCCTGGATCACAGCACCCAAAGCTGTGGCCCAGACAGTCCCTACCAGTGTTCCCTCATGGTTCGTTCTCCTAAAGTGCAAATGCAGCAGTCCTGTTCTGTGCCCTGTCCATTTTACTATATGCCTCTTTTTTTATATAGTTTACAATATTGTTTTGTAATTGGTTAGAATTTCTTTGTTTGTTTTATTTACCATTTTTTTGCTGAGAGGTGCTCTCTCAGTCTTTGTGAGTGATCATCTTTAAAAGCCAAAAATGGATCCAAGTTATTTTACAATCAAATACAGTAAGTGTTATGCAGGACATTAAAAAAAAACAAATAAAAAAAACAAAACAGAGCAAGCTTTTAAACAGATGTAAGTATAGAAATGTACAAATGCATTATCCACAGGGCTGTGGTTAATGCATGTAACGAACGGTTATCGCATGTCAGGTGGAACATTCCCGCGGCCTGTCATTAAGTTTCTACTGTTATGGCTGCTGAAGGTCGCTACGTGGGCTTTTTCTGCACATTTCTGGGTTTGTCTTTCACTGGACAAATGTTTTTTTCCATTATGAAGATGGGCGTCTTGGGAGTACATGGCACGACAATGCTTTTTGTTGCTTTCTTTCAAATAAGTTTATGTTTCTTATATGTCAGCAAAGAAACATGTTGAGGAATGTATTTCCGCTGACTGTATTGGAGGATTTGTTGTGCCTGCACTGAACATGCCTGGCCCACGAGTAGTCACTAGTTGTGTGGGGAATTAGAGGAATATTACAATAATAAGCATGTTGTAAGCTTTAATCCATAACGGGGGCCGACAAGAAGGCATGGTGAAGATGTCTGTAACCGTTGACTCTCCTGCTCAGGTGGCTGTTAAACAATCGGCAGTCCCTCGCTGTTTTTGAAAGTCTTTTTTTTTTTTAGCCAAAAGAAATTCAACCATTAACAATGAACTGAACATCATTTTGTCTGGAGCGGTAACCAATCATATTGATCATAGTTTTCATATGTATATTTTTTACATATGGTTTACCTGCTATTATGCTGGACCACAAAATACTGACGTGGTTCTAAGCAATAGGTGATTTGATTGATGGTGGCATTATGACAGTGGCATTCATCATAATTCAGTTTATCACACCCCCTGCCAGTGGTATGTATTGAACTTGGTCCTTTATAGGAGCAGTAGACATGGACAGGCTGTTTTAAGGACATGCGCAAGGTATTCATAATAATGGTTCACGGTATTGAAATACCTACCTGTGAATCACATCCATCTGTTTCAGATTCTAAAGTATTAAAATAAAAAAATTATAGTTAACCCTTTTTCGTGATTCATTTCTGCTTAAAAAATTTCAGTGGCTTTTCTCTATTCTTTTCAAATGCATCATTTGAAAAAATTACAATCCGAGGGTAACAGACTTTCATTGTTTAATTTCACAATGTGAAAGTCCAAAGTATTTGTTTTAAATGGATTGGAAAATCTACAGAATATATTAAGTGTTTTTATGTTGCTGTAAGGGTGCAAACAAAGCTTATGATATTCTTTATCTATTGTGTTTCATATGGTAAAAGGGCTATTGTTAATGTAAATTATAGTCCCATTTTTAAGATCTTATTTCAACATGTAGTTGCCACCATACCAAAACTTAAATGGTTTTTGTTTTGTTTTGTAACCGGTTTAGTTATGTATAACTAGGGTGTGAAATTAACACCAGCCACCAGCTGGTAAAATTTTGATTGTGGCTGGTAAGACTTTTACTCTAGCAGCTGCTTTGGCCAGTAACCAACCAGGTTGTGTTATATTGTAAAAGGTTGAAAATGGCTGGTGATTTTTAGAATCCACATGCCACTCTGGCTAGTGGGTGAAACGGTTAATTTAATACCCTGTGTATAACATCCTGGGAAGAGCAAGGGCATAGCAGTTTAATCCTACTGTGGGATATTTGAGATGCAGGAGAACTTTATCATTTTTTCCCTTGCGAAAGAGGTCAGTAGGAGCCCAGAGCTTTGTCACCACTCGGTATTCTATTGTGTCATGCTGGGTGCTGGTACTGATTATTCCTATGCAATAGGCATTGGCGTACATCTGTGCCTAGTGTCAGACCCTAGGTGGCTCCAGTACGTCTGCATTAGGTTTACCTACTCAAGGATGTGTAGTCCATTTCCAGTGAGGTGTAGGATTAACTACAGGTGAATGCTCCCTCAACAAGTGGTTGATGCAAAATAGTTGTGATTGAACAGAACCCAATAGCTAGATGAAAGCACAGCCCTGTCTTGCAACCAATAGTTTTCTGCTATGTTGCTTGGTTTTATGAGCCCAAACATGCTGATATTCTACAGTAAGCTATTCTCTCGTCACTTTTACACATGCATTGCAAGTAGCTTGCAAGTTGCTTAGGTGGCTTGATTGTACTTAAAATCATGCTAAGCTAACTAGCCTGGCTAGCTAGTCGAAATGGAAATGGAAGCCCAGCACTCAGTCAGTTTGAATTTGTTCTTCACCTGTTGGCAAAATGCCATCCCTAATAACATTGGTTCCCAACCTTGGTTTTGGTTCCCCCTTTGTTTCCTGATTTTTGTTCCAACCACAATTGCAATCCCAGAATTTTGGCAAGCTCTTAATCTTTCTTAATTAGGTACTTTTCAAAAAAAATAAATATATACATTTAACAGCTTGTTGAAATTCTGGGATTTCAGCTATCGTTGGAACAAAGACCAGCATACACAGGGGTGCCCCAGGACCGAGGTTGGGAACCATTGCTCCACAACACACTGTTCTGTTTCAGCTGATGCCTTGCATTGTACCGGTTTAGAATTTGCAACACTAAAATATGGGAATTGAACTGTAATGTTCTGTATGAAATTGGTCTAAATGGTGGCTGCATGTATGTTAGTTCATTGGAAATCTCACCCACCAGGCCCTCTAGACCAGGGGTGTCCAATCTTATCTGAAAAGAGCCGGTGTGGGTGCAGGTTTTTTGCTTTAGCCCAGCAATAAAACACCTGATTCAACTAATGAACTAATCATGGGCTTCAATCAAGACCTTGCAAAGTAGAATCAGGTGCCTTAGTGCTGGGCTAACACAAAAACCTGCACCCACACTGGCCCTTTTCGGATAAGATTGGACACCCCTGCTCTAGACTCTAGAATCAAAGGGTCAAAGTTAATGACGACAGTAAATATTTAAGACGCATTGATGTGACACTTCCTAAGTTTCTAACATTGACATAATTTGTGTTTGCTCACCTTTTTTTTAGTTCCATCAGCAAGGGATGCATACTGACTGCCTCAGTAATGGCTTAGGTGGAGGTCTTAAAAAAATATAATACGATAGAAAAGGAGAGGGAGTGAGAGCATGAAACTGCAACAGTGTTTATGGACTGCCGTTTAAATGGCAATTTAACCAGTAATTGCAAATGGTGATCTTTGAGGATTCTTGGGCGGACATGTTTATATGTGTCTCATCGTGGTGTCATAAATGTAGATAAGTGTGCACAAGTGGCCTACCATTCTCTGCATAATGTACGAGTTATTCTCATTGTTTGGCATATCCATGTGAACTCTCAGCAGTCTTTCTTTCTGAAAATGGCCATGCTTGATCATATTATGTAGCTGTATTGTGGCTATGCAGGCCCCGTCAGAGTGCTTTTTGGACCTTAAGATGCTTTTCTGCAACAGACACCCTGACTACAGTGGCAATTCTGTCTGAATGGATATTAAAAAGGTTTGTAGTTGCATTACATACCTACTCATTAGATACGAGTAGGCGTACTTCCTTTTGCTCGCACGCGAAAAGGTTCATTGCTGGGTTCTGTCTTCTCACCCACAGTGTTTTCCAAACAGAGACTGTAAAGTGGTATTTAGTGGGAAATTAGAGCACTTTGATGAGAATGCTTAATTCCTGACGTAGTGTGTTAAGCTGCTTATGCCCTGACCTGAGAGTTTGCACTAAAAAAATTTTTTTTACTGTTGTGAATTTGAATGGTTTAATCTAATGTACATTAAAGCCGTGTACACACTGTTTGAAATACATGTTTCGCCCCTTTAATACAGGTAGGTGCAGTATTGGTGGCGTTGGTGTCGTTAATTACGTATTTTATATACTGTGTGTGTGTGTGTGTGTGTGTGTGTGTGTGTGTGTGTGTGTGTGTGTGTGTGTGTGTGTGTGTGTGTGTGTGTGTGTGTGTGTGTGTGTGTGTGTGTTGAGCGAGAGAAAGAGAGAGCAATTACTCAGAGATGAGGCATCATGCAAGTCAAATATTTTATTTTAAATCTTAATGCTGTTCCTCAAATCATGTTATGATTTTCCGTAACCCGTTTCTCTTCCACAACTTCTTTAACCTTAAAAATCATTACAACATCGGACGTCTCCCTGGAGGAAGCCCGCTATGTGATAAAACAGGGTGCTTTTAGTGTAGATATGTGTGTGGTATTTTTGTAGTCCTTGCTGTAAAGCCAGCCGAAACTGTGTGGTGTCAGTGTGCTTTCCTGCATTTCCAGGCAGTCCTGATATTCAGGGGTCATTTGGGTTAACACTGAATGTTCTGCAATCTAAGTATGAATACAGAGAGCTTTGTCACCCTCTTGACGCCAAGTGGATATATAATATTAGACTCAGAATGGCTAGCAAATAAAGGCAATTTATTTCAAAGTTTTCTGCCGTTTTGTCTTTTTTCCTGTTCTTGGCATAATTGCGGCAGTATTATTGCTCTTGAATCATGAATTCCATTCCGTATAAATATTACCCCTTTGCTTACTGCACAATTTGCAAGTTTCAGCGACTAAGTGGTTTGCCCCCCATAGTTTGATTTAGTTCTGGAAGCAGGCATTTGCCAATTCTAAATAACAATCAACTGCCAGCTGAGAGAATATTGGAGAGCATAAGACAAATCCGAGAATATTGGAGAGCATAAGACAAATCCGAGAATATTGGAGAGCATAAGACAAATCCGAGAATATTGGAGAGCTTAAGAAAAATCTGAATATTGGAGAGCATAAGAAAAATCAGAGAATATTGGAGAGCATAAGAAAAATCAGAGAATATTGGAGAGCATAAGAAAAATCAGAATATTGGAGAACATAAGACAAATCAGAGAATATTGGAGAGCATAAGACAAATCAGAGAATATTGGAGAGCATAAGACAAATCAGAGAATATTGGAGAGCATAAGACAAATCAGAGAATATTGGAGAGCATAAGACAAATCAGAGAATATTGGAGAGCATAAGACAAATCAGAGAATATTGGAGAGCATAAGAAAAATCAGAGAATATTGGAGAGCATAAGACAAATCAGAGAATATTAGAGAGCATAAGACAAATCAGAGAATATTGGAGAGCATAAGACAAATCAGAGAATATTGGAGAGCATAAGACAAATCAGAGAATATTGGAGAGCATAAGACAAATCAGAGAATATTGGAGAGCATAAGACAAATCAGAGAATATTGGAGAGCATAATAAAAATCAGAGAATATTGGAGAGCATAATAAAAATCAGAGAATATTGGAAAGAATAAGACAAATCAGAGAATATTGGAGAGCATAAGACAAATCAGAGAATATTGGAGAGCATAAGACAAATTAGAGAATATTGGAGAGCATAAGACAAATCTGCGAATATTGGAGAGCATAAGACAAATCAGAGAATATTGGAGAGCATAAGACAAATCAGAGAATATTGGAGAGCATAAGACAAATCAGAGAATATTGGAGAGCATAAGACAAATCAGAGAATTTTGGAGAGCATAAGAAAAATCTGTTTCATTGGGACATTATCAGCTTTTATTCCATTGTTAGTATGTCCCCTTTGAGCCAAATCATTTCTTGTAAGAAAATATGAATACATTTAATTGAATTTTACAGAACTTTCAGTTTTTTTTCCTTTTTTTATCACAATTTGCCTTCTACCCCTTATCATACTTGGACCTGGGACAGTGGCACTGAATGATTTTATGAAAGGAAAGCACCAATTACTTGAATGACGGTTTCCAACTTATGAGATAGTGGTTTCTGTCAAGAGGCAAAAAGAGCTTTGTCACAGATTTTTTTGATTTGGCCCCATAACTGCTTACATAGCAGAGTTGCTTAATAAATTCTAATACCGGCAATGCCAAAGCTGTAGGTCTCTACAGGCAGATCTTCCATTGCGCATTAAGAGCGACAATAAAGTGGCCGAAATCTGTAGCTAATAAATACATTGAGGAAGATCATCTATGTTCAGTCTCAGAAGATACTGTAGTAGTTGTTATATCATAAGAATATAGCAATGAACAGAAAATGTATGTGCTCCCGTTTATCAAAAGCATCTTAAGAGTTAAGATCATCTTAAGAGTGTTTTGTGTTCGTGATTTATTAATTTTATGATTAAAATGATTAAAATTTACTTGCATTACATAAAAATAGAGAGAAAGACAGACAATGAAGGCAATATAAAAACAAAATAAGATGCATTCACCTGTATTCATATGAGATGCAGTCACCTGTAGCCTAAGATGATCTTTATCTAAGATCCTTTTGGGAAACGGGGCCCAGAATGTTTTGCCAATAAGGTGTTGAGTTCCAAATGTATATCCAAAAAGAATGGCACTCTTACTATTCACATTATTTTTGGATATACTGTACATTATTTTACTCCAATAGGAGTCTGAGTTATTAGGCCATAGAACTGGTTAACATTTTAACTCCATTGGTCAGACTTGTGTGGAAGCAAATGAAATAAGTTTTTTAGTTTCTACTGAATAGTATATAACTATGTTATTATATACTATATAATTTTTTCATCCAAACTTTTAAATGTCATGATTCAAATCTTGGTGCCCGCTTTGTCACATGGCATCTTCTGTATCACTGAGTTTATGAGGTTCACTCAAGCTCCAATAAGAGAATTGCAAGGGGCTTATTTCTGTTTGTTTTCTTGCGTATTTCACATCCTCAGAACCTCATGAAGAATAACATGTCTCGGGCCGTTCCTGAGTTAGTCTCCTCTGAGTTAGCCTTCTCCAGTTTGTACACAGCGAACATATGACATCATGTTTGATGTTTAGAATCACATGTTAAAGAACAGTGACCGCCAGTGCACATCTGACATCTGTGTGTGTGTCTCTCTCTCTGCTGCACAAATGAAGCAGTGTTATCCCAGAGCAGGTCTACGGACAGCCGTCTATTGTAAACAAATCTATTGGGATAGTGATGTCATTGTCTGTACAAGGAGGGAAGAGGAGTCAAAGCCAATGTGATAACTGACTGGAGCGCAACCACTGTTCCCATTCATCCTCTGAAGAGATTACAACATTGCGATGGTAAGGGAAATGGTTATATTGCTATTTTCACAGAAATCTCTTAAAAGCACGAAGTTGATATTTCTCATTTGACAGTGTCTGGGTTTGCTTTAGCTAATACTGTAGCCTATATTAGTAGGCGGATACTTAATGCAACAATTTGGAGCAACTGCACAATGTTTTCTTGACGCCATTTTCCATAGAAACAATGTTCATCGCCATTCTGTTTAATTAGGAATCACTACTTGTTATCAGATGGCACATGTAAAAAAAAAAATGATGTTGTGACAGATTGCTGTTTGGTCTTGCTTGTCTTGGCAGTTTACCTACGGAAACCTAGGGGTGCTGGTGGGCCCTCTGCTACTCTGTGGATTAATTCCCTCTTCAGCCTCTGAAGGTAAACAGACGCTCCTCCATCACAGCTGAAGTAGCACTGCTTCAGCATTTACTAGAATCCTGGTACAGTGTAACATAAATCCAATGGTTTAGACAAATTAAAAGCAAGTGAATGAGTAAAGTACAAATTAATCTCAAAGCAGCCATGGTACATTCTGTACCTTTTAAAGATTCTGCTTGCATTAGTTTCGCATTCTCCACACATTCATTCATAGATTATTTAACTTATCTGCGCTTGTAGCCCCTGGGAATAAAATCATTGATTGTGTCTACAGACAACTCCGATATACACGTTGTTTCATCGATGTGTTATGCTCTTGCAGTAGGCCTGAGTGGAAAATCATTGATTTTCCCCTACGAGACGGACTACAGCTATGTCAGACTGACCCCGCAAAAACCCCTAGAACTAAGTGCCTTCACGCTGTGCATGCGGCTGGCCACGGAGCTGCAGGAGGACCGGCAGATCATCCTCTTTGCCTACCGCACCGGGGACTTCGACGAGCTGAATGTGTGGCGAGAGAAGGATGGACGGATTTCCTTCTACCTCAGCGGAGACGGAGTAAGCTTCAACCTTCCCCCACTTACCACCTTCAAGACAAGTTTGTGCCTCACGTGGGAATCTAAAACGGGCCTCTCTGCCTTTTGGATGAACGGCATACGGAGCGCAAGGCAAGTTTATAAGGCCGGACATACTATTCGCGGCAAAGGAACCGTCCTTCTTGGCCAGGACCCTGACAGGTATCTAGGGGATTACGAAGCCGTTCAGAGTTTTGTTGGTGAAATTTCAGATCTTAATATGTGGGACTTCGTTCTCACAGAAGGTCAGATTAAGGCATTGCATTCTGGTGAACGTGTCCCCAAAGGCAACATTTTTGACTGGAATACAATAACATACCATGTTAATGCCAATGTTTTAGTCGTACCTGATTAAATAATTAAATCGTTTTCTTGCATAATATTACCTGATCAATGAGGCTGTTACCTCATGTTCCAAATGGATGTCTCAGACATGCTTTTATAAAAATTAAAATGGTAGGATAAAATTATTATTATTATTATTATTATTATTATTAAGGGGACTTACAATACTTTTATTCAGGGACTTATACTGCTTTCTTTCAAAGACATCTTTTAACCAAAATATATAGTAGCCTAGCCTATAACATAGAATGATTAAAGTGTATCAAAATTAACATGGAAAAATTGTGCCTATTGTAGTAGTAATAATAATAATAATAATCATACCCATAATAATCATAATAATAATAATTATATTCCTAAAGCATTTTTAATATTAGTAGTACAACATATAGTTGCGCCAATAATGGTTATAAAGCATTGGGCAGATATAAAAAGTGTACTTTTGTAATAATAGACCATTATGTCCACATTTGGCAAAATTTATATTTTTCAATGAACAAGCAAGTTTTAGATGAAATTATGGAGTGAAGAAAAAGGAAAAAATTGCACAAAAACAGGCATGAGAAAGTTATGAAGACAGAGAATTCAACTGAAAAGAGAAGCAGAATTAGCTGTAAAGGTTGAAAAGCAATGAAGGAAGGCCAAAAAAGACAGGTTCATAAATGAGGAATCAAAGTTGCAAATCACCACTGCCGGGACAAGGACTCCCTGTTAGAAGGACACGGATCCTACAAATGTTGCACGTGAAGGAACTGTAAACATGTCAAAGAAGGAATATTTTGAGAGCAGGATAGGGAAGAAGCTTGAATTTCCAGTAGTAAAGGAAAAGGCCAAGGGATGTGATTGGAAGCTTATTATGTTTAATCTCAGGGTTCTGGATTGTTCCATGGATTGTTTTTGTCAAAATCACATATTAATCAATTTATATGTAATTATAATATGTTACATTGTAAATAACTCATAAATTGTAACACTAATTACTCTGATAGTGGCATGACTTGTGTTTCTATGGAAAATAAAATTTCATAGCAAAGCCATTTTATAGTATGCTGATGCTTTGTTATTGTATATGCTTTTGCTAATCATAATGATCTCAGTGGTACAGTTTTGAGCATGAAAAAATTTTGAAAGGGTCAGTGATATATGGATTGTTCATTGTTCTACCACAAGATGGCAGTAAATGATTGTTACCGATTGACAGAATGGACTTATGAAATTATTTATTTGGTTTTCTTAAATAGATCTCCGGATGATAAAACAATTAAAAAATACTAATGATTCATAATAATATATGAAGTAGCCAAAAATAACTTTTTACATTGTTGAAAAAAAGGGATTGTCAGAAGGACATTTTCTTCAAAAAGATTTTCACATTTGGTCTACTTGTTTCTAAAAAGATTTTAGCTGATAAAAAAAAAAATAATAATTATTATTATAATCCCTTTAATGATATATGAATTCAGTTTTAGCTTCAGAGATCAGGCCTAAAGCTAACGCAAGCCAGTGACAAGTTCATCCTTTGCTGCACAATATTGCCTTATGGCAACACATCTTATTTTTATTGTCAGTCAGTGTTTCCTTTTGGAAACATACCAAATTCCATAAATGTGAAAACACTTCTGGATATTGATGGAGTTACATTTGAACCTGTCAATCATTTTGACTGCATGTATTGTATGATAAAAGCAGGAAAAACTAGACCCCCACTTGTGAAGGTCACTTGAAGGTAGACAGCAGTAAGACAGTGTGGGTTTTGTTTGTTTCTATGACAAGCACTAAAATAAATAAATTGAAGGCGATATTTGTGTGTATGTAAAGCAACAATCCTTGTTTGAATGTCTTACAACAGGAGGTGATTTTGAACTGAAACAGTTCATATGAATATGAATAATAGCATTAACATTAATAATCGCATACACATATACACTGCCTGGCCAAAAAAAAAGTCACACACTCTAATATTTTGTTGGACCGCCTTTAGCTTTGATTACGGCGCGCATTTGTCGCGGTATTGTATGGACAACCTTATGCAATGTCACAACATTTATTTCCGTCCAGAGTTGCATACATTTTTGGCCGAGATCTTGTATTGACGACGGGAGAGTCGAACCACTCCGTAAAGTCTTCTCCAGCACATCCCAAAAACTTTCAGTGGGGTTAAGGTCAGGACTCTGGTGGCCAATTCATGTGTGAAAATGATTCCTCATGCTCCCTGAACCACTCTTTCACAATTTGAGCCCGATGAATCTTGGCATTGTCGTCCTGGAATATGCCAATTGATGGGATAACCTGGTCATTCAGTACATTCAGGTACTCAGCTGATTTTATTGGTGCATAACGTTGCTGAGCCTCAACCTGACCAATTGAAGCAACCCCAGATCATAACACTGCCTCCAGAGGCTTGTACAGTGGGCACTATGCATGATGGGTGCAACGGCAACTTTTTTTTTGGCCAGGCAGTGTATTACATGAATAATATATATGTTTATTTTGTACACTGGTGATTTTATCTAACACATTCCCTATATAACAACACACAAGAAAAAGGGGACAATACTTCTTTCTCCAGCACAAATCAAGACATATTCCCTGAACATTTTTATTATAGTAATGAACACACACCATGGAAATCATTGTCATTGGGTGTTGCTCAAAGGGCTACCCATAATTTCCTTTCTCCATCTTGACACCTTCCCATAAAAGATGAGAAAAATCAATTACCCTTTTTTTTTTTGGACAAATCCGCAAACAGCGAAGACTTCCTGGAAGGAGAAAAGGCTTCCATTGGAACTGTGTATGCTTTTCATTCCTAAATCACCCGCTGGCCTCCTCTGAATTTCAATAGGGAGGGATCTAAATGAGTTTTGACTGCAGGTCAGCAGCCAAATGTTCCACCTTCTTGAATGTTGCAACGCATTAATCTTCATGCCCACTCACTGTATGGTAACACCTTTCTCTGCCATCTGCCAATACGGCCTCCTCGGCCCTCCGGTCCAGCGTGCACCCTGCTCTCGTCCCCTAGTCTTCCTGCATTTGGGCATACGGCATCTCCTAGACCATATACACACGCACCACCACCCCCTCGTCAAACATACACAATATATGCACCACACCAAGCTGCACAAAATGCCTCTTTCCTATGTCGGTCATATCGTTACATATATCATACATAAAGAACATAAAATTAAGTTTGTTTCAGTGACCGAGTCTGAGTGAGTCTGAACAAATCTCCCTGATATACTTTTATCACACCTACTATGGATATAGCAAGTTAGGATGCTTGAGAATTTAAACAAGCATAAAGTGGATGATTATTAAGAATGGCTAGTTTTTTTTTAGGTTTAAGCTTCAGGGAATCACTGACATTTGCCCTTGAGGTTTAGGGACAGCCTCACAAATGAAAGCCTGTAAACCAAAACCTTTACAAAATGGCAAAAACTCTAAGATATCATAAATCAGACTGTATTTCAATTCAAACTGCCTTATTTTTTCTTTAAATGTGGTTGCATTTAACTTATAGTCAGTTATTCAAGTTTGTTTTTTGTAAAGGACACTGGAAATATTTTTACAGCAGAGATGTGTGTACAACTAATGAGATGCACTCATAGTTCCAGTAGGTGGTACAGTATTGCATAATGCAACAAAATAATAATTGATTATTGAAAAATCATTATTACACAGCAACAAGGCATTACGTTTTTCAGGTGTCATTGAAGTAAAATTGTTCTTTGATTTCTAAAAAGGTATGTAATTATTTGTGGGAGTGGATACTATTTAGATTAAAAGCCTTAAAAGTGCTACAACCTATTTCAAAGGAACACACCTTATTATTCTCATCACATATGCTCTTAGCATGTTTTTTTCAAATTGGCTATACAGCCAATATCCACATACATCCAACAACATAAGTTTGTGTAACATAAAATGCTAACTTATGGACAAAGGTTGCACTGAAATCAATGAAAAGTATAATGTAGATAGCACCCTTTCTATATCAAAAAGTTGAAAATGTTTAAGTTGAAAGAATAAAGTTCATTGTTGTATTCATTGCTAAGAAGTTGGCTTATAAAATCAAAGTAAACTCATATCTATGTTTAGAGTATTCATCTTGAGGGAAAACTTGGGTTTCTTATCTAGACCTCCAGAGATAATAATAGCACATACTAAATGGCCCTTGACTTTTATGACTGAAGTTATACTTTCAGACATTTATCTGTATCGTTAAATAACAACAAATACAAATTATTCAAGAATATAAAAAAGTCACTGTCCTGATTATCAAGGGGGCTAAGAGCTCGGTACTGTTGGCTATGCATAATCCCCGATGGCCGAACTGTCTCTGGCAGTGTGGCTCGTTGCGTGTGCCTGCGTGTGTGAGCTGGTGAAATGTCTTCCACGTGAGCGGAGACAGACGAGGAGGGAGAGCTGTGCGAGCCGGTGGGGGAGACAGAAGGAGGCCCGTTCTGGATTCCTTCGAGCAACTCCAAATAGATTTCCAGGCAAAACATATTTGCATACGCAAGACACTGCTACAAGCTATCTGAGTGAGTTCTGGCATGTTCGCATTAAAACAGATGGATAATTTTTAATCTTTCCTGCAGAAACTTTGCCTTATTAAAACAATCTGTATATTAATTTGGCCCCTTCTTGTCATCATAAAACTCAGTATTTAAAGACAGTAGCCAGTGTTAATATTCATAACTTTGCACGCAATAGTTCAAGCACAACCATGAGAGTGACTGTATGACATATATACCCACATATGACCATTCTAATCCCTTCATTTATTTATTTATTTGGAAGGCAGGCTGAAAGTGAAAATTGATAATGTAATTGCAATTGCATTATGCATTGTATCAAAGTGTGAAAAAATATTTAGAGCATTCAAAAAAATTTTCCACAAATGTCTAGATGTTGTTTTTCGTAGCCTGTTTCTATTACAGAAAGTACTTTGGAGAATGTATTTCCAATATAGAATGTCATTCTCTGAGAAATTAATTTGATATATTGATATATCCCACTAAAGATGACCTTTTTGCATCACATATTGCTTTTAATAGAAATGAATTACAGAACTAGTTCCTTTCATCTATAATGCCTTCCTTTTTACAATACAGGGTTTTATACATATCTATCGGAATATGTGTATGTATTTGATTTTTATATCGCATATTGCTTTGAATAGAATTATTAATTACAGCGCTAGTTCCTTTCATCTATAATGCAGTCCTTTTTACAACATGGTGTTTTATCATAACCAGCAGGATAACAAGACAGAAAGATTACACACCTTGATATTCTGTTTTGCCGCCATACGTAAGCATATCGTATATGCATTTTTTAAGTTAAATTCACATTCATTTAAAACTCAAAAGATACAGATTTAGTCACTGTTTGTGGCTAACCTATGTGTCATTATTTTTGGAAACCGCGGGCTCATTTATATAATGGTCTAATTATCAAATTGTATCATAAAAATTGGCTTAAACAGAAGATCTGGGGCCTCATTTATAAAAAAAAATGTACTTGGACGTCGTCTTTAACTTTCATGTAAGCACATTTCTTTAAATGGACGTAAGCATTATTTATAAAATTGGCTGTGCTTGTTGAAAATAGCATATATCTGTCAGACGATTCCAAGGGTCCTCTCTGACAGGGGCCCTCAAAAATATTAGAACACAGTATTAATAACTTTTCATTTGTCAGTTATTGAAATTGACATTAATAAAATATGTTGTAACAATGTACATACTAATGAATCTCACGGTTTCTTTTTTTGGAAAAAAGTAACCACTCAGAAAGCCTCTGTATTGTCTCTCCTCTATTTACATGAAATGGTTTAGTCTTGCCCTCTCAAACGTCCGGCGGCACTTGCCAGCTGGGGAATTTTGAGTTAAAACTCATTCCAATCGCTTATTTTCACTCCTTGCATCCTTTCCTTGTGTCCTTTCCTCGCTGCTTAGCTCCACCCAACAGAGGACGCGAGGAAAGGATGCAAAGATCAGATACGAGGACAGAGGAATTGAGGCAACATGCATTAGGCAAATGGAACATCCTTGCTCAATCCAGCATCAGCGTCATATTATGCTTATGTGCTTAACTATAATCCTTTTTTTTATGAATAAACATGGCTTTTGTTAGTTAAAGAGAATGAGTGCAATTATGGATTAGTGCTTTATAATAAATGGAAAGGAACTGTAACATCCGGCGTTTCTCTCCAGTCCATCTTCCTTTCGTTTCCCGTGTTTTCCCATTCCTCGCGTTTTCCAGTTTTCCCTGTCTGTCTGTTCCGTGTCTGTGCAGGCTGGGCGTGGTTCCCCGTTTCTGTTCCTCGTTTTCATCAGCCTATCACTCTCCCCCTCTGCTCACATTCCACACACTTTATTATTCCAATTAGTACTGGCACACATTCCTCACTCCTTTTAGTTATTCTATTAGCCATTTCACTTTGTTCCCCTTCAATTGTTCCCCTCTCTATTTAAGTTCTCCTCTCTCACAGTGTTGTTGCCAGTTCGTTGTTTGTCTTAGCCTTGTCAAAACGTTCCTCGGGCATTCTATCTGTTTGCATTTTTGCCGTTTACTTGTTTTGTTCTTTGTTCCTCGTTCCAGCCCGTCCAGCCTGCTCCTGTCTCATCTCCTGCTCTGCCCTATTAGCTTCGCCAACCCCGTTTCCAGCCCTTCACCTTAGCCTTTCCTGTTCATTTGCCTTGTCATGCCTATTATTAATAAATATACTCTGTGTGGAGTTTTGCCTGAGTTTGCCTCCGAGTCCTGCATTCGGGATCATACCAGTGTTCAATACCGTAACAGGAACTTTAAAATTGCATTTGTGCCTGGGTGTACCCGCGACGTGGCAGATGTGGGGAGTGATGGATAATTTATACATGTTATGCGTTCCAAGAAAAGGCTACCGCAAAGGCTACACTTGTGTTTCCTCACTGAAGCATCCTCCGGGAGCCTCCTCTTTCCCCACTCCTCGCTCCTCCGAGGAGCATTTTGGAATGCCCTTAAAGATGGCGAACCTCGATCGATTTCCGGGTCAGGCGAGGACCGATTAGAGGAGGATGGATAAAATAAGTGATTGGAATCCACCCTGTGTCATGTCTTTTCCTAAAGCGAAATCAGGATTCCAAAAATAGAAAGACAGAAAATAAAGAGAGCAGAGAGAAAAGAGAGGGTGACAGTATGTGACCAAATTTTTAATGAGGAAAGGTGTGTTTATTTGTCCATGAGTGGTGAAAAGTAACATGCTAGCTCATTTCATAGTGAAATAGGCTTGCTAAACACTCACAGAATTTTCTATGTGAAGATATGATTAATCTGAGCCAAATATGGTTGAGTTTAGGCACTTAGGCACAATGGAAAGTGCATTGTGGGCCAAAGGTGGCCAATAACAAACCACAACTAATCAGCCACATTTATTCCCCATATGCAAAAGGTCTGTAAAAATCATATATGATCATACTTGCAAAGTTTTATTTAAAAAAAAAATATGTTGATTAGTATTATATTATATATTTGTATATAATTATTATACAATCTCTCAATGTTTTGTATAGGGAGTACCATGTATGTTAGAGAACTATTTTGTGGTAGTTGGATCAGTCCAAATTACAGTAGTCATGTTTCACTGAAATTATAAACTACAGCTTTAAGAAAACCGAAAGAATTCTGACGCAGGGTTGTTCAGAAGGGTCACGGCTATGGTGTGCGAAAACACCTACCTCTCTCAAGTTGCACTGCAGGGCAATAAAACAGCAGGGTGCTAATAGCCCAAACCATGTTTACAACCTTCATTTCGTCATAGTTACACACAATAAAATTCATAAAATGCACCCTTTATACACGCTAAGAAAATCATGTTCCTGTATAGGAACAATAATATATTTTTAAAACGTTGTACAAATAAGCATTCTGTGTTTTTCCTTTGCTTACTGTACAATGTACAGTACCTAATATACTTTCGGTTTAGTAAACACCTAATTTCTTTCTTCAAAATCTCTGTTGTCGCTGCAACTGTTGCCTGGTTAACCCTGAAGAGTTTATCTTATTACATTACTCCAAAGTCCAGTACAGTCAACTTTTCCGCAGAGACCAACTATCGCACTCGCGGCAGTAAAATGTTGCTGTTGATACGTTTAAAACAGACATACTTTTGTTCATATTTATTTTGCATGTATAAAAATTGATGTGCATTGAATATTTTTTTATTGACAGTTAAGACTAATAGAAACTAGGTGAAAAGTGCCTTTTGTGGGCCAAAGTTAAATAGGGTTCATTTTTGTCTGAAATGTATATGCCAGTTCTCTACCACATATTTATTTTATAAGTTTGTATATGGCATACGTGATTTTTATAGACCTTTTGCATATGAGCCTGGCATTTAAACAAATGCAGTTTTGGCCCATATCATACCTGAGATATGGGGCTCTATCTTACACCCAGCGCTAAGCACCGGTAACCCAAATGCATGTGTCTTTGCTAGTTTCAGACCAGCACAGTGGTCATTTTTACGTCCAGTGCTCACGTTTTTAGCTAGCAAGTGAACTGGGTGGGTTGGTCTTAAGATGAGGTGTGGCCAGGATCATTTTTGCCGTATTGCTATCTTGAGGCAGCATTAAGTGCTTGCGCTAAAACCACCACAAACCTGGTCTTAAGTCATGTCGCAGTTAATTCAATGTTATTTTAACTGCGCAATATGAAGAAGCAATATGTACTATGCGTCTACATAGGCGTGTGCACAACGCGCGAACACCCTGCTGTCTGTTACACACACAGGGGCAGGCACAAGCATGCTTAAAGATATAAAGATTACATTGTGAAATGGGGATTCATATTTTTCCCCAAAATATTTTTTTTTTCTTCCCTGTAATAGATGCACGTTGTCCCTGGAATCACAGGAATGTGGACTTGTTTTACGGCATTAAGCTACCAATCAAAACACGTTGGTCATATTTCCATAAGCAGGACAATTTAAAACAAGGGAAAATATAAACCTATGGGTTCCCAACCTGACAGCTTTAGTGTATTTAGTGTCATCATTAAGGAAAAAGAACGCAATATATTTTATGAATCAATATTAGAATGCGCATAGCTAATTATGAACTTTGGATGAAGCCTGTAATCTGTCTGCTGTGAGAACAGCCTCATGGAATTGATGTTTGACAATGCTTCATTATATAATCAAACAAAATTAATGAAACAAGCAGGCTAATTTGACGTTTTCTAAGCTGAGTGGGGAGCCATGTTCTGGTAGCTTATTCTCAGCTGCTGCAGGTGTTATAACGAAATTAAACTGCATATATTTTGTCAAATAACAGCCCAGGGGGCCTCATTTATAAAAAAAAACGTACTTGGACATCATCTTTAACTTTAACGTAAGCACATTTCTTTAAATGGACATAAGCATTATTTATAAAATTGGCTGCACTTGTTTAAAATAGCGTACGTCTGTTGTACGTACTTACGTCTATAAAAATCTAATTAACTTCAAATTGATGCACGTGAATGAGCTCTGTAATTGCGCCCTGAGGCTAAATTAAAGATCTGACTTATAAATTGCTCCCCTTTTCAAATTTTATTTCCCCACCCCAAGTTCTGTCATAGAGAATTATCGTTAAGTATTGCTGTGTGGGGATTTCCAATAAAATCCGATCGATATAATTTAACAAACACGGGGCCCTATCTTACACCTGTCACTAAGTGGTGCTAACTCAAAGGCAAGTGTCTTTGCTAGTTTCAGACTGGCACAGATGTCATTTTAGCGCCCAGCGCTCATGTCCTTTAAATACCAAGTGATCTTGCGCCTATAGCAAGTGAACTGGGCGTGTTGGTCTTAAGATGAGGTTTGGCCAGGATAATGTTTGCCGTATTGCTATCTTGAGCCAGCAGAAAGTGCTTGCGCTAGACCACCACAAACCTGGTCTAAAGTCATGTCACAGTTCTTTACATGTTATTTTATCGGCGCATATAAGTGCGTCTACATAGGCATATACACAACGCGCATACACCCTCCTGTGTATTACACACAGGGGCGCACACAAGCATGACTAAAAATATCAAGATTACAATGTGAAATAATATTATTGTGTAGGCTATATAAAAAAAAAGCATAATAATAAAAGTCCATCAATCAAAGACCACATATCTGTCCCTCAGTGAAGGGGAATGCTGCCTTAAATTGCTTTCATCCCACCAGATTTTTAACAAATTTCTGTCATCTCCTGGCAGCTGAGCTGGAGAAGAATGCCTGCTCCCCCTATGCACTCCGCATTGCTGTGAAATTAACAGCGAGTTCCAGCATCTCCTAAATTCAAATCAAAATCCGCCGTAAATTCAGCCATACCTCAAGTCTAATCCGACATGTCAATGAATACATTCAAGTCTCCATCACACCTGTCAGCCAAGAACAGGTAAAACAGGAGTTCACGGAGAACTTTGGGTTTCCTGGGGTTCTGCCCCAGCAGAAGCCCACTCCATCAACATCCAAGCGATGTGCGATGCTACGTGTAAGGTTACACATGTATTTGCAATTATCCTGGATCAAGCTATGACTTTATATTGGCCAATAGTTCCTATAATCTTCTGGGAGGGAGGGGGAGACAATCTTAGGCTTTGCATAAGGTTTTTTTTGATAGCCTACAGTTAAAAAACAGGGGTTAATTTAAATTTCACCATTTTAATTGAATTTTAACCGTATTCTTTGTCCTTCATATTTTTTTAATTACACTGACCAGGTTTCCATACTCTCAACAATTAAAACCTAGCTGATTTCATCTGTTATTCCATAACTGAACAAAACAATTTTGAAGAGAACTAATAGTCTAATTAGAAACAAAAACAAATGTGCAGCACATTACACAGTGAATTCACAATTATATATACTGTATATTTTCTAAAATAACAGCACTGTCAGGAATTACCGGGAACCCTAAAGATTATTATTAAAAGGAATGGGATATGACATTTTGATTTGATTGGCATCCTACGCCCAAGACACACCTATAATAAATGAAGACGCTAAGTTCAGCCCATTAGCACCTTGCGCCTTAGTGCTCAAATAATGCGCCGTCTAACTAGCAAAAGTGGACTTAGACAGACCCTAAATGCACTTGCCCCATGCGTTTTAGATGATGTGCCAAGATAGAGCCCACTATGTTAAAGTGACAGCCAATGTTTAACTGATTGTAATGCTACTGCCAAAAAAGACAGTCAATGCCAGTGTTAAATGATAGTCAATGTTATGTCACTGCAATGTCAGTGATAAAATTACAGTCAAGAAAATGTTAGTATTATTTCAAATCAATGGTTCAATTATTAGGTTCTGGAGGTGTGGTTGCAGTAATTATGCAGGGATGGGGTAGCCTGGGGTGACGGGGCCCAATGTGAGATTTTTTCATGGGGCCAAAAATCCCTGGTGGTGCCCCTGCTTGCTGGTTATGTGGAGGTACTGTACGTTTGAGGGCTGCGTGCAAATCCCTAAAGTGGGCTGCTTGTGTGCTTTTAAAATTTTTACATTTAATTAATAATCAATTTTAGGCATGAAGAGTGCAAGAATCATGATCAATCTCAGGTGTGTTTTATTTAGGCCATGAAAAGATGCCTTATAAATTGTGTGCTACATGAGAAAACTATTATTCAATCATGGATGTACTTAAATTGAGTTCAAATTGAAGTAAATTTATTTGTACAGTGAGCACCATTATTCATTGGACAGTGACACATTTTTTGTTATTTTGGTTCTGTACTCTAGCACTTTGAGTTTGAAAGGATACAATGACAATTTGAGGGTATTTTCATCCATATCGAATGAACCGTTTAGAAATTATAGAACCTTTTGTACATAGTCCCCCCCATTTTCGGGCATCAAAAAACATTGGACAGTTTAACATAATGTAGAATAAAGTAACCATTTTTAATATTTGGTCGCATATCCTTTGCATGCCATGACTTCCTGATGTCTGTGACCCAACAACATCAAAAGGCTTTTGATATCTTATTTTCTGGTACTCGTACAAGCGATACTATAACTTCTCTGCATTTGAATGGATCTCAATGGGAATTGGGGGGTGGGACTAGATTTAGCTGTAAATTAGCTAGGAAAATCCAGGTTCAGAAAGTAAAAGCCCTCCCCAATATTGTGTTCCATTCACATGGATTGGCTCATTAGCACAATTCTTCAGCCAGGAGGTAGAACTAATTAGTGAAATCAGCTGGCTGAATTCATAGGTGGAAGAAACGCATGGCAGGACTTTTACTTATTGACCCCTGGGGCCGGTTGCACCAGCTATACGTAAGTTCAAACGTAGGCTAGTTATAACGTAAGTGTTTACTAAATGAAGGTTTACACATTACTAAATAAAAATGGCTTGCACCACACAAACTAGTTTGTACGTTGATCTTAGGGTTCTGCTAAATATTTACACCTACCCCTAAGGAGGTGTAAATTGTGGCATAACCATAACCAACGGAAAACAAAATGAAAACATGGCCCGTTTAGAGCGTTTCGGAGGCTCTTACCGTTATTCCTACTAAACCGTTGTTTTGAAATCTTGTTGCCATTCGGTTGTTGCAAGCAAATATAAAAAAAATACACAAATAAACTGTAACCGTCTGTTCATCTAATTGGCTACCTCCGCCGTTTCTTCAGAAAACACTGTAAAAATAGTTGACGCGTGGAAAACGTTCAGTTTCAAAACAAAGTTCTTTATAGTTCAAAAGAGAGGCAAACAGAACACTCCCGTTATGTAACTTAGGTATGTAACTTGTAAGTTTCCATATATTTTCAAAGCACATAATGGCTGTAACATAAATAAATAGGCTAAACAAACAAATAAGGATATTTTGAATTTTATTCATAAAAACATAAACATGCACACATTGTAATTCTGTTCAATGTTCTATTTTTTTCCATGGAATGCAAAATAGACGTAGCCTGTTAAACTCAATGCAAGTTGATTTCCGTGTTTACATTGTAGCTTGTTGATTGATTGGTTATGGATTTGTTATCGTCATGATAAAGCGACAATGTTTACCTTAGTATTGAACTAAGCATTACTTCGTTTTCACTTCTACTGCATATCTGGTAGCAGAGTGATGGTTTAAAGGGGACATGAAGCACTTGGTAAAGTGGCTCTGGTTCGTTAGCTTTTTGCCTTAAATTAGATATGACCGTGCGTTCAAATCTCAAATCGACCCGTATTTGCTTGAAAAATAAGTTACAATTAGCTTTTTTTCCACTAGGACGCAGCCATCTTGGACCATCACTAGGTTGGTTAGTCTCAGCTGTTCAATGTATGAACTATGGGAGAATAGTTGACTTTCAGTGAGCTCAACGATGTATCGTGGGGAAAAAATACAGACGGTCTGTTTGTATTGCCCCGAGATGCTCAAATGAGTATTACCGAACAAAACTTAATTTAAAACTTAATTTCCACAAACTGCTTCTGACCATACTAATGCTGTGGCCGCTGCATTGCCTTGATAACGGTTTAGGAGCTAAAGTCGTGTCTAGCTAATATTGCCTATAGAAAGTAACCGTTAGTTTGTGATGCTAGGTCGCGGTAGGTATATATTTGCAGGCTGTTAACTAATATATCAAGGCAATGTTTGATACATCAGACCCTTGATGACCTAGAGCCATTAAAATAAGCGGTGGTTTCTAATAAATGGTTCAGAAAAATAAACATATTTATTTAATGAAATATGGACAACATATATGACTTTCTCTAGTTTTAAATTAAATGTTTTAAATGAAAGATGTTGATATATAAAATTTGTGCTGAGAGGAGTATTTTTAACATTGCTGCAAAAGAGCATGCATGCTCAGTCAACCTACCCCGTATAAATAAAAGTTAAATAAAAAATAAATATATATAAATATCATAGACTTGATATTTCATTTAAATTCTATGACATAAAAATTGTAAAGCAAAGTACTCAAACTGCCTTAAGACAAGAATATTACGAAGCACTTCAGGCGAAGGCTCCACTTAACACCACATTTTAAAGTTGTTTCACAGGTGAATTTTAAACTGACACAATGGTTAACATATTTTTTTTAACCATGCGCCTATTACCGTTTTGGTGAGAGCAATGATGTCACGTTTCGTAACATCATTGTTTGTGGTGTAACAAGATGGGTCAGGTTCGGAGACTCAACTGCTCCGGAATCAATGAAAGCGTCAACACAAGTTGAGCACTTATTCCAGAGCAGCTGAACCTGATCAAGTCCGAGAGGCGGTAACCTTATGTCTCGCTAAGGTCCCCGGTTCCCCTAGCGAGACCCTCCATTTCAATTCAATTCAATTCAATTTTATTTATATAGCGCTTTTCACAGATGACTGTCACAAAGACGCTTTACAGAACAGAAAGGGGAGGAAAGGGGAAATGGGAAATGCCAGCTCTAAGCCAGCTCTAAGCCCCCAGATAGCAGAGGTAAAAACTCTAGTAGGAGAGAAAAACCCTCATACTGTGGCGAGAAAAAACTCCCCGATGGGAAGAAATCTCGAGAGGAACCCGGCTATTGGGGGGGATGCCCATCCTCCACTGGCCTATGGGTTGATTATGTCATAGGGAGGTATTCGATACAGATGACTCCATCATGTAGAGATCAGCAGTGGCAGGTGGGGGGCGCCTAGCTGGTCTTGGGCTGGAGCTCCGGGCCAGGAGGGGGGGGCGGGGGAAAGACGCGGGAAACTCTGGAAACTTGGGCTAGAGCTCCGGGCAGGTGCCCAGAGCAGGGAAGAGGAAGAAAAAGAAAAAAACATTGTTAGGGGGTTCAGATGGTAGCAGAACAAGCGCAGCAGGAGAGACAGAGGTGTCTGCTGCGATAAGGAAACCCCGGCAGAATAAGGCTATGGCAGCATAGCTAAGGGCTAAACAGAGGCAGGGGCCAATACAGCCATGAGGGCAGGCTTGAGACAGTCACCACTAGACCATGACCGGTCGAGCTTAACACAACACTACCAATAATGATCCAGTGACAGCACAGACCGCTCAGTCCACCAGCGACTCTATAGCTAATGCCAGCCACCCACTCCTGCCCCTCAACTATAGGACAGACTAAAAAGATGAGTTTTAAGCCTAGCTTTAAATAGACTGACAGTGTCTGCACCCCGAACATGAGCAGGCAATTTGTTCCATAGGAGAGGAGCACGATAGGAAAAGGCTCTACCACCTATTGTACTTTTAGCTATTTTAGGAATAACAAGGAGGCCTGCGCCCTGCGAACGGAGCGTTCGTGAGGGATTATAAGGGAAAAGTAAATCCCTTAAATATAAGGGGGCAAGCCCATGTAAGGCTTTAAAGGTAAGTAATAGAATCTTATAGTCTATTCGAAATTTGATTGGCAACCAGTGAAGTGAAGCTAACACTGGGCTGATATGTTCAAATCTTCTAGTTCTCGTGAGAATACGAGCAGCTGTATTTTGAATTAGTTGAAGCCCTTTCAGAGAGGACTGTGCACATCCAGACAAAAGAGCATTACAGTAATCTAATCTAGAAGTAACAAAAGCATGGACTAGCTTTTCAGCATCATGTAGGGACAGTATTTTTCGTATTTTTGAGATATTCCTCAAGTGATAGAAAGCAACCCTAGAGATGTCTTTAATGTGAGTATCAAATACTAGATCTGGATCAAACGTAACACCAAGATCTTTAATGACAGCACTTGAGGTGATTGAAATTCCATCAATGTTAGGCATATAGCCAGATAGTTTGCATCTCAGGGACTTGGGCCCCACCACCATTACCTCTGTTTTATCAGAGTTTAGTAAGAGAAAGTTATGGGTCATCCATTCCTTTATATCTATAAGACAAGCTTCCATTTTTGACAGCAGGACAATTTCATCAGGCTTGACTGATAGATACAGTTGGGTGTCGTCTGCATAGCAGTGGAAGTTAATGCCATGTTTACGAATGATTTGTCCCAGGGGAAGCATGTATAGAGAGAAGAGCAAAGGCCCAAGGACAGATCCTTGTGGTACTCCATATCTAACCCTAGATTTATAGGAGGAGTCATTGTTAAGATGCACAAATTGATATCGGTCAGATAAGTATGATCTAAACCAGGAAAGGGCCAGTCCACGGAGGCCAACAATATTTTCGAGCCTATCCAGAAGGATGAGGTGATCAACTGTGTCAAATGCTGCACTTAAATCCAGAAGCATGAGTACAGAGATATAGCCACTATCAGAAGCAAGGAGTAGGTCATTGAATACTTTGACTAGGGCTGTTTCAGTGCTATGAGAGGGTCGAAAACCAGATTGAAAAACTTCCAATATTTGATTAGGGTGCAAAAATGACCAGAGTTGTTTTGAAATGGCCTTTTCTATTATTTTAGAGAGGAACGGAAGGTTTGAGATAGGCCTATAGTTAGACAAGTCGTTTATATCCAAGTTTGGCTTTTTAAGAAGGGGTTTGATGACTGCAAGTTTGAGAGTCGGTGGTATATGTATATCCATTTCCCTCCAATTTGGGGCACTGTACTTTTAAATGCCCCCAGCGCCTGCAGTAACGACACTAATCCTCTCGCGGCTTGGATTGTTTAGGCTCGTGCAGAGAACTTCTGTCTACCTGCATAGGCTCCTCCCTATTAGGGGGAGAGTATGGGGAAGAGGAAGCTGGGGGTGTTACCAAAGGAAGGGAGCGATAGCAAGTCGACTGTTCTTTCCTGTCACCTCTCTGTCTCTCTCGGTCTCGCTCCCAGACACGGTTATTGATGTGGATGGCTGTGGATACCAGAGCATTGAAGGTAGCAGGCGGTTTGAGTACTGCCAGGACGTCTTTAATAGGGTCTGATAATGCATTAGAAAAAAGCGAAATCAAGGGACCCTCAGACCACCCTGTCTCTCCTGCCAGTGCTCGAAACGTGATGGCAAATCCTGCTACCGAAGCGGTGCCCTGGCGGAGACAGGTTAGTCGCATGACGGCCTCCTGACCGGAGACATCATAGTCAAAGACTAACGCCATCTCCTCCATCAGCTTATCCGCATCCCTCATCACCGGAGCATTAGCCCAAATAAGGGGACTAGCCCAGATGAGGGTGGTTCCGGTAAGTAGTGAGAGCACGAATGCTGGGACTTTAAAAATATGAGGCACTGTGTAAGGAAACCCCGACACTTGCCCGCCTCCCCGTCATATCGGAGGGGGAGCTGGAGCTTGGGCTCCCTCATAGTGAATGGAACGGGCAAGGAAGGGGAGGCCTCAGGAGCGGGTGCTTGTGGAACAGTATGTGTAGGAGAAACCGTGAGTTGGCGAACGCTTTCCGCCAACTCCCAGAACCAGCCCTCCTATACGCGCATCTGGTTAGAATAGCCAGTTGGCCTTGTTGGACCAACATGGCCTGCTGCTGCACCTGGAGAGCCCTTATAGTCTTCTTCTGGGTGGCTATTGCCATCGTTTGTGTGGCTATGGCCTGATCCTCCTCTAGAGGAGTCGCTGGTCCCTCCATAATGGCTTTGGTGTTCTGTAAGTCGAGTTCGGAGGACCAGATGCGACTGAGAGGGGATCAGAAAGATATCCACGAAATGTGGATATCCACAAGGAATGGAGAGAGAGAGAAAAGAAACAGGAGAAAAACCCCCGACTAAAAGCTCAAAATAATAATGACCCCAAAATAAGGCAAAGCTCGCAGACTCCAGCAAAAATAAAACAGATAGGGAAACAAAACAATACCGGTGTAAGCCGAAAATAATAGCGACCCAAGAAAATAGGGTGAAGCTCACAGACTCGAGCAGAGAAATAGATAGTTAGGGAAAATAATCCCGTCATAAGCCAAATAATGACAACCCAGTAAAATGGGCGAATACTCATAGACTTGAGCAGAGAGAAAACAAAACAGGTAGCCTCTAGCTCTGAAAACTGAAAGAGAGCAAAAAACAAAACAAATAGGCAAAAGGAGACGGGAAAAAACCAAGGTACTGTCTAGAATCAGACAGGAGAGGAAAACCAAGGAAGGAAATGAGTGAGAAGGGAAACGAAAACTCTAAAAGAAAAGAGAACTCCTAGCTCACTAAGGTAGACCCCATGTGTACTTTTAGTAGTAACAAAAGAACAAGTGGTCGCCCATTCCTATACCGTCAATACCTGGCTTTGTGTAGAGGCAATGAAGACACCAAAGTCTCCAATTGTGGAGTGCCCAACTTTAATTGCATGCTCATTTCTTCACTGCAGTGTCCTCTGCCAATGTGACCAGACACATTGACAAAGGACATTTTCTGTACCAGAGACTGTGTAAATGGAGCTTCCGGCTCAGACAGATCACAGGTGCCCAATCAACTGGGGGAGTCACTGTTGAGCACCGAGGCAGGGACACCCGTCGAATGAAACCCACCCTCCCTGGGAAATGCTACGGCCAATTATTACAGTTTGTGCTGTTTCAGTCCAACCATTGCCAAGGTTGTCTATTCAAATATCATGAGAGACAAGTGGTGAAAAACTGGTGTGTGTGTGTGTGTGTGTGTGTGTGTGTGTGTGTGTGTGTGTGTGTGTGTGTGTGTGTGTGTGTGTGTGTGTGTGTGTGTGTGTGTGTGTGTGTGTGTGTGTGTGTGTGTGTGTGTGTGTGTGTGTGTGTGTGTGTGTGTGTGTGTGTGTGTGTGTGTGTGTGTGTGTGAGAGAGAGAGAGAGACCATTCCCCATGACTCAAGGCAAAATTGTATGGTATAAACTCCACAATATGCTTTTCTTTCCCTCTGGGCTGAATAAAAAATTCACCAGTGGCTCCCATTAGAGTCACACTGAATCAGAAGATCCTTCCTGTTACTGGCTCCAGCGTCTGACACTTTTTCCACTCGCAGCTTAGCAACGTAAATGTTACATTTATAAAACAAAATCACTGCCTCTCAAACTGCTCACTCTCCCTGTACCATACCATTGAGTGACCTTCCTCCCATCTCTCGCCAACCCCAGTCCTCTCAGTGTGTGTTAAAACCTAAGGCCTCTCTTACCCTTTTGTCTACTTTCTTTTCGCACCTTTTGTGTGAAGGGTGACCTTTAGCTGAGTGCAAATGTACACATGCGACTGTCCACAATGAAGGTAATAGATGCTCTTGTTTGCATTGCTTTGTTGAACCAAATTCCTCGAGTCTACCATGGCATTATGAACATACTCAATCAAATGCAATGGAGGAATGAGGAATGTCAATGTTCTAGAAATGTTATTGGGCAGTTTTGTCTACTTTGGTTTCGTCTACTTTCGGTTTTTGGTTTGTTTGTTTTGTTTTTGCCTTTTTATGGGGGGACATGTCTACAATGAAATCTGATCTGATTCATTTATATTTTTCTTTCAGAAACAGATTCAAGTTTGCAGGAGCCCAGAAAGGTGCAATGTCCAAACACAGCTCTGTCATCAATTTGTCTTTATAAAACACATTGGAAGGAAACTATTGTAAGCCAAGCTATATCCCAGAACTCTCTCATTGATTCTTAGGAAGCCAAGCACTATCTTTGGGCCATGAAGTCAGGGGAGAAAAAGAAACTCGAGCTTTCAGGAGGGAGGAGATGAACATGTAAACAAGCCGTGTAATTCCCATCCCCCTCATGGTAGAGAAAGCACTTTAGTTCAGTGCTATGTGGCTTTTAGCACAGAATTCCCCCCGGTCGCCCCAAGGCTGCCCCTCTCCTGAACATATGAGTTGTGCCATGGCCTGTGGAGCTGAGAGGGAGGCCGGGTCTGCTGATTAAATATTACAGATTTTTAAATGGATGGAGATTATGCACTGTGGGAATGTTGGAGCTTAATATGCCCTAGGGCCACAGGGCTCCACCATCCTACTGGGGAGAAGAAAACACGCTTGTGTGCGTGTGTGTGTGTGCGCGCGCGTAAGTGTGTGTGTGTGTGTGCATGTGTGTGTGAAGTGGGGGAGGAGTGGGTTGTTGAGGCAGATGCACAGTTCTTTTTTGCAGAGCAGCCACACAAGGTTATTACCACAAGGTGTTGGTCTGGTCCACCTACTACACCAGCACACCATTCCCAGAGACTCAATGCCTAAAAACCAGGAACTCATCTCTGTGTCTAACATTCATTGCAAGGTTTACATACTCAAACCAGCCTTCTCCATGTTTTAGTTTGGCCTGCTTAGTTCAGTTTCAGCCCAGATCCTGTCTTTGACTATAAATGTCAAACACCTCACCCATACACTAACTGAATTAAGATAATGAAACACCTTGTAAATGTTTATTTTAAGAGGGAATGAGAGACAAGTAAATTAATGTCCTTTCTAATTAGGCCTACAGTGTGTCTTTATAGATGCTCATGTCAGCCTGACAATCTCTTAAATTATTAAGTGGTTGGTTTTGTAGTTCTGGGGCGGTGAAGTGCTTTTATGAATGTGTGTGTGTGTGTGTGTGTGTGTGTGTGTGTGTGTGTGTGTGTGTGTGTGTGTGTGTGTGTGTGTGTGTGTGTGTGTGTGTGTGTGTGTGTGTGTGTGTGTGTGTGTGTGTGTGTGTGTGTGTGTGTGTGTGTCTGTGTGTGTGTGTGTCTGTGTGTGTGTGTGAGAGAGAGAGAGACAGAAAGAGAGAAGGAGGGCGAGGATGAGCATGCGTTTTATGTCGCAGCATGAAAACCTCAGATTCTATTATTTATGAACAATCAGCGACTTTCATTTGGATTCAGATAATTCAGTTATGTATAGTTCTCCCAAGGCTTTGACATTTTCATCAGTCCATTATTATTATTGCATAAAATATCATTTAAATTTCTACTGAAAACTCACTGAATGTTTTTGTACAATAAATCATCTCGTCAATACGTCATGTTTGTCTATGCCCCGTCCGTTTTGTCCACCTGTGTTAATCATTAACAGCGATTTAATGTTTCCCCGTTGCAAAAAGAGCAAGGGAAATTCACAGTATTTTTTAAGGCCAGACTCTCAACCCTTTTTGCTTCCCCTCCCAAGTTCTCTCCACACACCACAGACGGCACACATGCACACGCGTCCGTGCTTGTACACACATATATACGCGCAGATTCACGCGCGCACACTCTCCGCCTCTTGGCGGGGACTAGCCTGAAAGATTGAAAGCAATTAAAACTATCATCTGCAGTGGCTCAGGGCTGGCTCTGGGCTGCGGGGGGGGAGCTGCCACTGCGCATCAGCCTCTCAGTCTCAACAACTGGCAGAGACAGAGAGGAGCAGCCACTGCCAGGCAGCGGCCCCGGTGCGGCCCTCCACAGCGGGCACGGCCACCGCTGCCTCCACGCCCCAGCCCCGGTGCAGCTACCAGGGGCCGACGCTCACCTCAGCCCGCTTCCCACCCTCAAAGAGCCAAAATGCTCCAGGAGGAGTCAGGCCGTCTCTCGCCATTCTCTCTGATTAAATTAATGGGCCTCATTAACAAAATCTTTCTTTTCTTACTTTTGTTCTTAAGAAAAAGACGACGGGGGATTCACGAAACATGCGCAGACCTTCGATTTTGTGCGTATCCCTGGTGATGATGTGATTACCATATGGAAACACCCTAGCAATCCCATAAAAGGTATTGTGTGTACAAAGCAGCCTTTCATTGCTCTCCGTAAACATCTGCACGGTTCTTAAAGTTCTTAAAGCTCTTAAATAATAGAGCATTCTAAATAGAAACCTCTTCTACGTATATGCCTTTACACTTGTTTCCAAACATGCATAGATTTTGATCATACCAAAAAGCAAATTAAAAAAAATATATATGAATGCCAAAATGTTTGTGGAAACGTCCCTAAGCACAGTTTGCAATCAAATCTGATTGTACGCATGGTTTCGTGAATAAGGCCCAATGTCCCTGCTCTGTTGCTTAATGAAACCCATAATGGTTGGAGATTCCGTGCGCTGTTGGTCATTCACTGGCTTATTATCCAATCAAAAGATGTTGTTCTCAATGGCAAAGTGCAAGGACTCAACGAACGCCCACTGATAACAACATGTGATGGCTCCGCCCATTCTGGGTGTTCATGAAGTGAACATGTGTCGTAAGTGTTGAAACTGCATCAGGCCACCCAGGGCATGGCTCGTCAGTTGTGCAATCTGTGCTCCGTGTTTCTGTGCCAAGATGGCTCACAGAGGGGATGGAACCTCCATCCTTCTGCTGGTGGAGTTGAAAATATCTCAGGTTTGAGTCTAGATCACACATCGTACGTCAGTCCACACATTTTCTTTATCGACCTCTTTGCATTGTCTTTATTGCTGGCTCTGTTCGTTTTCCGAGCATTCCAGACCTCTTTGGGTTCACTCCCGTCCAGCACGCATGGTAATGAAGGTTGCTAATGGTGTCCTGACTTTCTCTGTTGACTTTTTCCCCAGGTGGAATAAAAAATTCTCAAAATTCCTCAAATTGCGCCCTGAATCTCTTTCCTGAGAGTCTCTGCCCGGGATTGGATGATAATAGAATGTGACTGTTACAGGACAGGTGGACTGATGCCCATAATCACAGAGGGGGGAGATCTCTGAGAGAGGGGGCCACGGTGTGGGAGACCAGTGTGCTCTGTCCCTGCTCAAGGGGGTACGACAGTAGTTCTCCACATTTTAATTTCCCCAGCCCTGCTACACTGTTGCACCTACTGCAGTAGCAATTAAGAGGGAAGCGTATCACTGAATGGGCACAGATAGTGTTCCAGAGGCTTTTGTCTCTGGTGTTGGACTCTACACCACATGGGGACCCAGCTCAGTCCTCAGTCCTTGGGGTTGTGTATTGGATGGGCGTTGCAGCTAACAAGCTCCTTAGGACACGATCCACAGCTCCTCTCTCTCTCACACACACACACACACACACACACACACACACACACTCTCTCTCTCTCTCTCTTTCTCTCTCTCTCTTTCCTTCTCCTGACTGGCCGCCTGTCAGCCTAGTTTAGCATCCACATTAGCACCGGTTCTCGCCATTTAAAAAAAAAAATTATATATATATACACATCTTCGGCTCACTAATTTGACAGAGCCTGTTTTGTCAGCGCTACAAATTCCTGACAGGCCAATAGCAGGACACTAATAGGCCACAGAGACCACCAGCAAAGCACCAGCAACCCCAGCCCCTACAGTGCCAATTTTGATCACAGTTCACGTCTCTCCCGGCAATGGAGGCAGAGAGGTCAGGGGGGATAAAATAGGAGGAAAGGCGGGTAGATATTAACCCTGTCAGAACTGCGATGCTGTCTCGGGATAGCTATCACATTGACACATGTCTCTGAGATTTTAGACCCTCCTAAGTCTAGCTACAAGACCATCCAATGGGTGATGAAGATATGCAGACCCCCTGTACCTCATTACCGAAGCCTCAGCTACTCTTTTGCTAATCTGGTCTACTCATCATGGACTTGTGATATATACGATTTTTTCCCTGAAGAAAGAGAAACTGACACTTCGCTCTGTAAATATGAGGTTTTTTACCAGCACACCAGCTGTGAGGTAGTCTGTCATTCAGACCCCCTGGGCTGTCTGTCTGTCTGTCTGACACACAGACTCTCTGACCCCACTAGAGTCTGATGGGGGTTAATTGGTAGAGGGCGGACAAGTGATCTGCATTATCATTGTTGGAGCAAGGGGGTGTGATTCAGGTTACAGGTAATTACTGTAAAAAAAAAAAACACTGAAATGTGAACTCATAGACTTTGGTTGCATGAGAGGTTCGGGAGATGTAAAATAGTACCTTCAATTGCAGAGGCACATTTTACTGATTTCTACTGATTATAAAGGCCTTGCCCCCATCTCTGCTTACCTCTATTGTGCATTGGACTGTGATTGCTCAGTAGCGTGTGTTTTGGAAGAGGCTACCTCATCAGAGCTGTGACCTGTTGTGTAAAAGTCAGTCAGTGACAGGGCGTTCTATCGTGTAGTCTGCTCCGGGAATAGGTCTTCACTGGTATCACCTGTGTGAGGTCATGACTGCCGGAGAGGGACAATAAAGGGAAGAAGAGAGGCGGACAGGCTGAGTGGCACCTCGGCTCTCCTCGGGTCGGGCGAGCGTTGAATTATTAAGGTTTACTAATACTTCATAAACACCCTCTTTGTCCTGTCCATTACCAGCCTGTCACATCCTCTCGCTGCACGGGAAGTGAGTCGCCCATTTCATCCGAATGACAGAAGTTAAACTGTGTTCCATAGGAGACATGGGGGGGGGGCTTCAGCATTTTCCAAATGGACCCTGGGGGGGGGGGGGGGGGGGCTACGATAGGGTTTTGGAGGCTGTGAGCTCTCGTGGGGGGGGTTTGGGGAAAGTTAATAACGGAACTGGACGTACACCCCCCACCCGCCCATCCTCCCCTGCAGAAACGGCAAGACTCGCCTCAGTGCGTGCCTCGCGGACTCTCTCCACGGTCTCGACAGCCGAGCTGGTCGTTGCCCCGAGCGGCGAGGAGCTGTCGCCTCTCGTTATCGTCGGAGAGGTGACCCGGCTGCCTGCCTGCCTGCTCCTTGATTAGAGAGAGGAGGAACCTCTCAGCCCCCCAGAGCTGCTTTTAAAGATCAGTGATTTGGTCAATTGGCCTGGCAGATCCAATCCCATGAAGGGTCAGTGATGACTCAATGGACCAGTCAGAGAGGCAGGCTGTCACAAGAGGCGGGGGGGGGGGGGGGGGGGGGGGGGGGTGCGCGGCGGCCGGGGCACAAGGGGCGAAAGGAAGGGACTGAGGAAGGAGACAATACAAGGAGAGGAATATCATCAACATGTCAACCATCCCCCTTCTCCAAATACAATACACTCCTCCTTCTTAACCTTCTCTACTCTGGCTCTGCCACCAAGGTCACAGCTACATAGTATCAGCTTTTCATTTCCCCAAATACACTATTTTATGTTTAAGACACGATTGCATTTCATTTATTAACAATTTTCCAACTTGCTGTTGAGATGCGTGTTGCGGTTTTGTGAAACATGGTCACGTCGCTTCCAGATCACAGAAGAAAAGACCCATTTAAAGACATTTATGAGGAACAGAACACATAAATCTTGTATTGCATTTTCATTCGTCACACAGACATAAACATTTTAAGAGTTGAAATGCAGGCACTTTGGAGATGGTGGACAGGCTCACATTTTCTTTAAATAAGGTATGAGGCTTTGGGTCACTTCCTCCAATATGCTCACAGAAATGCAGTGTCCGTAAAATAATGTATTGCTCACTAGATTTGAGCTTCACTGGCCTGTACTAACATAAAATCTTGTTTACATCTACTGCACCACAGTGAGAGATTAAAGTCAGTTGATATTATTTTTTTCATCTTCTGAGAATATTCCCTAAAATGTTTAGATTTGGCTGATAAAGAAAATTCTCATCTTAAACACAGAGCCCTATGGACTTATTAATGTACATTTTATGTTATCTAGATGTCATAGTTAAAACTGACCTGCTTGTTATGACATTTTGAGGGGAGTTTATAATGTAAATATATGGTATATCAATGGTGCCCCTTATCTTGCTGTTACTGAAGGCTGCATGGCTTCCCTGCAGCGGTTTTAATTGGCAACTCAAAGAGGCCTGAGGGGGCCACAAAATCATTAAGCGTGTGTGATGTCACTTCCTGTGCTGCCTGCCCAAGGCACAGCTGGCTGTTGCTGGTCAATTATCTGTCCAAAGGGGAAATATTTTTTTCCCCCAGTCAAGAGTGAACAACACTCTGCCCATCTGTCTGAGCTTGTCCTTCATTCATCCTTTAAAAGTTCTTTCAGGAAAGCGGTCCACTGTTCAGTATCATGTCTTGAAGGTCGAGGATAGCTTTGGTTCATGTAAGTGGTACCTTTTGTAAAGTAAACAATTGTTTATTTTAATTTACTTTCTCATGTGACCAGTATAACTCCTGACAACTCAATTAGTGATTCCAGTCTGTGCTGATACATAGGAGAAAATTACTACTTCATGTTAGTCCAGAGAGAGAGAGAGAGAGAAAGAGAGAGAGCTAAACTCCCTCTAGCTACAGCTTCTTGACTTGTTTATTTGCTAGAGGGGTGTGGGGGCGAACATATGGTATGCTAAAACATGGACTTGTATTTTTAAGGCCAGGGGACCTGGGGGGGAAAAGGATGAGAGTTGGCGATTGGGGCCTGTCTGCCTGCATTCCTCCCGCTTGGTCAGCCAGGGCGGCTCTCTCTGCAGCGGTGCGGACCGACCAGCCTCTCCTCCACACCGCTGCTCTCCAGCTGAGGCCCCCAGAGCTGGAGGTCAGGCAGGGGGAGAGCTGGGAGCCAAGGGCCAAAGCACTGGCTGCAGCTGAGCTGCACAGCATTGGGAGTGAGAGGTGTCAGCACAGCGGCTCTCTGGTGCTCCTGAACTACAACTACAGTACAGAGCAGCATTGCTCAGATCCCATTAGCTGGACAAATGCAACTGGGGTTCACACATGGTGCAAGTGCATTTAGGGTGTGTCCAACTCCCCTTTTGCTAGTTAGAGGGTGCATATTTTGAGCGCAAACTAAGGCACAAGGTTAAAATGGGCCGAACTTAGCCTCTTCATTAATTATAGATGTGTCTTGGGCGTAACATGTAATAAACCAATCACAGTGTTATCTCCCATTCCCTTTAAAAGCTACCTTTGTACCTTGGCGGATTGCTAATATAATGGCAGATTTAATAAGACTGCAAAAAGAGCGATTTACAGCTGGGGAAACCTGCTCCCGCCCAAGGTTAAAGTGTGCGAGCAAGGAATATATGAATCAATATTAGGAACAATATTATTCAGACTAACCATTATGACTTGTTTTCATACACACAATAATAATCTCAAACACTAGGGTTTAACACCGGCACGGGTTCCCGGTAATTCTATTTCCTATTAAATATATGCGGTTTAATTTAGTTACTATTTACTTTGGCCCTTTTGAGGCAATGTCCTCCTGGTTTCTACTAGTTTTATTTAAATGTCAATATCTAAAAAAATATTCCCTGCAAAATCCATGGTTTTAAGTTTGAATTGAAGAAGAAGCTGTATCATTCAGAAATTTGCTACAGAATACATTTATTTCAGAATAGTCACATACAGTATATATATAATAACCATAACATACGTCGCCTAATGTATTTAAATACGTTTAAAAAAGAACGTACGAAAGCGCGTGTGTATTCACACAAGTACAGCAACGTATTTCAGCCCTCAGTGCGAGGGGTGGTCACTGCGGAAATGTCGACTGTACGGGACTTTGGCGAAATATAACAAGATAAACTCTTCAGGGTTCATGAGAAAACAGCTGTAGCTGAATATACTGGTAAGTACTTGGTTTCTTAAACATATTTATACGAGAGATTTTGGAGCAAAAAATGAGGTGTCTTCTAAACCGAAAGTGCATCAGGTACTGTATATAGTACAGTAAGCAAGGGAAAACGGCGAATACTCATTTGTACAACGTTTTAAAAAAATATTATTGTTTCTATACGTCAACATGATTTTCTTAGCGTGTATAAACGGTGCATTTGATGCATTTTACAGTCTGTGGCTGTAGCCAGAGGAGGGTCGTAAGTGCTGTGGGCTACTAATAGCACCCTCCTAATTTATTGCACGGCAGTGTAACTGGAGAAGCTGCGGTTTTCGCAAGAGGCTACCCTTTAAAAAAATACTGCGTCAAAATTTTCGGGGTTTTCTTAAAGCTGTAGTGTATATTTTCAGATGAACATGAATACTGTAACTGAGTCGCATGCGTCTCAACCACTAGGGGTGAAGTTTATAGGGTTAAAAGCACCTGCAACATTGGAGAATAAGCTACCAGAACTTGGCTTCTGTCTCACCTTAGAAAATGCCAAATTAGCCTGGCTGTTTAACAAATTCTGAAGATCTTGACTTTTTCATATTAGGCTACCGGTACATGAATTTGAATACTGATTATTAGCACAAATAGCTTTCTTTTGCCTTAATGATGACAATAAATATACTAAAGCTGTCAGGTTGGGAACCCATAGGTTTTTAAATTTTTTTCCTTGTTTTAGGCTATATGGTCCTGCTTATGGAAATACAAGCAACATGTTTTTACTGGTAGCTTAATGCCTTAAAACAGGCCCACTTTCCTGCGATTCCAGGGACAACATGCATCTATTCTGGGAGAGAAAATGTTTTATTTAGGGAAATCCAATTCACAATGTAATCTTGATAGTTTTGCATGTTTGTGCGTGCCCCTGTGTGTGTAACAGGCAGGAGGGTGTACGCGCATTGTGTGCACGCCTATGTGGACACATATTTTTATCTTAATATTGCGCAAATAAAATAACATTGAAACATGACTTTAGACCAGGTTTGTGGTGGTTCTAGCGCAAGCGCTTTCTGCTGGCTCAAGATAGCAATACGCCAAAAATTATCCTGGCCACACCTCATCTTAAGACCAACCCGCCCACTTCACTTACTATGGGCGCAAGTTCATTTGCGATATAAACAATGTGAGTGCTGGACGTTAAAAGGACCCTTGACCCGGTCTGAAGCTAGCAAAAACATTTGCGTTTGTGTTACCACCGCTTAGCACCGGGTGTAAGATAGGGCCCCAGGTAACATCAAAAAAAGGCAAGCGTTTAAAAAAAAACTGTTGTATAAAAGTCATTTAGTGAGGGCTGTCAGGATGTTGTTTTTTATTTCTCTCTCTCTCTCTCTCTGTCCCCCCCCCCCCCCCCACACAGATCTACAATGCCAACATACTGACTTTTATTACCTCACACAGGACAGGAAGCCAAGTTTGAGAACCACTGGCTTAGAACACCATGAGGTCCAAAGTTTCCTTTTTGATTTTCAGGCTGAATGCCAATCTGGGACATTTCACTGAAATAATCAATTGAAAGTCTAAATGTCTACGCAGATAATGGTTATGAGGAGCCTGCCTGTTTGTAATTTACCTGTTTACCGCTCCAGATGGTACCACTGGTCTTGTCACATGGATACCAATATTTTGCCCAAATCTAATGATTGTACAACAATCATTAAACTTCCGTTGTTAAAAGCAGGAGCAAAATGTCTCTTTTGTGGGGGTTCTCAGTAATTGATCTGAGTTGTTTTCCCAACCCGGGATTGCTTAGTCTTGTTACAAAGATGTTAAAACCCTGGATTTTTAAATAATATTATCATGGGGATGGGAACAACATGAGATAGTTAATTTCTTAATTAAAGTTGTCCACTTTCAGATAAGCCAGTCTTGTCATATAGGATGCCCCTACCCCCTCCCCCAACCCCCCCCCCCATTTGTTTCACACCTTATCCCCTCCCTGTTGAGTAAGGTACTTAGGGGGTGGCCAAAGTTTTTGAGTTGAGTTGGGCTGGGCAGTTTTGGAGCCGTGAAGTCGCAGTGGAGTCTACAGAGACAAAGTCTTTCCTAGGTCCTTGGAGTTTTTATAACTTTGTTCCTTTTGCCCAGAGGAGAGATAACTAAAACAGTGAGAAGAATCTATTCTGCGCAGATATCATCACATTGTCATTATCCACAGAGACATGGCTCTTGGCTCCTTCCGTGTTAGAGCATGCTAACAGGAGCTAGTAACAGCTGTGCCACAGAGGCTAATTCCTCTTTAGGACGCCTCAGAAGACAATCCATTTCTGTTGTATGTTTCATCCAACTCACACACACGTACATGCTATGCTACATCACCAGTACAGCGTAGAGATGGACAATCCCAGTTTATCACTCTCTGTCATACATATACGCGTACCATAGATACATACATCCCTATCCACACCCCCCCCCACACACAAACACACACACACTCAGTGTCCAAAGTGATGTTGACATCCAACTCTGTCCCTACAGTTCAGTGCCCTGATGGGCCGGAGGTCAGTTGCTCTGTGACAGTGTCTGCTGTTTCCCTTCATCCATCTCTCCCTCTTTGCTTCTTTCAGCTCTGTCAGGTGATGCTTGCAGGTGACTGTGCGTGGGGCAGACCAGCAGCAGATGGTAGGCTATAGCTATTATGGGCTTTAATTGGATAGGTTGTTGGAATGTTGTCAAATGGTAAAAGTCCAGGCTGCTGAGTGGCTTATCCTGTTACGGCGTTGTTCTAGCATAAGGATGGTGACTCATGGTCTGGCATCAAATCTGGACATTGCCAGTGCTGGCTGTGGCGAGCAAAGACAAGGGGTAGCACTTAATTGGCTGTGGCGGTGCCTGGGGAGGGTGGGTCTTCAGTCGGTGGGATGTCCGTGTCATATCACACACCAGCGGCCCCCTCTCTGGTCATTTGGGCACCCAAAATCTGCCCACACATTCTACACATAAAGTGTTCCCCTCCAACTCTAACTTAGGCTGCATTCGAATAGTCAAATTTGAGCAAGTAAGGATCCTTTAGATCGCATGAACCGGAAATATTTCCCGGGCAGCCATGCTAAGGACCGTTCAAATTTCTTATATTGAGAAGGAAAGGAGCTTCACGATTCCTTTTATCCGTCCTTTCACAAAGGATGCTCTGGACTATCCTTTTCAGAAGGAAGGTAGTATTCGCGCCCCACAATGCAATGCCGCCAATGTTTACATAAGCATCAGAGTTTTCCGGAACCTACTGAATTCAAACAACAAGGCGAACATCTGAGAAATGCCAGAAATGTAAATGTGAATAGCTAGTATTGTTGGTTAGTAGTGGCTTATAATAGGCCTAGGAAGTAAACAAACAATGACACAATCAGACAATACACCAAATTTATTAAGAGGCTAAATTTCGCAGAGATAAAATGAACAGTTCAAGTGAAATGCAGACGGCAATGATGCGCCTTTTGTTGTAATTTTTTGTGAAGTTGTAGTTCGCTGTGTTGAACAGTCACGTCAATACAACTGGACGTCGCACCATGACGCAAGGTAGAGAAGGAGGTTCGAATTCCACAGTTACGCTAGATTCCTTGTAAATCTCTCCTTCCAACTTTTCCTTGACCCCCATAACGTTTTCTGGCGAGGTCAAGGAAAAGGAAAGGAAAAAGGAGCTACTTTTTGACTATTCAAATGCAGCCTTAGGATCGATGGGAGCATAACTGGTACACTGTATCACACGTTTCAGAGGAGTGTACGTGCTTTTCTGGACTCTCCCAAATTTACAGTAAAGAAAGAAAATTTCAAGCCTTTATTGAAAGTATATTTTGTTTTTATTTATTTTTTATTATTGTGGCAAGGATCGAGTGCCACCCTCGCGGAAGAACAGGCAGTACACAGAACTGATCAAACCAAACACTTTATTCGATTCCAAATGCTGGCTACGGTTCGTTAGAAACGTTCCTCTGTTTCTCTCCCGTCAGCGGCCAGCCCCGTTTCCTCTCCGGCTTCCCTCCTTTAAAGCCCAGGCTCACTGTCAAAGCAATCAGGCAACAATTCAACAATCATTCAATTGTTAATTATCGTGTTGTCCTGATTAACTCATGACAGCTGTGGTTCCGGGTCCGAGAGCCGCTCCGCTCACTCTCTCTCTGCAAGCAGAGGCTAACCACGCCCACCCTGCCACAATTATGTAGCCATATCTGATTTTAAATTGCATTATTATGCTACATGTATCAATTAAAATATATTTAAATGCTGGTCAGTTTAAACATAATATATTTCTGATTCTGCACTGAAAAATCCAACCGTACAACGTGTACATAAAAGCAGTGTGATTTAATTGGATATTTGCGATGCTTAACCGTATGCTCTGAAATGTAATGACAATATCCTCCATATGGCTTGTTACTTGTAAATATCCCATATATATAGTGAACTGTCATCAACAATCATTTCTTGAGAAGAGCTCAGCTGGAAAGTAGGTGATTGTCCTCTCCGCACTTGAGGAGATAAGGCGAAATTAACCAATTGCGCGTGAAGCACGGCCGGGCTGGACCGAGACTTGACGTTTGGCCTTTTCAAAACAAACATTGCAACTGGGCTCACTTTCCCGGCTTTCCGTCTTTGGTTTGCTCACGTCCCTTTTTCCTTTTGGCTCATTTCCATAACTCATCCATCATCCGCAGTGTAATTGTGTTTATGCATCAAGCAGAAAGATGAAAATGTCTCAATCTTCCTCCGATCTCCTCCGAGGCGGTGGCCTTTCCGTCACTCTTCCTGCCGTCCCGGTCTAACCTATTTTGTAGCTTTGGGTTATTTGCATTTCTCAGGGCTGGGATGAGCCTCTTTCCTGCTCAAGGTGGGAAACACAAACTGAAAAGCAAGGCACGTTACGGACACAGTGGACAAATCCATCTCTCTGGGCTGGACAACCCGAGACAGTGTCGCCATAAGATTACGAGATGCGTCACGTTTGCGTTAATTGCCACAATAATAGTGCTCCACCCCCATCACACCTAAATATCTTAAAAGTTAAGACATTCCTTCATTAGCATCCATGCTCTCTGTTCAGAGAACAAAAATCTGTTGGCCCTGGTTATATGTATATAGGGGTACTATCTGTACACACAACACCAACCAGAGTCAGAGAGCCAAATTGGTTTGAATTGTCCATTTTGTTTCATGTTTTTAAAAATGGGATAATGCAATTTTATTTGTGGTCAATAAATTGGTGTGATATCCAAGACGGTAAACTATTGAAACCCTGAGTAAAGTCTAAGTCTGAGATGATATGTATATGGAGTATATATTCTGGGCTGAGATGATATGTATATGGAGTATATATTCTCTCACAAAAGAAAATCAAAGCTTGAGGCCATATAATCAAGAGAAGCGTCCCCACTATTCTGTGCACACAACAGATAAAATATCTTGAGATGCAATTCTTTGTTTGTGTTTTTTTCCCCCCACTCTTTGTCTTGTGCACATTTATTTATTTATTTTTGTTTCCCACTCTGCAGATGATTTGAATTTGTGGAAAAGGGCAGATAAAAACAGGCCCGTAAGAGAAGATAATCCGGGAGCCGAAAATGAAAACAGTCGAGGAGAAGCTGGAAATTAAAATCTGCTCGGACGTCCTCACCATTTTTAGACTGGCCGTCTAGAGGCCTCAAGCATTTAAAATGCAAAGGCGAAGTGATTGAGAATAGCAATAGGTTATGTTTCTGCCTTGTTTCATTCAGGGATAGCATTTCCAATTAATCCCAATTAGGCATGTAGTGCACCTTTAAGGTTGGGGAGGATTTTTTTCTTTCTCTACATATGAGTCACAGTCAGTTTTTGTTCTGAATGTCAGTTGACATTAAGAAGAAAAAAAACATTCCTACAGAATTCCAAAATTGACAGGCACTGTCTTATAAGCAAATGCGCTGTGACAGTAAAACGATCGCCGACGAAAACGAACTAAACAGTGTCTGATAGTCTGACACTCACAGTAAAGGACATTAACGCTTTCTTCATAAACGGGCACGCGCAACAGAGGCGAAGGGCCCTATCGTTCATTGCGAAGCAGCGTACGGGCGAAGCTGTCTGGTGATGCAAAGAGTTGTACTCTTTTGAAAGAGAGGAGAAAGAGGACGGGGGGATGCTAAATAATTCACACTGGCTGAGAGCGATATGAGTTTAGTTAATGTGCCTGGGAGCGCAAGCTGAGAGAGGGGCTGCTATCTATTCAACCTCGGGCCCCAAGCCCAAGTGCTGGAAAAAGCTAAAAGAGCATTCACCTCATTCAAGCAGTTAGAGGAGTGTGTACCCCCCCCCCCCCCTCCCTTCCTCTACACCAGTCCTCCTCCCTCCTCTGTAAGTGTCCCAGGAGTGTGTGCAAACAGCCTCTCTCCAGGCATAAGAGCACCTCACTCCTGCACCTGCTTCACCCTATGTACAATGCAAAGATCCTTCTGACCAACCCTATGTACAATGCAAAGATCCTTCTGACCAACCCTATGTACAATGCAAAGATCCTTCTGACCAACCCTATGTACAATGCAAAGATCCTTCTGACCAACCATATGTACAATGCAAAGATCCTTCTGACCAACCCTATGTACAATGCAAAGATCCTTCTGACCAACCCTATGTACAATGCAAAGATCCTTCTGACCAACCGTATGTACAATGCAAAGATCCTTCTGACCAACCCTATGTACAATGCAAAGATCCTTCTGACCATTCACTTGGGACAGCAGTAGTTATCGCTCCATTGTGAGCGACTGGATAGCTGACCTTGTCGGGCAGTGACTGGCAAGCCTCTAGACAGAAGTCGCACCGCGCTGAGAGATCTCACAGAAGAGAAAAGGTCACACGGGCACAATGGTGCCAGAATAAAAGACAACAATGAGAGAATGTTAGTTTTTACAAAGATTGCCCTTTGGCGTGGAAGGCATGTTACTATGAGTAACATCATGACTGGAGTCTTCTCAGTTCAGTCCTAGTTTCTAACAACCAAACGGGCTTAAAATGTCTGCCTTGACTTAACTATGGGTTCAAGTCATTCCAAACAGCGTACAATTGGTACCCACTTTTCTACTGCTTGGCTTTCAGGGTTGAGTTGTATTTGGTGAAAAGACCTTGTGTCACACAGGGTGGTGTTCGTGTTCCCTTCAATTAAGTGACTTAAGAAATTAAAAAGAAATTTGAATAAGCCCTGATCCAGAGCCTTTGCATGACTTTAATTTTAAACCGCCAAACGACCTTGTCTTAACCAAGCCTTACCAATCACTTTAACACTTTATATAAGACAGACTTATTGTAAAGGACGTGTTCATTTTGACTGTTGTTCTGTTCACATCATACCAGAAACACCCAGTACCTCTGCACGCTTGTCTGCGTGTTCCAGGTCCCTCCCTGGCTCTCAGGGCTGTGTCATCCTGGGCCTGCGGCATGAGAGAGGGGGCACACAGCTGGGCTCCTGAAGGAGTAACAGAGGAGCAGCCGTCAGCCTCCTTTCTCCCTGTAAAAATGGAGTGCTCCTGTCAGTCTCGCCAGCTGTTTCTCCATAAGGAACCTCGCCTTCAGTGTTGCTCTGGCTCTTGCTTTCTGTTCTTCTGTGATCAGACACATATTTACACACCGTTTTTTTTTTTTTTTTCCTCAAGGAAGCCGAGTTCCAAGAATCATTTTAACGATGCGCTCACGCTCACGCACTGCAACACGGCCGCCGCAAACCTGCTGGGATCAGATATAGATCAAGGTGCTGTCCAGTGTGAGGCTTCCATGACACTGAATGGATTGCTATAACCCACCTGCTCTAAATGGCAGCATAATCACATTCAATGTACATTGGCACATTGCAACGGTGGGGCTGTGGGTTATTTTGATGCCGTTAGGAACAGACACCTAATTAAACACTTCAGTAAACTAAGTGTGCAGTACCACCTTCCTCAAAAGGAATATATACTTTTTTTTGAAAATTAAATTAACTATTATTACTGTCATTTTTGTTAAACAATAACATCATAGAGGCTAATTAAATGCTTAGGCAGAACAGAGAGTTTGTACATAATGCTAGATAATTTCAGGAGTGTGAATGAATCCTTAAATGCAGTGTCCATTTTTTCAATGGAAAGATTGTGTTACGTTCCCCTCTGTTTGCTGCTCTCAGCACACTCTTGCCCTCGCAAGGACATTACAGATTCATATTTCACTCAGCCACAATTGCTTCTCCGCAAGCATAAGTGAACATGCCAGCGCTCTCTTTGGTTTCTGTCGGGTAAAAAAGGCGCACTGTCAAAAAGACGTGCTGTTCATAGCAAGAGAAATCTAAAAGAATGGCTAACAATACGTAGCTCTACATTGTTTCGAGAAAACATGATGCCATTGAATTGAATAAAGATGCAATGTGTGTGAAGCAATGTATAGCATGGTTAGGTCAATGATCCCTCAGTAAACACTAACTATGATCTCTACCCATACTGCATTGTGGCCCACTCAATCACACCTCCACCTTCAAACATGTCGGAAGGTACTTATCTTAGAGGTAGCCTACTATATCTTGGAAGGTACCTCTCCTTGCATCCGAATAACTTTCTCCATCAACCATTCTCTGCACCTACTGTTCTTCATTGAACTTTCTGTTTAGGATGTGAACTGGCCACTGAAATATTCAGGCTTTCCCTGAAACCAGAGATGTTTTTATTGGATAAACTGGTCTTGTGATGTGAGGCTGCTCTGGACACTAATCTGCATGTACTGCAGCTGCAGATGCAAGGACACTGGTCTACTCAAAAGAATCTTTTGTGCCTGGAAATTGAAATTCCTGTCATTCTTGTCCTCAGCATGAATGCAACAAGGTACCCATGGTCACAGGTCAGAAATACATACAAAATTGGTATGATCACATCCATGTTTGCTTCATGCAAATCATACTACCATGTACAAAATATTATGTGCGAGCAATACAAAAAGGATTTTGAAGATCTGTTGAAGTGTGGTAAATTGATTTTCAGGAATCTATGTATATTTATCACTTCTGAATACTTTTCCTTTGGAGATTTTAAATTTAGTGGTATTAAGCAAGACAAGCTGGCTAACTAGCAAACATGGCTGTGAACCCAACAGGGCTAGCTACCTAGCATATTTACGTAGCTGACATTGATATCTTGTACCACAAATTTAGTTGCAAGGCAGCTATACAGTAGTTATGTGAGCAGCTAGTTATACAGCTACGGGACAGTGGTTTGTTTTCTACTTGGTTGCATATCCTGCTAGCAAAATATTGAGCCAACAAAAAACACTTCTGTTTCATCTAGAGAGTTCGGTCGTCATGGTATGCTTGTAGAAACCTCAAATCTGATCCTGTTCATGGCCGATCTTGTGCGAACATTTACTTGGCGAAGCAACATCAGCCAAAAGGATTAATGATTACTTTACTATTTTTGCATTGTTCTCCCCGTGCTAATGGTAGAAACCATCTCTTGTACTAAAAATACAAAATAAACATTATTTTTCAACACCATCAAAATCTTAATTGTTCAAACAACAGTCATTAAATGAGAAAATGAGAAAATAAAAATGCTAAAATGCGCAATTTTCCATTTTTGCAATTTGCACAGCTGCAAATTAAAATGGAAATGTTAAATATTCACTGTGTTTTGTTTTGTTTTTCTTGTAGTGCTTGCACAAATGCTCACTGTGCTGTGCAGCTACTGCACCAGAGAATGGTGGAACTTGTGCAGACAGGCCACAGGCATAGGCAGGTCACATGCGCGCGGATGACAAGCGGGAAAGTGGGGAGCATGGTGCTGACTGAGACCCTTCCTGCCAGGGCAACACTGCGGTCACTTCCGCATTCAGTTAGCGCTGGCACTGTTAGCATTTGATTCTATGTGGACTGTGGGGCTCATCAGTGTACTAAGAAAAAGTGCCTCAGCTGGATGCCATACAGAGGTGGAAATCCAGGGGACATAAAGTAAAAGTTCTACCATGTGTTTCTTCCACCCATAGACTCAGCCAGCTGATTTCACTAATTAGTTCTACCTCCTGGCTGAAGAATTATGTTAATTAGCAAATCCAGGTGATTGGAGCAAGATACTGGGGAGGACTTTTACTTTATGTCCCCTGGATTTCCACCTCTGAAGCCATATTGGGGTCAGTATTAACACTGCAGGGCAGACGTGTAAAAGGCCCATCGCTGCAGTGCTATTTCTATGATAGACAAAGTGAGGATCAGAATCACGAGATGCAGTGCAGTAAGGCTCAGTGAAAGGGCGGTGCCGAGACTCTCACACACAGGTGCGCTCGTTCCAGCAGTGAAACAGGAAGCCGGTGATCTCTGGCATTCGCTGGGCCCTCAGACACCGTGAAACACAGCGTAGATGCTGGAGAGAGCAGAAACACAGCGTAGATGCTGGAGAGGGCAGAAACACAGCGTAGATGCTGGAGAGGGCAGAAACACAGCGTAGATGCTGGAGAGGGCAGAAACACAGCGTAGATGCTGGAGAGGGCAGAAACACAGCGTAGATGCTGGAGAGGGCAGAAACACAGCGTAGATGCTGGAGAGGGCAGAAACACAGCGTAGATGCTGGAGAGGGCAGAGGGACGGCAGGCAGATTTATGAGCGGGGAACACAACAGTGTTGGGAGCCTCAGGAACGTGGCCTCGCATCTATCCCTTCGCTCTCGTCAAACTTTGCATGGAAACCGACGTCTCCTCCCTGGTGCCCTGGCTTCGGAGCGGCCGTCTCCCCCTCTCTCCCGTCTCCGTCTCCCCCTCTCTCCTCTTATTTCTCCTGATTTGTCAGGCTTCTCCTCGGCCCGCTCCCTCTGCTGTCACATTTAGTACAGATGGTTAGGCCCTATGGAGCAGGCTGTCACTCCCCATTTCCTCTCCCCTGCCTGACAGGAGACCTGATCGCTTGTGAAGGCCCGACTCCAATAGCACATGGACCCTGACATTTCCCAAAGGGCCCCACGGACGCCTTCCACTGGACCAGAGGAAAGAAATGAAGAACCTGAAGATGACCCAGAGCGTGCCAGAGGCTAAGAGAGAGAGAGAGAGAGAGAGAGAAAGAGAGGGAGAGAGAGAAAGATAGACAGACAGTGAACTATCATATAAGACACGCATCAGTCAGTGCCTCTGGTTCTGATCTCCCGGCTCATGTCAGTAACCTATCCACTGCCCCAGTGCCACTGCACTAATCACATCCCTGGGAGATTGCAGGGCCAGTTCCTGTGCCAGACAGCCAGGGCAGAGTTTGTCATCCCAAGCGGAGCAGAAAGCCAACATCTCCCTTCCACCTGACATACCCCTGTGTTGGGCTCAATGCTGTGAGACACCACGCTGCAGAGTCAGAGCCGTACCCAACAAATACCAATTTACACACGCGCTTACACTCACACACACATGCTTACACACGTGTACACACACGTGCAGAAACACACACACACACACACACACACACACACACACACACACACACACACAAACGCACGTGCAGAAACACACACCCAAACACACATTCACACATACATACTCCCATGTTGCCAAGTACACACACACACACACATACAGACACACTTTGTTGGGTCAACAACAGTACCCATTTCGATGCTGTCCTGGTTAGTCAGCGTAGCATACAAGGTGACAGATGGGAAGGTACAAATAAACAAAACCAGTGACTAAGACGTCCTTAGAATAGAACATGTGCATTATGTAATGGCCAAGGAAAAGAATACAATAAACTATCTCAACTTTAAACAGTGGGATACTCTGTCTACCCACAATGCCTGGACTGCCTATGCTGAAGTGATAAGAATACAGGACCCTGGACCTAAGGGGCAATGCTGCTGTTTTACGGTTTTATGGCTGAGATTTTCTGGTGGTTACATTACCTACAGATATACCTCTGCTCAGTCCAGGACTGAAACAGAGGAAAGATACAGACTATATAGAGACAGATGTCTGATACTCAATACTCAATATGGCCATATATTATTATAGGATCACCCACTTACAAATGTTTTCCTTTCATATGTATAGATACAGTATGTGTTAATAGCTATTAGTATTCCCCCATTTGTCTACCCCTGTTGCAAAAAAGTTGAGGCAGCAGACGTCCTCTTCTAGGATGTGTGTCTTCATTCTTTTTACAGCACTGATGTAGGTATATATGATATATGCTGAAACGTTATAAGCAATAGGGGTGTATCCGGAGCCGAATACCGTATTCGGGAAAGCACGAATAATGCGTTGGAACAGAATTTTGTTTCTACCCGAAGTTGCTCGTTAATATTCGGATTCGTTCGAGAGAGAGAGAGAGCGAGCGAGCGAGCGAGAGAGAGAGAGACGTAATTCGGCACGGGTAACTATCTGCCAGAGATTTAATTCATTGAGATAGCCACTAACAGGAGTGATTAACACAAATGCCCTATCAAAATCAGCATTATAAAACCAAACTGTGACTTAATGTTTATAAAGATATTTTGCGAACGTATTACTCTAGATCAGGAAGGTTTTATGTATGTTACATTAACGTTACAAGTCCACAGGCTGCAGCCTATGCGTTCATGTCGGCATTAAGGATGTCTTAAACACAGTGAGCATGCGTTCCGATAAGTTAAAGGCAAAAAAGCATTCTTTACGTGATTGACCGAATTAAGCCATTCCATGCATTTTAGCCTACTCGTGGGCTATTTGTAGGCTACATACCAGCCAGAAACTTCATGTGACTTTTTTGAAACTCAAGCACTTGTTATTGTTGCTACAGCCCAAGGTAGCCTATTTTCCTTCCCTAAGTGACTACAGGAAGGCAGCCGCCACCTCCAAATGCCTTACAGTTATATGGGAAAATACATGTTATACTGAAAATTGTTATTTAACTGAACAAAACAAAGACCCTCCGTATGCACAAGGGAAATCTTTCTAAGAATTAGCGAACTAAGCAAAATACCTAGCTACTGTTTGCAGCCACGGAGGGAAGGAAAGTAGGCTACCTTGGGTGTTCTACAGTTGTTATTTCATTCATTTCACATGCACTCGGCTACTGTGTAGGCCTATGAGATCTATTATTATTTTTAAAACACTCCGTGATCACTTTCCCGTGACGTGACTTTATCCAATAGGCTATTTTCGGTGACAAACACCCGGCGTTAACAGACATGACAGCAACCAATTTAGCAACTGACACAAGATTATCGTTTACCTTCTCTTAGCCTAAGAACGCAGGTAGGCTATCGGTAACCAGCTGGTTTCTTTTTCATCCATTTTCGAATATCCATGATATCTGTTTCACTTTTCAGCTTTCGCTAGCTAAGCAAAGTGAGGTTTTGTGCCTCACTGTCTGTCGCACACATGGTCAACGTCGTAGGTGGCCATACAACCACTTGACCTCTGTCAGCGTCCAATCGTATTTTAGGCCAACACTATTTTAAAACAGTTTTTTAAATTGTATAAAAAGATACCATTTACTTATGTGAAGTATGCCTACTACTGCTACTAGTAAGCCTATAATAATAATAATAATAATAATAATAATAATGAATAGGGTAATTATTGTTTGTCAGCAGCTAGGGGGAGGGACGGGCCAGGGGGCACAGAGGTCGTGTTGGGGGGGTTCCATGTTCATATAGTAAAAAAATAAATGAACCAAAAAAAGTACAATATGAAATCACAACAGGCAGAAAGGTTTGTTATTATGGAAATCATTTCCATTCAAATGTATAAGGAATGGTTTCATGTTTTTATAAAACTGCCTTTTCATTCTGAGTTGATTATATATTGTACCTCAGTTTTTTTTTTCCAGTTGTTATCCAAAATTATTGTTCAGTGTCCCCCAGTTAGGGACGTGGGAGGTTAGATAAATAAGTATAAAGTCCAGTCCAGAATATAGTTCTTATAAAAGGTTTTGAAAAGAAAAAAAGACAGGGAGGGGGGTGAATACTCATAAATTGCAATAGAAATTAATTTTGTAATTTTTGTAACACAACTTCCGGTAGAAGCCCCGCCCACTTCCAGTTTTTTTATCCGAATACAGATTCAGATACAGATAATTTTGATGGTCCAATAGATACAGATACAGATAATGGCATTGCGGCACACCCCTAATAAGCAACATACTGTAGGTATATAAAAACCAAAGGTGAGCCATACTCTGCACTTCACTCTTTTGTATCTGCCATGTATTCCCAGTATATTTTTCCATCTCGGTCTCCTTGTATTTATTTTTTGTTGGTTTGAGTGCAAGTATCTTTATTTATATTTGTCTTAAGCACTGACCAGCTACACCTGCACTCTTTCCCCAGGTGCAGACCCTTGTCTCACTGTCTCAGGCTCAAATTATAGCAAATGATGTATCCACAGCTGTTTCACAATGCACAGTACTCCATAACTAGACACATTTGCACCGGTGGAGGCGCCGACAAATCAGCTATTGCGGCGCCGCTTTGCATCCTGTAAGGAATCAAGGGAGAGACACAGGGAGCGGGTAGACTACATGTTGGGCGAGATGAATCTGTATTCTCATGTAGTCGCATAATGATCGGGAATCAACACAACGCAGAATTGATACGTGTGGCTTGTCTTACAGAAGCTTCCGAGCGGCGGGAGGGGTCTCCATTACTCCAGCCCTCTCAGCTGGAACGATGTGACAAGCAAACTGACAGATGTTCTGGCCGTTCACACGCTGGAGATAGACGCAATTCGATTTGGTTAATTCGCACCTCGCCTCACTTTCAAGCCCAAAATGTAATTCTCTCCATATATTTATGAATTTCGCTCATTGTTAATGAATATATATTAGATTCCTCTTTACCGTGTCTGTCATATATTTTCTCTGCCTCTTAAGATACTTCCCTTTTTTTTTAGAAAGAACCTGCAAAGGTGGGTTTTACCTGAGAATTTTAAACATACTGAGGTAATTGCATGGTGATTACACTGCCCTGCTTATCAGTTACAGAACAACTTCCTTTCCACAACCCAAGGGCAATTTTCTCTCAAAGCAGTCGAGATTATCGAACATGGAAGGTTCAGCTAATATCATTAAAAATGCAATCCTTTTAAGCAATTTATTGAGGTAGATTGGAGAAATTTCCAATAAAGCAAGAACCTAGCAAGGTTTTTCATCAGGGGATGGAGTAGCTAAACTATCCAGTAGAATATGCATGACTGAACTGACAGGAGTACAAATCCACTGGAGAGGTCCTCAAGAGGAAACTTTAACTGGTCCACTTCTGTTTTTAATACAATTTGATGTGTGCATGTCTTCTTACATGTTATTTGATGCATAGTTGTGTATTTACATTTACTATACATCCTGGTAATTTTGATAAAAGCCAAAATGGAACATTATTTCTGGAGTGTTGGAATTCTGGCAGTGGTGGGTGCATGTGAATATACATGGCCTCAGAGAAGCTTTAATTGAGAGAGAATTAAGCAAGCCATATCAAAAAACATTCCCTTTTGGATTAAGCTGTAGGCCTTATACATTCATATTTCTATTGTTATTGTTAATTTGTTTGATAATTGAGGTAGCTTAAAATATCGGATCACCGGACACTGCGCACAAACACAAAGACATCACACGTGGGCGTGCGCGCGCAACACACACACACGCTGCAGTGTGCGCAGCTGAGTTATGAATCGACTTGCGTCAATATTAAATAGCGTGACGATATTTGATGCAATTAATATTTGAGCATTTGAGACCGCAACACGATATGCTTCTGCATCCATTGTGAAGTTCAATATACATTTTGCTGCTGGTCGGACAGTCGGGTCAGCCAGTGTTGTCTCCCACTCGGCAGCGAGTAGCCTAGCAGCCTAAAGTAGGCTACTCCACTGGACGCAGTACAGAAACACTGACGTATAGAATGTATGGTGTGTCATGTCAGTTATCTTACTAGAGTATTACTCCACACGGGTTTTCTTTAGTATGGAAATTATATTTTTGAAGGAAACTATTGGCTCTTAGGGGAGGGAGAGAAATGACCTCTGTTCGTGAGATTAAGTGATATAAACTTAAGTGATATAAGAATGGCTTTGCAAAATCAAGTTTTCGTGAGACAGCTTACCGTTCATGCTTCCAACTTACCCACTTTAAACGAAAGACAACAGTAGCCAGTAGTGTGGAAGTCGTTACTGTACCGTAGCTGCGAGGTAAAGAACCACATGTGACAATTCCATATAGGGAAGATGGAGCAGCAGTATTGTAGAGCCCCAAGGCATAGCTCCGAGTCAATATATACCTCGCACAAACACTGGCACTCTCTCAGTTGAGCGGGGTAAGCGCTGTCCGCTCAGCACCTCCACACATCAGACCGACAGGCAGGCGCACTTGGGCACATAACAGGTACGATTAGCGGACGTTACCTAAAGTATTTGCTGGCACGGTGTACTTTACAATCAATTACTTTATCAAATGACAATTGAGAATGTTAGCTCAAATGGCTTAGGCAGAGAGGCTGTTATTAATATTGCCTTTTTTTATTTGCAGGAACGTAATCATTTATTCTCATGTGTGATTATTTTTTCCATTTCCACTGGTTTGACATGCTTGTTAAATTACCTTAAATTAGTTGCGTTTATGGTTTTTAGTACGTAATTACTTCGGATGAAACATTCCAGCAAAATTACGGTAAAATCCAAAACAGCTGTACAGCATATCTTGGCAGTTTTTTAAATTCTTGCCGAGTTTGATGTTTGTTTATACGACATGCATTTTCTTGAGAGAATCATCATTTACTGAGTGTATTGTAATAATAATTACATACATACATACATACATACTTTTAAATTATTAATAATTCTTGTAATTACTGTTTGAATGTATTAATGATAATAAATACCTTAAACGCATTAATACACTAGGTTAAACTGCAAAAGTGCTGGATATGTTCTGATCAACAGTCACCATCATTTTTGTTTCTAATAAATGTACAGGATTTTTAGATTCTACAGATGCACTTTTCAAGCATTACCGCACTATTAATTTTAATAATGTATAAAAACTCACATTTTTGTGTAATGATTTATCTTTGTCAGGAATATATTAATGCATGTATGTATTGGGTATTATATTTCAGTCATAAACATTTATTGGAAATGTGTGCATGTAAATGTCAGTTGGTGTGTCTCTAAAGTAAATCCTCAAGTTTTTTTCCATTCTACACAGATATTGACTGAATAAGTACATTGTTCTAAATTAACTATTAATTAACTAGTGCATTGTTTGTAATTACTAATTTATTTTATATAAATGATTTGACTTAAATTTGAGTCACTTTTAAGTTGTTATTTTCCTGAAGCCATAAATCAACATTATATTTCATAATTAATGCAATGCTCAAAAACGACACTGAGAGAGAGTGTAAGCAACAGAACTTATCAACAGTGGTGTAATCCTTTTTGCTTTACTTGCTTTGTATTGTTTTCTTGTAGGAATTCTCATTGAAGACCTCATACACAGTTTTGGCACCGTCCTTTTCAGCTCAAAGTTGGAGACAAAGGTGACTGATGGAACATTGACAGACCGCTGGATTTCAGCTGACCCCAATTTGAGGTACAGTGAATACAACACTGATTTAGTAATTAAATACATATATAAATAAAATTGTATTGCTGTTAATGTTCAGTCTCAGTCAGCTATTTTTCTTAGAACTTCACAGGTTTTTTTATTTACTTTTATTGATGTCCTGTTTCTTGTTCTGCGCTTTGCATAATTTGATAGAGAAGTGTATTATACCTAAAATTATTATTATTATTATTATTATTTACATAGTAAATAGTAAGTAAATATGTAGTTTTTGCTATTTAATGTATGACCAGTTCTATCATATCAAATAGCGTGTAAAAACATTACATATCACCAGGAGACTAAAATCACAATTTCAACCTTCTGTAATTAAAACCACGTTAGATATGAGAGGAAATACTGAGTGAATGTGTTAGTAATTAAGGACAAAAATATTAGTTTAGGACACATTCAATTGTAACAGGAAATTAACTAACAAATGACTTTGGATGAAATGATCTGCAATGATGAGAGTTCTTCTTATAGCTGGCTCATCTAAAAAAAAAAAAGATTCACTTTGAAAATCCAGTTAAATTAATGAATTAAGATTAAATTTAAGTTTTATTCACATTTACTCACATTATTTAATAATTAAAATCTATAGGTTGTGTATTTGGGAAGACAATGATACTTGACTATAGTGAGATTTATTTGAAATATAGACACCTGCAATTACTCTCTCGTCCCCATTGAATTTGTTGTTTGTTAGGTCATGGTTGCACATATTCTGCCAGTGCTTTTAGTGTGGCTAACCTTTTTAATTGAAGCAATTGATATTTACCCAGGACTGATCAGCGTTGACTGTACATGAGCCCTAAAAGCTTAAAACATTGCTTGAGGCTCTGAAATTAGCAAGTGAGGGGGAATGAGAGATACAGAGCAGGGGGGAACGAGGGGTGGTCAGCCGCTAAAAGTGTCCAGCAGTGAGAAAAATCAACTGTAAAAATGATTTTTATTGATCGGGCACTAATAGCAGCTGTTTGGCTCCATTTAAGGCCTGAGTGCAGGTCAGGGAGCTGCAGGGCAGAGTGGCGAAGGTCAGGACTCGCAGAACCAGCAAGGCTACAGGCCTGCCACTCCACGTTAAACTGACACAGCAGCCTCTTCCCTCCGTCAGACTGCTGCTCCACAAAGCTTAAAAACTGCCGCTCGTACAACGCGGCCATCACAGTGCCTCGTTTCACAGTCGGGTACCACTGCTGTGCGCTGCATCAGAAACTTTGAAGGACAAATTATGGAAGAGTCCACAAAGTGAAAAAAGACCACACTGGCTGTTGTAAGAGATAAAAGAAGGCTTGAAATTGTTGTTATTCCTTATCATGGACCTCCAATATTGTTGCGGGCTTTCATCCCAGAATAACCTGCGGAAAAAGAAAGTAAAATCTCACAGCAGGTCCTTTTATGTGCTCTCAGATTCTACCCAGAAGGATAACCAGAGGGTTTGGTTATTAAAGAATAGGAAGGACAAAAAAGGCTTTCTATTTTATATCTTTCTATTTTAATCTTTTTTTCAGTTTACCAACTGTTGAGAGAACAGTTGAGAGTCATTGTGCGCTATGAAATTATTGAAAAAGTACAATATGAAATCAAAAATTTTAATGTGCAATGTGAAATAGTATATAGTATAGTTCTAATGGTTTCATCATAGTCATAATTTTATTGTGTGGTGATTAATAAATGCTATCTGAACACTATGTCCGTAGATTATAAAAATGGTATTTATTTTTCAGTATCTGGTTATTGGTTACTGAGCGTAATATGGTAAAAGTGCAGTCTAATATTCTAATAGACAATAGAAAGAGCAAGCACCATTTAGACTTTTGACAAAAACTGCCCTGACATTTAATCCACGTGGCTCAATTATTCTATATACCTTTAGGCAACATGGAAGAATTATACAATGGTAGGAGGTCAAATGTGTTACACTTAATTATTACATGCAGACATTAACACTTGTGTGATCATTAAAACACACAAGGTTGTAGCTAATATTCAAAATTATTTCTTAGTGGATGGTTTAGTATTGTTTATTTATAAGACTATGTATTTTCTCGTGCTGGTTTTAATCACCCATAGGTTTTTTAATCTTTTGCTCAAAATAGGACCCCATATGTAAAACTTAAAAACTATAGCTTTTTTTAAAAACAAATCAAAATAGATCCCAGAACAAGGCAAGCTGCATGTTACGGTGCAGGTGCATCCAGATCAGAAAATGTAAGTAGACATTCCAGAGAAAGGGTATCGGGGTGCCGAATGTAATTAAGTGGGTAAACAACATTCTGACAGAGAATGCAGCTGGTTCTGGAGCAATCACAGCCCTGACCCAGATCCTATAGCCCCGGCACTAACGATGCCCCATAGGCGTGGTGCCAGGCTTTCATTAACTACCATCCTCCAGAGATCTGCCATGTTCCCCTCCGAACCTCTTCGATGACCCACCCTGGCCACACGGTGCCCAGAGCCGACCTCCAGGGACTCTGCTCTAACACGATCCCCGTAACACCATGGCTTAACGGAGAGGGCCCACTGCACAGGTGCAGAGCCCCCCAGGGCTGCCTGCTCAGTCCCCCAGCCGTAGCCCTGCTAGCGCCTGGTACAGTACTGGAAATAATTAGTTCTGGCAGGTACAGTGAGAACAGAGAGGCACAGGCCTCCCTGCTGATAGGTTACTGGCAACTCTACTCATGCAGACAATGCATACTGGAGTCATAAACACATACTCACAAGCCAAAATCTCTACTGCAGACAATGCATACTGGAGTCATAAACACATACTCACAAGCCAGAATACTAAGTCACTCTCAAACCTTCTCCTTGCAGTTTTTCTTGAATTGTACCTTTGTTTTAAAACAAAGTGGGTATCAGACCTCATTTCCATTTGTCTCTCGGTTTTCAATTCTGCCTTCAATCAGTGTCGTTTTCAGGTTGTTCTCTTGTTGATTTGTCTCAGGAGGCATTTTGATACAGGCAGATCTTTAACATCTCAATCTTGGGCTTCCTCTTTCTTTCTACAGTTCAGATCTCAAAGGCCACATCAGAGAACCACGTCACTTCTCAATTCAACGAGATCACTATCAGTAGTAAAAATCTGAAATCACCTCACCTTATCTCACCATCCAGGCAAATGCATCAACCCACTTAGTGCTGATCTCTCTTGCCTCAGAGCTCACAGGAAGTAATCATTCTCACAGCTCCCAGTCTCAGTCTTGCTCTCACTGGTACCTCACCAGCCATGTCTAAAGAGGACCTTGCCTGCAAGGCTAGCTCTGTCTGCAAACACAAAGAACGCAAGCCCAAGAAGCCCCATTACATCCCACGGCCGTGGGGGAAGCCCTACAACTACAAATGCTTCCAGTGTCCCTTCACCTGCATGGAGAAGTCACACCTGTACAACCATATGAAGTACAGCCTGTGCAAGAACTCCCTGTCCTTACTGATTGAGTCTGATTGGCCGTACAAGAAAGGAAATCTCCTACACCCTGAGCAGCTCCGCCCACTGCAACAAGGGCCCCGCCTCCGAGGAGGGAACCGGGATGAGTCCCTTTCCGGTCTTGAGGACCAATCAAAAAAACAAAAGTCAGAGGTAACATTTGCAGGGGAAGATATGGAAGAGGGTGAAGAACATGCGGATCAGGATTCAGGTCATGGAGAGGGAGCAGAAGAAAGCCAACTGACCAAAGAGATGAGTCATGAAACCAACAGCCCTGTCAGAGGTAGTTTGAAAAGATCTAAGCAGCCAGAGACTGATTTTTTGCTCAATGAAGTCTTCGCCCTGGAGGACCAGCTCCTCAAAGGTCACTCAGTTGAGGTCGAGGCAAAGTTGAAGCACTACAAACTTTCCAAGACCTGCATAACTGGCCCCAGTCTTCTCTCTGAGCAGTGGGGTCTGTTGGCCAGCAGCCACAGGAAGGCTAAATCAGAAACCACACCCCATAATACTGGCTCTATACCCTGTTACCCTCCACCTCCATCCTTCACTGACTGTCAGGACTCACCTGGATTGAACCTCTCTGTCCTGGGGGTGAGCTACCCATTGAGCCCGGGACTCTTCTCCTATGTCAACCCCACAGTCCCTGGAGCTGCCCCTACTCATGCCCAACTCACCCAGCTCCCCTTCCTGGCTTCTGCTGCACAACTCATGCACCCGGCCTCCAGCCCGCTCCCGCACACGGACAGGGCCCTCCTGCCTCCACGCTTCTACTACCCTCTACTCTGTGAACACGCATTTGGAGCAGCCCAGACGGATGCCAGCAAGGGCGTGAAACCTTCCCTGTCACCTCCGGCTAACATCAACCACAAGTCCCCACCTAACTACCCACCCAAGATCAACATTTGGAAGGTCCCAGCACTGCGTCCCAGTCCCATGGCTCCCTCTGCTGCCTGGGTATCACAACAGAATGTTACTATGCCCCCAGAGGCCAGTTACAGGGCTGTAGAGAAGAAGCTTCAGGCCTTAGGCAAGGAGTGTAAGAATAGCTGGAGCCTCAAACCTACCCCAGATATGCCCTCAGTCCGAGAACTGGCCTGCAAGAGGACAGGGGTCCCACTTGAGACCCTCGAGGGTCCATCAGAAAAGAAAGCTGAACTGGGATATACAATGGATGCCTTCAAGAGCATCCACACTCCTCCACCTATCTCTGTAGCAACTAATAAACTCCTCCACCATAGCAGGTAGGTGTCAAATTGTTCCTTCTTTTATATGTTGAGAAATGTTTTGTCAGGACAGTATATAGCTACTGGAATGAGTTTCCTAGGCAAACCCCTTTAAATACTGTTTTCTTTCATTTACCCTTTCCATAGTTTCCGGACTGCCCGACAACACTCTAGGTCTGTGGAAGAGTGGCAATCAGGTGTGTTGAAAAGTCCCTCAGAGAGTCTTGGCCATGAGATGTCACCTGCACCATTGCCAGATAAAGTGGCTGGAAGAGCTGGCTGCCACGAAGGTGGAAGGAAGACGCTAGAGGAGCGGGATTCAGAGTCCGCGGCAGTGCTGCTTAAAGACCTCTCCAAGGCCCTGCAGGAGTACCAGGATGCTGAGCACAAGATCTCTCACCTAGTGAAGCAGGACATACCAGGTCAGCACCACCTCTGGGAGCACCTGTGCAAGATCCGCAGTGAGCTCTCCCACATACATCAGGCCCTAGAGAAGACAGCTCGCCAAAATGAAGGGCCCCTGGATCTGTCTGTCAAGAAGGGCCTGGGAGTGATGGGTGATGGAGGCAACCAGTGCACAGGGGCAGCCACAAAGGGAGGTGTGGTTGGAGAGACAGAGGAGGAAGAAGAGGTAGAGGAAGAAGAGGACGACGAGGAGGAAGAGGGAATTGAGACAGAGGGGAAGACAGGCTCTTTGGAAAGCCGTAGACAGTCACTGGACATCCTGATCAAGATGAACCGAGCAGGCCAGTCTGAGAACGGTCTTGGAGCCATGGTGAAGGCTGAGGTGCTTTCCCCTGGTGCTCTTGGACTGCGCCCCACTCCTCCAGAGGTAATGTGGCCTAGCCGGACCACTAAGTGTGAGGCTGACTCCAGCGTGCTTCTGTGCCCTGATGGACGCCCCTTGGTCTTCACTGACTTCACCCCCAACGCTAAGAACCTGAAGAGGCCTTCATCCAGAGAGCTGTTAGGGGAGACACTGTGCCCCCCTAGCCCACTTACTGCTACTGACTCCTAGAACTCCCCAATCTGACAAAAACTCAACATTGGCTGCCATGACTCCTAGCCACTGTTACTTTTTGAAGGACTTCAGAGTCACAGCCCAGCACCTTAGATGTACAACAAATGAAAACTATGAGAAAACAGGGAAAAAGGTTTGTTGCACTAGAAACAGGTAGTCTTGTACATATGGCAATCTAGAAAGATAGACTTATTTTTATTTTGTCAATGAAACTGATTAAACTTCTAGAGGCTTGAGCCCTGCCATGGGGAATAAAATGGCTAATTTAATGGTCCCCAAAGCTAATGGTTTTGCAAACGGACAATCAGTCAAGAGCAGTTGTATATAATGTAATTAAAATATCCTCAAAGCACAATTCTATGATTTCTAGTTTGAAATTTTGTGGATTTTAGAGATTGCATTGCAGAATTATTTATTTGAACTGGCACATATTTAAAAAATGTGAAGCACTTCAATCTTATGAAACATTCATTTGCATTACAATAAATCAAGAGTTGTCTAAACGTATTACTTCTACATGTTATAGGAAATAAATGTCTGATCATTGAAATCTCAAGAGATTAACAAAATCACTGTACATACCAGATGTAAATATCTCAACTCCAAAATCAAGCTCAGTTAATTTGCGCACACTGTGACATCAAGTCATAATATGCATTATGTTATTGCTTTTTTTCTTCTTCTTTTTTTGGTTTTCAAGGCTGGACAAAATCAATTTTACAGCTACAGTGTCTTCTCCACGAACACAATTACGGTCACCGCTTCTTAGTTTTCAAAAGTGAACATTTCAATAAACTTTTGATGATTGTGTTCTACTTGTGTTAAAAACTGTTTGAATAAATGAAGTATTCATAAATTAATTAAAAGTTGCTTGTGTGTAACCATCAAAACTGTTTCTGCAAAGTTAAAGATAAGTGAGTATGCTTGTAATATTTTCAACACTGCTTTTTTCCCCCTAAGCCTTTAGTTGTAAGGCAATAACATACATTAATTACTAATTGTCTTCCTAACTTATCAAAATAAAACATTAGGAGAAGAGCTTTTTATTTACTGTCAGAGGACCAAAGACTGGGATGTGTTAGTTCTACTGCCACAACATGGATTCCCACAGAGATTAAGATATTGAGTGGGGTAATGCAAAATCAAGATGCCACTAGTCAATGTTACAAACCACAAGGCTGATGTACATGGCCCTTTTAATTAAAACAGCCTATATAAAAACAGGGCTTTGTTTATTTTTGTATAACCCCATGTAAATGCAAACAGACACTTGCAAACATGTCAGGACCCACTTCTTAACACAATAGTTACATTAAACCATGCAATGTCTCTTTGCATTGTAGTTATCATCTAACCTTTAAAAATAACACTTAATATCTTGCTGGAAACAGTAATAAAGCTGCATAAAGACGTTAACTTTAGACTTTGAAAATGAACTGTGACAAGTGCCATTTCACATAGGGGTTTAACCATTCTTAATCTGTTGCAATTTACACACCTATGAATATCAACCAAGCACATGCAAGTGCACATATGTTGTACAATATTTATAAAGGGGTTTTAAAGGTAAAATTGATAAAATACAATTCAATGAGGCATATACGGTCAATTCCAAAATTATAGTCAGCCGTATACAGTCAAGTCTAGAATTACTGGCATCCTTGATAAAGATGCAGAAAAACTTGTAGAAACAAATAATAGGATTACTGAGATATATTGCAATTTCCAAGATATCTTTCCAAAAAATAGGTTTCATGATTGTTGGCACCTCTTGGATTAGTACTTGGTACAGATCCTTGAAAGGTTTGTTAGATTTATACTTATGGACTCATCTCTTCAAATCACACCACAGCTTTTCGATCGGGTTTAAGTCTGTAGACTAAGATGCAATTGCAGAACACTGATTTTGTTTTCACAGAACAATTTCTGTTGAGTTTGAGGTATGCTTGGGGTCATTGTCTTGTTGGAATGTCCACCATTCTCATTTTAATCATGGGTACCATTAATTCTGAACCTGATTGTGTGTGTGTGTGTGTGTGTGTGTGTGTGTGTGTGTGTGCGCGCGCACACATAAATTCAATGACCTGAGAGAAGAGAGCACAGTAGAGCACTTGGAGTTTCAGGTTTTGCAGATATGTGGCTGCTCAGTCGCTGGAGCTATGGAGGTCAGGCAGGGCTGCCAGTGCTGCCACGATCGCACCACGGCAGCCGCGGGTAAGCGAGCTTACCTAATGCACACTGGCACAGCATTTAGTGCTCTTCAATATCTGCGTTGACAACATGGAACACAAGATGCAAAAGGTGAAGCTGGTCCCTGAGCAAAAATTGTCTGCAATGGGTTCACCTGTCCCCGGGTCCACTGCGTCCTCAAATGTCAGTGCCCTGGGTAGGCTGTCCAGGGATGGCTAAGGATGGTTTGTCAGTGCTGGGACAAGCAGTGCAGTGAGACGCCCTGTACTCGAACTGCACCCTCACTCCAGGGCACCACAAGAAACTATGATGATTCCTTTTGTACATTTGTGGTCTCTCCAGTGAGATCAAAGATGGCTGTCTGTAGTTCTTGTCATCCTGCATTTTTACAGAATGAAAACCCTTCTGTGGACAGGCAATCACAGAGCATCGGTGATTCTCTAGTTTATGAGGTAAATTTGACCTCTGTAGATGTTTGGGTAGATTTTAACATTTCTGTATGCCATGCTGTATGTTTTTCATTTTAGAAATACAGCAAATAGCCTACCTCAGTAAATCTCCAAAACAGTAGACATAGCCTAGGCCTACTATCATCTTATTTAGCAGGCCTTACATGAACTAATAGTTCCACAAAGTAAGATTTCATAGGGAAACAGTGCTCCTTTTCAAGAATTATTTCCAAATGTCCACCTAAAATTGCATACAATAGCCTAATCGTATCGTATGATAATCATTATGTTGTATAAATCATATAGGCCTACAGAAGCTTACTCTGCAATGACACTGGTAGGAACCATAGGGTAGGAACCCGTTTTTAACGTTTACATTTTAAAATATGTACTAGCCTACTCTGGGTAGCACAGCAAATACATTTATATAACTTTTATTTGTAAACTGTCTGTAAGCAGGCACTGCAGCGTCTATCAGGTAAGCACGTTTGGTTAGTAGACTAGCCTAATGCAAATAATACCGAATGATCGGCGAAAACGATAGGCTACTCCAAAACAACGTTTAAACTTGTCCTGTCCATACGGTTGATTGTTAAAACGGACTTACCACGTCTTTTCTAATGGTTCTATTGATATTTACAATTTAGGCTACTGGTATTCAAACAAGTTGTTATATGCTTTCGTTCTAAAATCTTGGTGTGTATCGACATAAACATATTTTAATTCCGCTAATAGTCTATAATGCATTCAGTCATTAGGCTACTGTAATTTTTCTAGTTTGATTTGAGCTTTTGAAGACTTAACACTCAATGTTTGAATACCTGTAAATATTTTCTACTACTCAAACTCAAACAATTTCCAGCGCAACCTGAAGACGCAGGAAATACATCTCCTCCCCTTCTCCACCCTGATTCCCATTGGCCACTTCCAAAGCTATCTTCCATCTATCCTAAAAAAGAAAAAAACTCTACCTTCTTTCTCCCTTTTTATTAATTCTTGTGACAAAGGATTAGGTTACCCATCACGGGTGTGTTATGGCCTGTCCATTACACTCTCATAAATTGCTACTTGGAATGTTTTTCTTTGTGCACTAATTGTAAGTCGCTCTGGACAACAACGTCAGCTAAAAGCCTAAAATGTCAATGTAAAATGTAAAATAATATGTACATTTTTCAATAGGTTTTTACAATTTGTGTAGGCATGATAGGCTACTGTAATAAATTCAAACTGGGGCCCGAATAAATAAACGTATTCTAGGTTATCTGCCTTTTCTGATTTTTGTTTAAGAAAAATCGTCTTGTGGATGATATCCGCAAATACAGTTTGCTGTGTGTGTGTGTCAAGGGGCCAAGACTGGGCTTTCGTTTTGAAGCTCACTTCCTGGTTGGGCTGGGAGCAGCCATTGTGCCGTTGCTCACTAGTGCCACTGCGGTTGGCTCCAGTATAGGTCTTTCACCATGTAAGTCAATGGCAGCAATGTGGTCAAAATACTCAGTCAATAAATTTTTCCCACAAAAAAATTTAATTGCAATAGGTGCCTTTCCTTCATCTAATGCCTGTGCATGTGCTGATTATTTAAAATATTGTGTCGTTTGGACAGGGTATTAACATTTGTTCAGGACCAATCAGAGGGACAGGTTGAGTCCTCGGATCACTGGTATAGATAGGTTCTATATGGTTCTCACTGCCCTCACTCGGAGGGGCGGGACCTATTTTTATACAGTCTATGCTTGGGACAGGGAGACACGTTGTATTTTTGAGTGGAAGTCGATGGAGAACATCCCTTAGTAGCCTACCGTGAACAAGCTGTTGTTTTGTGGACGCAGTTTGTAGCATAATAAATTGAGTGCCTTACCCACTCATGTTTGTCATCACATATTCATTTTGGTTGGAGCGAGCTATGATGTGTCTACTACGAAAAAAAATACTGTTTCGTAAGATGAGACAGAAGGGGATGTTGCAGCTACACTACAGGCCCAGTGTCTCGGAGCAATCAGCCAAACTATGGGTTAAGTATCTCAAATCAATTGCTCCATACCTGTATAACCTTATCAATTTAGATATTAATTTAGCTATTCCAACCGCTCCCGTAGCCTACGCAATAGCCCCCTGTTATGTACTCCCCCTGTACTGCCCTGTCATTAACGTTACCATTGCTTAGCAATGCTGGGTTAGCTAGCTGGCAAGCTAACGATATCTCACGGTAAGTTGTTTTAACGTTTAGCTAGCAAGCTAACGATAGCTTATGGCAAGCCATTTTAATTTAACAGTTATCCTTGATAGCTGGCCATATAAGTTCGCTAGCTACCGTGATTGCCTAGCTAACGTTACTAACGTTAGCCAGCTGCTCTAGCTAGAAATCTAACCGGACATTTCTACACCTGGATCATTTTAGGTGCCAAAAATTACGAAAATGTGCGGGGAATAGAGCCAACGTGTTAGCGGTATGTTTGTACTGACTCAATACGGGGATGTTTAAAATAAAACCAATAATTTATCGGAAAAGAATACGGAGTCTGCATTTGTAAATGTTTGCAATGTTTGTGATTAGGTTACAGGATGCAGATGAAAGTTAATGCCAGCTACGATGTAGCTACTACTGTGCTTTTAGCTAGCGTGTGAACCCACTAACCTTAATCCCCACTTTATCTGGAAGAGTTTTCAGAACGGGGTTTCATGCTGCGGCAAACCGTGACAGACTGCTCTGCCACAGTCGAGTTAATTAGCGGTTAGCAATGGTGGTGATGCATTGCGTCTAGCTTGGCTACCGAGCTCAGCTGGTATGCTATCTAGCTAATCAAATTAGCTGATGTTTGCTGAATATAAATTGAAGATAACTGAATGAACATTAATTATGTGACGAATACCACACATTCAATGCGAATAAATGACACAGTAAAATTGAGGATGAAAATTAAATGTTATATTATAAAACATTAGCAACTTAAAGGTTGTATCAGAGATTTTGGGTGGAAACATAAATGATCACATTCATCTGATTTTTCCTCACGATCCGCTAGCTGCCCGCCCCATAAGCAGGCCGTCAAAAAACCGCGTCTCTGTAGGCAGCCTATGCTCCGAGATCGTGCACAAAAACAAATGGTACTACCAACCACTCAAAACCAAAATAAACAGTATTCCAACCAATCACAATGATCTGCACAAACGCTAATACTCTTATCTCGCTGAAATCTTGACGAATTTACAAACGGTTTGGTTTCTTACAAACGTTATTAACGTGGTTATAATTCTGGATGCTTGAACACTATTTTTTAAAACATAACATAATTATTCATAAGTATGTTTGTTTGGGATTTCGCTTCAGAAGTGACGTCACCCAAAATCGCTGATACAACCTTTAAGGAAGTTTACCGCGAGTATATTTTGCAAAATGGTGGGTTTGGTCAGGTCATGGGCTTTATATAGTTCTGTGGGCTTTATAGTTCTGTGGCTTCTCCACTCCGAACTGTCAATCATACTGTGCCCGGGCCATATCCGGTTGACCCTGCTCCAAGCCAAGGTCACTTCGGCTCCACGGAGCAGGCGCAGTTTGTACAAACGGCCGGCGAAAAAGACTTCCGAGCTTCAATTCAGTTTTTACGAGGCCGTGGAAAGGCAATGGGTGACGTCACAGTGGCTTTGTCCGTATTTTTATACAGTCTATGGTGTGTGTGTGTGTGTGTGTGAGAGAGAGAGAGAGAGAGAGAGAGAGCAGAATAGGCTAGTCGTAGCGTCTTAATTTTGAGTGCTAAATTTGATATCCCTCAAATAGCCTAGCCTACTGTTGGACATTTTAAAGGGTTAGTTCAGAATTTTGGACATAATGGCTGTGTCCCAAACCGCATACTTCCATGCTCCGAGCACGCATCCATCTTGGAGTGTGAGTCCAAAAAGTGCGGTAGCACGGAGCACGGATGAAGTACCTGGATGCGTGCTCCGTTTGTTCAAAATTCGAAGTATGCATCGATGCTTGCTCCGGCCGGAAAAAGTCCCATCATCTCTCCCTAGATACAAATTTCCCAAGTTAATAAATATACTGCCTAACTTCAGGGCGTCTGCCTATTTGTGTACACCTAGTGGTTCAGACTGGAAACATAAACGGGGAAAACTGTAGCCTACATTAGCAGTTTGTATATGAATAAAGTGCTACAATGTGAATGAACAACACAATATGCGATGTAATTTTTTTTTTTCATGTACATTTTTTAAGTTTAATGATATGTAATGTTAACCAGTGTAGCTAGCTAGTCGGCTGTAGACAACCTACGTCGGTGCTGACAAGCGCAATTGTCCTACGAAGAGAAGCCCTCCTCTTCACCAATGGCGCCACCAGGGGGTGGCCAGGGGTGGCCACGGCCACCCCTATAAATTTGCTGGCCACCCCACTGGCCACCCCAGCGCCAGTCACATAGATTGTAGTAGCGTCAGTTATGCATTTCATCCCAAATGCACAGCCAGCCAGGCAAAGGAAGCCGCTCTTGACTTTTTTTTTTTTTTTTTTTTTGCCGCTCTTGACCTTCCGTCACTCACGGTAGCCCCCGCCCCCGCCCCCTGGCCGCTGTTTCGCGCTCCGACAGCAGCTCAGCGCGCGCGCGTGACCGGTCACCGATCTCAAAGGAGTTAAGAGAGAAGACGCAGAAGACTACCAGTAAGTAAATAAGTCATAATATTCTTTAGTAAAAGAAGAGGGGGAAGTATGCGTCGTGACATTTTTCATACTTTTTTTGACATACTTTTTCCCAGTAATTGTTTTGATTACAATAAATGTACACCTTTATATTAAGCTGTATATGTGTCTTTTTAGGGAAAAGGACAACTAGCCTATTTTAAAAACAATGAATTGCCTAATATATACATAACACAATAAAACAGGATTGTTGTGGAACTCAAAATGTTAACTGAACGATTATTAGTCTATGCACATTAAATCATTAGTAACATTAAATGTAACACAATAAACCAAAGTATATCAGTAGGCATTTCCTTAAGTCGTTCTGATAGTTTTCTACTAGCCTGTATACTACAACAGTATAATAAAATCCTGAAATTATGGCTTTTAGTTTTGGTGTGCCACCCCAAGATTTTAAGTGGCCCCATCTGGCCACCCCTATGAAAAATTTCTGGAGGCGCCCCTGCTCTTCACCCCAGCTCTCCGGATGTCCTGCCTTCATCGGATGCAGTTTTCACTAATGATCCGCCATCTTATTCTGGCAGCAGTCCGTCTTTTCTCCATTTCAATGGAAAACCACCCCAGAAGTAACAGCATCGCCACAAACATTATCGGCTCAATTTCTACATCTAACTGCGTACCCAATTGTTCACGCTCTGGTAAACAGCGCGAAAATTCAAAACACAGACACAATTGTTTACAATGCAAAGACAATTTTATTATGGGGTTGATTGCCCTGCTAGAAAAAACATTAAAAACCATCACACAATTCCTAATGGTTTTAATGGAATTTCATGTTTTTGTGATGGATTCTGCTGGTTTCTGATAGTCTTTATTGGTCATCCAGTGGCTTCTAATGGTCATCTGGTGGTGCTCTGTTGGACTCTAATGGTATCTGTGGGGATTTTGATGGTCTCTAATTGTCTGTAATAGTAACCTGATGGGAGACCAAAACCAAGATGTCCCAATTCCCATCACGTAATGGTTACCATTATGTGATGGTTTCTAATGTTTTTTCTAGCAGGGTGTTTACTTAAAGGTATACAACGATTTAATGAATAGGCTGTCTTCCTAGCCATCGTTGCCTTCCACTGACTTTTCTGGAATAAAAACGCTAGCAAAAAGGATAATTCAACTGTTGCGGATATTGCTGGTTATATCAGAATATTATATCAGAATATATGGAGAAGTATGGCGGCGGAGCGATACGTTACCTACAAATGTAGTGCCGGCACTGGTCGACTACAACAACAAAGAAGAGCAACAAGTTGCAATGCAATTCTCTATATTCCACAGAGAATATAGGTCAGCATAAAGTAAAGGATTCAACGATAGTTTGACTTCAAAAATGATGGTGTAAACACTCAAATTAACCCTGATAGACTGTCGTCGTATTTTATTTGCTTTGGGTGCACTGTGGAGTGTTTAAGTGCGTTTGGTAGTGGATGCTACCACTACCACTATTTAAAAATATTTTAATCTCTTTTTTGCCAAATGTGTATTGCTATTGTTGCTTACCGTGTTTACCCATTGTAATATTTAAAAATATTTTTATACCATATAAAATATACCATAGAGTTGCGCTAGCATTAGCAACGTGTGTATGTCCACAAGAAGGACAGCATGGAATCAGCTGAAAATGGTCTCCATCAATCAACAACATCAAATGTCCAAAATTCCGAACTAACCCTTTATATAATATATCTGAAGGGGAATAATAGTTCATAATTATTTACCTGCTTTCAAAAGGCATGTACAGGTGAAAAGACAAGTCTTATGAAATTATTTTGGTGGAATAACGTTAGGAGTAGCCTATGCGTGTACCACATTGATTATGCACGAAATTAATATATGATTGCAATTATCGTGCTGTTATTTTTATAGGCTACTTCAAGAATAAACCAAACACTGGGAAGCGTAAAATTGTCGTTATTTTATATGTCCACACGATGGCAGCATAACAGCAGAAATTCTGTAATTTATGGCAATTTATATCACGTCCAAATGAAACCGCGAAAATTATAAAATGCCATTAATGCCATTCAAAAGTAGTAGGTAGGACACATGTAGTCACAAACAAAACATAATTATTTATTTATTTATTCGTTTGTTCACTGTGTTCACATAAGTTGAGGAAAGCAATTCTGACAGAACTTAGACACTTGTTTTCAGTAACTTAAACTAATCAAGAACCTGGAAGAACTAAATACCTGCACACACAGGGACCAAGTATTGGAAACCCCTGGGTAAAGTTACATATTGTGAGCATGTTTGCAATTAAGGTCACAAACTTTGCCAGATTAATATTTATAGTACACATTATCTCTTTTTTGCCAAATGTGTATTTACCCATTGTAATATTTAAAAATATTTTTTAATATTTCAAACCAACAATCGGAATACATATTTAGTAAAAAAAAATCTAAATGTATAATACACATTAATTTTAAAAGAAAATTACTGAATCTGACTATAATTAATTATTTATCAGAATACACATGTTGAATGGGACCACTTGATAGTTTGATGCTGACCTTATTGGTTCTACCAGTATAAAAATGAAAATATTCCACTCAAACCACAAAAATGTCCCAAGGAAATTGATTCATAGCAGCAGGATGTTTACCGCAGGAGCCTTGACTGTGGGCAGTAGGGCCTGAAGGTTACAGCAGGTGTAAGTAAGCCCCTAATAATCCCCTTTAAAGATGTGTCACAGGCTCCGATGGTGCTGTTGTTTGGCGAGTTTGAAGGTTTCGGCTGGTCTTTGGAGTCGAGCATTAACGTGACCGGAGAAAAGGGGAACACCCGAAGCTTTAGGCGGGCTGCGGGGCACTCGGGGGGTGGGCAGAATTAGCATCGGTATCACTGGTACAAGAGACTCTGAGAAAGTCATTTTCACTCGGGCTTGTGGGAAAATATGAAGGGTGGCGGGGCAAAGTCGGAGTGAGAGTGAGAGAGAGAGAGAAAGAGAGAGAGAGATGACGGGGAAGATGAGGGGAGATGAAAGAATGCGGCGGGCCCGTGCGCAGATCAGCGTCGGACGCGTAGGGGAGATTAGGCTCCATCCCCTGAACAAACATGGAGATAATATCTCCCACTTGTTCAACAGGGACCCACCAAGACTCTGGAGCCCAGCTGTGTTTGCCCAGCGCCCCCCAGTTCCCCCAATTCCTGCCTCTGCCCCCCCCCCCCCCCCCCCCCAACTCCCTTCCCTCCGTCATGATGTGTGAGACTGAGGGAGAAGGCCACAGCTGTAGCGCAGATCCTCCCACGCACTGCCAGTCTCCCAGAGCCCGGCTCCCATTAACTGGCTCCAATTCAAGTCGCCCTGGCAACACAGGAAGTTCTGCCTAAGCTTCACTTGCATTGCTCAATACCTGACACTTCCTGATTGATTTTTTTTTCCCCCTCTCTTCTTTTTAAGAAGAGAATCGTATTTGCAGTTGGCAATGCCAATGGGAAGTGTATCCCTTTTTCAGAGTATTAGTGACACAGTGTAGAGAACAGCATCGGTCGTGGAGGAGCATAGACTTAAGGTTGGGAGAGCGTTTAACTGCTCTGCTCCATATGAAACCTTCAAACACTATCATCAAAATACTTCTTTTTTTTTCACCGGGGTACTTTTAAAATGACATCAAACTGAGTTAACCAAAAATCACAAGTAAAACCTTTTAATGAATTCACAACCCATCCCCAGACATGAGGATATCTGTAACACGAACGTCCTCGAGAGCAGCGTGGAGGGTGAAATTCTTTCAGTCATCTCATGTGCAGCAATAACGTCATCCCAAAAATGTGATTGTTATTTCCTCTTTAGTTTTGAGAATGCTGTGTCCTTTGGGCAAGAGTTTGGTGGGGGGTTAAGTGAATGAGTACGTGTGCATGTTTGTGTGTGTGTGTATGTGTGTGGAGGAGTTATTTTCTGTGAATATTGAAATGGAATGAAAAAGTTATAAATCACTTTGTAAAAACACAGGCTGTAGAAAGTGGTGCACTTTCACTCACAACACAAATGAGATTGGACTCATGTTGTAAATTCCTTTGTGATTTACACTGTTGAAAGAAAATTGATTTCCCATGTGGTTATCTGTATCTATTTGCTTTTAACTTGAAAAGAGATTAGAGGGTGATTTTTAAAGCAAACAGATCGTGTTTGAAACAAAACAGCACAGAGACTCTTAATTGTACTGCCATTACAATGACCATATCTGGCTGTGAGACGCCTATCTGCCCCATGTATGGCTGCCCATGCCTGGGGCATTGTGGGCCGTGTTTGTTTATCTCCTGCGGTGTGCTCGGCTGTGGTACACTACGGTGAGTCAGGCCAGGGGTTAATGAAACACTGACACAGATACCACCATTCTCTGACAGCTCTGATAAATGTAAAGTGGGCTTTTTTTGGGGGGGGGGGGTTTGTCCACTGGTTTATGCATGCGTTAGCTTTCAGAGGGACGGTTTACAAAGGACAAGAGATTTGGAGGGAACCCAAAGCTTCTTGGTGAAATTTAACCCCCACCCCCATTCACCTCTCTTGAACGGAGACTTTGTGAGTGTGATGTCACTCTCTGCGCTTTACTCCAACCCCCCAAGCCCAGACTAGGTTTGACTAGACACAGTAATGAGGGGATGGGGGGTGCTATTTCAGAGAGGTGCGGGACCTGAATGCACAATTTAGCCACATGAAAGAATCAGTCAGAGTAAATCTGTGGACTCTGATACACTTAATATCTGCAACTACAGTGGGGATGCAACGACAACCATTCTTTATTTCTCTGCTTCTCGTCTCCAGAAGGAGACAGGTGGACGTAGGAGTCGCTGGGAGTGCAGCTTCGTGAAGTTAATTACCTCTGCGCAGCCTCACGTGCTGCTGTTCCCAATGTGGCCTAGAGTCAATAAGAGCACAATGCTATCCATTCACACACTATATCTGCTCCGCATGGCCATTCCTATCACTGTTTCCAAATCCAAACGTTTCACTGGCGCTTAGCCTTTCAGTGAACATTTCTGCTGTTCAATTTAAAGTGAGGGATGAGATAGATTTGTGGAAAATGTATAGGACACATACATTTTTTTAATGAAATCATTTTCCTCTTTTTAACAATATAATGCCCTAGTTTTAATTTGAAATTATTTGCATTTGGTCTGTGGAAAACTGTCTATATGTCAATCTCAATTTTGAAACACACATTATCAGATACAAAGCGTGAAGGCGCTCAGAGGTTGAAGCTTGGGCTTGTTGAATGATGCTGCATTGGACTGGATGGTAATTCGATCAGCAGAAATGTATGACAAATGCCTCCTGACAAACGCTGGCCTCACAAGACAAGGGGGTCACCGGGGGTCAGGGCCCGGGGTCAGGGGTCCACTCTTTTGGAACCCCTCAGTCGTACAATCATTAAATCATATCTTTGTGCGCCTTTTTTTTTTACTGAGTTTGGTCTGAGCTGTTCCACTCTTTGCTTTCATTTCCCTAACTGCAATGCCTCAGGCTTGATATCTGATTGCATGGCTAGCTGTCACCCACAGGGGCCTGAAGGAAGATTTTGGAGGGGGGAAGGGGGGTCCTAGTTTGTGTGTGCGTGTGTGTGAGAGAGAGAGTGCAGAATACTAGTGTGTGTGTGTGTGTGTGTGTGTGTGTGTGTGTGTGTGTGTGTGTGTGTGTGTGTGTGTGTGTGTGTGTGTGTGTGTGAGTGCCTGAGTGCATGAGTCATTGTGTTTTCTTTTGGTACTTTTCAACGAATAAAATGTTCTTCTAATTTTCTTAATGCTGCATGAAAGATATTTTCACATTATCATAGAAAGGATCCACATGCAGTGGGAAAGGGCTGCGATCCTCTCGGTGTGTGAGTGAGCGTCACTCCTGTGAGGGTAGGGCCACGCAGAAATAATGGATCTCCTCACTTTGCGCATTTTCATTTCTTCTTTTAAACTTTTTTTTGTATTTGTATGTGGTCCCTTGGGTATGTTGACTAATGTTTCATTTCCCTAAGTCTGCCATCCCGCATTTACATCACAAACATCTCAACCTTTGTGACCTGCTTCCTTTCAGGCTGTTTGCACTCCCTTGCTCGGCGAGCATGCGTGTGCGTATAGACCTGGCAGCACAAAGTCAGGATTGTTGTGCGAGTGTGTGTGTGTGCGCCCTGACGGAAGGTTATCTGGGCAAATGCAGCCTCTGAAACGTTATAGTTATTCAAGCAGCAACTTCTCCTCTTTTCCCCTCCCTTCCGCACCTCCAGAAGGGCGCAGTTCCTTCTAGAGAGTCACTCCATTGAAGAGTCCATCAGCCAGGAGACAGGGCTTTTTTTGTCCGCCTCCTGCCGTTCGATAAGTTCTGCCGCTTCAGGGTCACAAACAAACAAAAAAAAGAGCTAAATGGCTAGATGAAGCTGTGAGATAAATATTTATCGTTTTTCGGGAAGCCGGGCTGAATTTTAAATATCCTTTTTCTGGCAGCAGAAGCTCAATTTGACATCTTGCAATTGGGGCCTTGCAAAGCTCAGGCTGGGTTTAGCCACTTGTGTGTCAAGCGTTTAAATTCAGATGTGCTTTGTCCTTTCGTTTGAATAGCAAATTGAAGCTAGTGTTTCTTTTCAGTGGCGGTTGTTGCTACTTTCACAACATCATGCTTGTCTGCCAAAAAAAATTATTTAAATGTTGTGTAGAGAATTTAAAAAATGTACTAAATTTAATTATCCATGCTGAAGGACAACCTGCATTGCAGGCGTGTTAGATTGGTTTCTTATTACAATACGTTCCTGAAAACTGTGATTAATGTGCATTTCTCACAGCTGTTTTATAATAACTGCATAACCATGGCAAAGATACTAAGGAACTACAGCTTTAGTTAGCCCATTTTTCCATTCACAGAAAGTTCACCAACTTAAGTAATTGTAAAGGTACAGTCAACAGCCAGAAACAGTGAACAGAGCCCCTATTTATTTGATAAGGTTTTACCCGTGGACAATTCTACAGAGGAGCTGTGCTTGCAGGTGTGTGTGTGTGTAGGTGAGTGGGGGTGGGGTGGGTGAAAGAATTGGCGGTCCCCTTAGGGGTATTCCTGAGCACAAATGAATCTGCTTTGCAACAGATGTATATATGTTTTTAAAGAAAAGCCATTAACAAGCACAGACGTCTGCAGGTGCTGAATGGGCTTCTATGTACTGTGGCCTGGAGGTTCATTAGATAACAATGATGTGTTTATTTAGAGGACACCTGGGGCTGTTCTTTGAAAAATAATCAGCTGATTTTACAAACTTTCCAAGTATCATTTAACATGTATGGCTTATTGGAGCTTATTGGCTTATTAATTGACATATTTCAGCATTCTTGAAAATGAATACACGGGAAGCTGTATAATAATTACACATGTAAAAAACACAATTATAATTTACCATAGTAAGGTATCTCCACAAATGCGTTCTGTTTCCAGTCAAACACTTCCACCAGTCATTTATCACTCTCAGAAATAAAGGTGGAAGTACATTTTTCTTCTTTAAGGAACACATTTCCAAAATGTACCCTGAAAGTACAATAATGTTCTATTTGGGTACTAATTAGTACCTTTTCAAACTAAAAATGTACAAATTAATTATGTATTGTACCTATATGTACCTATAAGGTACCATACCAGTGACACGCATTTGTGGGTACTTTTTTTTCATACATTTTTTTCTAAGTGGATTTATATTACTTTTTACATTTTTTATTTAACCTTTATTTGACCAGGTAGGTCCACTGAGAACTCAATTCTCTTTTGCAGTGACGAACCGGGGAGTCAAAGTGGGGAGGAAACGCTTACTCACTTATTTACTTTCAGAATGCCCTAAGGGTCCTTTTGAACTTCTGTGAGACCTTTGGTGATTCAGAGGAAAATTCAATAAAAATACTCTACAAAAATACAAAAGTATAAAACAATGCTATTCAAAATATAGTATGCTTTTTCATGTTTTATACGGAGCCAGCAAAAGAACCTTGTTGCTTTTTTGTTTCCAAAATGACAAAATGAAAAAGGTGTGCATGCTTTCAAATACAATGTTTTCTCTCTCTTTTGTGTTGCATCTTCATGTTGGAAATTTGAGCTGCTATAGTTTTCATTTTGCAGTTTGCAGCAAGGATGAAACCAGTAGATTTTTCAGGGCTTGTTCCTTGGTTCTGACTGAGAGTGCAGAAGGAATCCACTGATACATATACCGTTGTTCAGTTAACAGGTACGCAAAACACTTTCTGTGGAACTGAATTTGATTAAATATGCAATCACAATTAGAATCAATTGAATAATCATGGTGTTATTCTTAAACAGCCCCCAAAGTAAAGTTACGTTAATTCTACAGTATTGCCTAGTGAGTTATTTGTCAGCATTCAGTTTAAATTAATTCATGAAATAGTATCTTTCAAAGTTACAAACAGTTTGGAGAGATGGAAATTAGTTCTACACCTAAGGTATTCATAACCTGGGAATTCTGTTGTAATAGTATTTATTTATTTGGATAAGCCCACAATATTTTGAGTACATCGGAGAGTTTGTATCGACAGTGTTTGGTGGTTTGTTCCATCGGCATGTGTCTGTTGTGCCTCTCTGCTATTGTTCTGGGAGAAAGTGTGTGCATTTATGTGTGTTTGGGGGGGGGGGGGGGGGGGTCAGTGTCACTGAGCATGGAATAATCACAGAATAATCATGTTTTATGCAGGAAAGAATGACCCCCCACTGTTACAATGCTCATGGCAGTCCATAGTACAAAGCACTGCTCAGCTCAAGGAGGGGGGCAGGGGATCGTGGGGGAGGGGTTTAGAGTAGAGGTGAATGGTGAGGGGCTTCGCTTCAGGGGCAAAATATGATAAAACAAGGTGTGGCAGGGAGTGTTGAGCTGGAAGGACTGAATTGTGCAGACTGAGGTGGTGACAGAGTAATCGCACGCCTTTATAAACAGGCAGTGTTCGGTTCAGACCCCCTTCCCCTTTGTAGATGGGCTTCATGGTGGGGTGGTGGGCTGTGTGTGCATGTCCATCAGGGAGAAGGAAAACCCAAAAGCTGTGTGTTTTGGACTCTGGATTACCTGGTGTAACCAGTAACCAGTGAATGTAACCGGCTGCTGTTTGTTGCTTCAGCTGATAACAATCATTACTGGAGTCCATCAAAGCTGTGGGGTTTATGCAAAGCTGATTGCTTTTAAAGTGTCTTCCACAGCCTGTTTTTTATCTCCCATTTTGCAAGCATTGATTTAGCCTTGAATCAAAATGCTTTTCACATGATGTACATCAGATAAACTTTTTAGTTTTTGTAAGCCATTATCATAATAATTTGTAAAACTACCAATAATCGAAAAACTACCAGTAATATATGCTGTTATGATTATGTTATTCATGTTTTTCTTTTCTTTTGAGAACTCAAATTGAGACTGAAAAACTCCAATTCTACCCTGTGTATATTGGCTACCTGTTAATATTATTATTTTTATTAATAGTAGTAGTAGCAGCAGCAGCAGTAGTAGTAGTGGTAGTAGACTAGTAGTAGTAATAGAAGTAGAAGTGGTGGTGGTGTTTGAAATAAGTACACATCTTAGTCACACCAGTTTGAACACGCAGAGCCCAGAGAAGAGACTTAGGTCCTTAATAAAAGTGACACAGGCTCAGTGGGGAAATGCTCTTCTAATTGCCTCACACCAGATGTGGAGCAGTATAGGTCCTGGGTTATAAAGGCAGACTCCCCCAATCCACCAAACTAATTCCAACTAAGCTGGAATCAATTCACCTTTCAGATTTTCAAAAGGGGAAGTGGTCCGAACTAATTGAAGAAGACAAGACAGCATTCATAGCAGAACCAAATCCCCCAAGAGGGCCTATTGGTTTAGGTGCAGAGCATGAGAAGCTCTTTAAAGGGTTTTAGTTTATTGCAGTACCCTCACACAGGCAAACCATAAATCACAGACTGCATGCGTTTCCTCTACCTTCCACTTTCATCAAGATTCATTTTGTGCATGTCACTCTTTTCCTTTTGCTGTTTCTTGATTGTACCTGCACTGATTGTGCTGAGCTTAGATATGCAAATCAATGAGACTGACAACTATGAGCGAGGCATTTTGCACAGTCCTGCTTGTTTGGCTTTAGCTATGCTCTTGTCCCATGTACGGTCTGATGGTGTGGTTTGTAAAAGTCAACACAAAGTGTGGGCATGAGCTGTCTATACCTGCATTAACGCTGTTGACTTTGCTTTTTAAACACCTTTTAATGTATATGTGACAGTCGTTATCTCTCCTGGATGAGAGCTAAGCAACATTTTTTGTCAGTATGGCAGTTTTAGGTATGTGTGAGAAAGAATAAACATGAACCAATGATGTGACCTATAATACTGGGAATGTATATCATCAGAGACTTGTGGGTAAAAACATTTTTTTATTATTTTATTGCAGTTAAGTGGACCACAAAACATGACAAAGCATAGAACTACACAATTTTATTTTATTGCAAAGTGGGCTACAGCGATAGGTCTAGGTTTCATTTCAACTTTTCAGGGAGAAACACTGCTGGACCACCCAGTCATACAAACATCAAGTCTTACAAACATACTAGCGAGTCTAGCAATGAATTCACATGAAAATATTGGGGGTGACAAGTCTCCCTGTTTCCCCCAAACCTACGTGTATATGGCTACAGCCCCAAGTTACATTGAGCTAACTACACTGTGGGAAAGGAAAACAGAAAGAAAACACCAGGGGCCCTATCTTACACCCGGCGCAAAGCGGCGCTAACCCAAACGCAAGTGTCTTTGCTATCTTACACCCGGCGCTAGGTTCATTATAACACCTAACGCTTACGTCCTTTTACTAGCATGTATTCTTGCGCCCATTACAAGTGAACTGGGCGTGTTGGTGAGGAGTGGCCAGGATTCTTTTTGGCGTATTGCTATCTTGAGCCAGCAGAAAGCGCTTGTGCTAGAACCACCACAAACCTGGTCTAAAGTCATGTCGCAGTTGTTTACATGTTATTTTAACGGCGCATATAAGTGCGTCTATATAGGCGTGTGCACAACGCGCGTACCCTCTTGTCTGTTACACACAGGGGCGTGCACAAGCATGACTAAAATATCTAGATCACAATGTGAAATATTATTATTGTGTAGGCTATATCAAAAATGCATAATAATAAAAGGTTCCATAGGTCCACATACCTTTCCCTCAGCGAAGGGAAACGATGCCACATTACATTGCTCTCAGCCCACTCCATCAACATTCAGGCGGTGTGCGATGGTACTGGACAATGGCTATCCATTAAAAAGGAGCTGATAACACCTATATCAAGCCTAATGCGCGAATTGTCATTTACACCTAATGCGTGAATTGTCATTCAATTGAAAACTCAAAATATTTTAAAGAGAACTAAGCGGCTAATTAGAAACGAAATATGCAGCACGTTACAAAATTAATTTACAATTAATTTTAATGCCATTATCTGCATGTGCGCTTTACAGGAGCAGGTTTGTTTCCCCTGCTGTAAATCGCACTTTTCACGGTCTTCCTGGGAAAGTGGATCATTTTAAAGCATTACGCTACCAGTAAAATAGGTTGGTCACATTTCCATAAGCAGGACATTATAAAATAAGGGAAAATATGCTGAACCTATGGGTTGCCAACCTGACAGATTTATTGTATTTAGTGTCATCATTAAGGCAAAATAACGTTATTTATGTTATTAATCAAAATTAGAATGCAGGTAGCCTAATGAACTTCTGATGCAGCTTGAACATGAGTTCATTGCATAATCAAACGAAATTCGTGAATCAAGCAGGCTAATTTGGCGTTTTCTAAGCTGAGACGGAAGCAATTGGTCGCTTATTCTCAGCTGTTGCAGGTGCTTTTAACGAAATTTAACCGCATATATTTTGTAAACAGCACTGTCAGGAATTACCGGGAACTCATAATGGTTAGCCCGAATAATATTGATCATAGGCTACTATTGATCCATATAGCCTATTCCTTGATCGCACTAAACACGCACGAGCATGTCTGTTTCGCCATCATAAGCAATCCGCCAAGGTGGAAAAGCAGGCTTTTAAAGGGAATGGGATATAACATTTTGATTGGTTTATTGCATGTCATGCCCAAGACACACCTATAATTAATGAAGAGACTAGGTTCAGCCCAGTTGCACCTTGCGCCTTGCTTAGCGCCCAAAAAACACGCCGTTAAAATAGCAAAAGTGGACTTGGACACGCCCTAAATGGACTTAGCGCAATGCGCTTAGACCAAGCGCCAAGATCGCCAAGATAGGGCCCCAGATGAGGAAAGATATGCTACATGTACGTCATGTACTATATTTGTCCTAAGATTTCTTATAGATTTTCTTGTATTCTTCATATTTTTATATTGTGTAAATGATCCCTCAGTATTCATCTTATATTGAAAGTTTCATCCAAGTGCCTACATGAACACATTTGGATCAAATACTTAGTTGAAACAGGTCAATTCTTGAGATTGTGGTAAATTTTTAAAATGTTCTTTCAGATCCCTGAGAAGTTTTGCCAAAACATACTCACTTGGCATATATACCTGATGTTAAAGTACCACGGCAGCTTTCATCATTTGTAAATAAATACATTTCAGACATTGATTCAGTCCTTTCTAATGTGACCATTTAGCTCTTGTATACACTCGCATCCATCTGTTAAGTCTACTGTTGTTCTGCTGAATGACTGGTCCCAACCTTCCCCCCGTCTCTCTGGGCCGCGGCACTGTCGATTGCACGTAAATGGAGAGTTGGTATACGTCAGTGTGTTGTGGATGTGCGTATCGCTGGGCGGCACTGCGGTGTCAGTTTACGGAGCCGGGAAAGGGGGCTGCGGTGCGGCTCCCAGGCCCTCGTCCTTACAGGTGTTTTGGTTTCTCGTGAGGGGGGCGATTAAGGGCCGCGTTCCCGCCGGAGGTTTCCCGCAGCCCACCTCCAGCCAGCGCGCGGCACAAGAGGACGGCTCCCCTGCAGTATCCCACGCCGCGTGTTTGGGTGTGAGCTGGCCCGTCGGGTCTGCACTGTGTTCCAGACGATCCGGTTCAGTGGGGAATGGGCTCTCCCTCTCCCGCTCAAACATTCCACCTGTCAGTGATAAGACCAGCTTCTCTCTCACACACACACACACACACACGCGCTGATCTGAGGCTCGCAGTACTTTCTCATCACACGCCTCGGCTAATCATTACATTACATTTATTTAGCAGACGCTTTTATCCAAAGCGACGTACAGTAAGTGCGTACAGAGACATCATCATCATTACTAATCCAGTTTAGCCAATGTAACCTCTTGTTTGTTTCTCAGATCTACAGTGCATATCCCTTTAGTGACACCGTTGGCCATGTCTCTCTTCATTATCCTCGGTAATCTGTTAACAATCCATTGTACTAAAGCATTTTTTAAAGAATTAGATCTGCTTAGCAGTGTTCAATTTCAAAACAAAATTGAGAGCACTATATGAATGGCTAATGGCTAAAAACCAGCCAATAAAATGTCACATATTGAAGTGTATGCTATTTACTTCTATTTGCCTTTTCATGTAAAACACACATACTGTACTTTATTTATAGTTATATTTCAACTGTCCATGTTCACATACAGAAACATCAATAATAGGAACATAAAAAAAGATTTTTTTTAAAAAGCACGATATCCTAGCTCCATGTGGGTGGGGGAGGTGGAACAGAAGCAGGCCCGTACCAGGTCATACAACAGCAGCAGTTTGTGATGAGTCGGTGGGATCAGGGGAACAGGCTTTTTCCCAACGATACCCAGGTGATATGCTGCGCTCTTTCTCAGACTCTTGTGTGTGGGAAGCGGCAATACAGGCATCCTGCAAAGTGCTTTATTTGCGATCTGAACCCCTATGAGAGCTGTGTGAAAACCGACACTCTCTTTCTCATTGCGCTCTCTCGGATGTGTCATTACGTTCTAATGGGAGTTCGCTGTTTCCAGGGCCCTCCCTTGTAAACACTGGGGAGAGCAGATTGCAAACACAGCTGGGGACACACTGGCAAACTGAACACTTCCCCCCTAAACCTGGTGGTCCTGTACATGCCCTTGACTCAGACTGGCACCATGGTATTCTTAGCGTTACATTATCATCTGTTAGTTGAAAGGACAAAAACTGTCCAATTTGTTCATGTTCGTGTCATTTTTAGAGCCATTGTGCGGAATCCTGCAGCGGAATCTTCCAGGAAAGTTTTTTTGCCAAAGCTTCAGATTCTTACCAAGCACTTGACCAAAATATATTTCTCACTAGTTAAGAGAACATGGATATCAATTGCTGTAAATTCTCCCTGCCTCTAAATGCATACTGAATCCTAAGCTTCTGGACCCTCTAAAAGTGCACTTAATGGGAGCCTCTCAGAAGGGGAAAGCCTGAGGGTACGGGAGGCAGTTCAGGAATTTGTTCTCAAGGCTATCTGCGAGAGAGCTGAGAAGGACCCAGAGAGTGTTGGTTTAGGGATACATACGCTGTTTCAAATAAGCAAGTGAAGCCTTTAAAGAGAATTTAATCTGCAACCTGGCCAGACAACATGCCACAGGGGGCAGGAATACTGGAAGTTTCTAGGGCCTAATATCGAGAGTTCGGGAGTTTTCACCCACCTTCACTGCCCCTCAACTGTTTACTCAATGGGCCTCTCATAAAGTGAACAACTGGCTGCTTTTATCAAGGGTCTGTTCTCAACTTTCACTAATACCAGTAGCTCTTGCTCGCCGAGGCGTGGTCACCGAAATAAAGCCCTTAAAAGCCTTCCTAGACACCAGTGGCTTGTAGCATAGTCTGAAATCACATTGGAAAGAAAAATTCCAGTCTAATGAACAGGGGCATACTGGTGGTGAGAACTACAGTCGCCATATCCATAAACACTTATATCCCACACTGCTCTCTGTGGACTTGACTTCCAAGACATCCCAATGAGTAAGAGAAAATCGAGTGGGGTCTATTTCGCAGGACAACTAGCCAAGAGGTGATTCATAAGTAATGGTTGAGAGGTTCAGTGGTAGAGTTCACACTAGTTTTTCGGTTCTTTTTTATATTGTACATGCTATTTTTTATTTTTTGTAGATCTGTCATGGTTTAAGATGAAAGCACTAGCATTGCTTTAGTGTTCTCTGTCTGTTAGAGAACAGCGTTTAGCCGTTGCTCAAGCGAAATGGTATGTCCTCCTCTGCTAGAGTCTGGGCAATAGCTATCCCTGCTGCCGTGGCATCCAGACATCATCCATCATGAGTGAAGAAAAGGGGGAGGAAGAGGCCAAAGCCCCTTGAGTGTTGTGAACACTGGACCTGTGTTTCAGGTTCTGTTACTGAGTCGAAGTGACCCACCCCCACTCCACGCCTGTCTATTCCAGACTTCCGTTTACCCTCTCCATCGGTTATCCACCCCATAAATGTAATCAAATTATTACCACTGAGTCAGAGGTCACAGCTGAATGACACAATGTCCCAAAATGCTTCAGAGGGAGCAGGATGGTGTGAGGCAGAGAGCGTGCTGGGGACACAGAAGCAGACTTCCCTTTTTAGTCATAAAATGCTATTGACATTATGCTGGTGCTCTCATCGACATCAATTCAAATACTAGAAATGCTAACGTCTGAGTGCTGCTTCTGTGCCTGTTGCATAGACATGGTGTAGGAGACATGGTGTAGCAATGCATTTCATTCTCCATGCATGGGAAAGGAGACTATTCAGTTCGATGGAGGAAGAACTGCATTTTTAGAGCTGGCCTCAAAGGAGAGAGATGGATGGGTGATATCATCCACCCAGGAAGCACCATAGTCCTTTAATTTAATAGTCCTCTTCAGTACATTCTCATTTCCTGAGGAGAGCAGCTGGGCTTTAGGGAGCAGCCCCCGCATGGCCGCCCCCGTCTTCTCATACAACGCCGCATTCCTGCCCCGCCACCTCCATCTTCTTCCATAACACCTCCTGCAGCACGTACTCCGCTAGCCTTACAGACATAACACCGCTGCATTCCACTGCTCCAGTTGAAATCCACACAGCACTTCTGATTGCCATGATGTTATGATAAAGCAGAAACGTTTTCCCTTTGTAAGTTCTAAACCTTTGTTTGGCACTTGCAGTCAGTCATTAATCGTAACAAATATGATAGGCCTGCAATTTTTACCTCATACAATTACGGTACGACTAATGTACACTTGAGACTTCTTAAGACTTACAGTATACTCATTTCCCTATGAGAATAGGTTGTGGATTACTATCGATAATTCCAGTGGGGGTTGTTATTTTCCTTGTTTTTATTGTTGCTATTAAATACTCATTTATCTGGCACTTCCAGCTGCCTCATACCCCATTCAGATTCCTAGCCTTTGAAATACCCTGTTCAGGACAAACCCCCATGTTCAAGCAGACAATAAAGCAGCTGGATTTTTGCACATGTGCCTTTGTTGGGGTTTGAAGCCTTGTCATAACTTGACTGGAGGGCCACGGTTGTTCTGACGAGCGTTTCATCACGGCACGTTAGCGTGGTCCAAATGACAGCCTCAGCACGCAACCCAACACCCCAACCCCAAAGTCACTTTGCATGAAGATGGATGGCAGTGCCTACACAAAAGAATATTTTATTGACTTCTAATACCATGAACTTAAAGAATACTCAGTGGGGGAGTGGGAGGGGGTCAGAGGGCAGAAGTGCCAGTGAACTAGTGAAGGTGCCCTCCACTTCTTCTATGGCCAGGGGTGATGCCACAGGTTTTTGCAAGGAGTGGAGGAACACTGGAGCCCCCTCCCCCTCTACTTACTTTTCATCTTTCAGCAGTCTCTGCCTTTGTTACTCTGTCTTTTTCCCTCCTTTTTCTTAGAGTCACAGACTTTAGAGACAATTTAAATATTATTTAGGCCTAGACCCAAACAATATTTGCTCTTAACTTTCAGACACATAAATTCAAGCTTGAATTTTCATTAAACACACTTATTGGTTGTTTTAATGGTGTTGACTTGTCAGACTGTTCATGCAGCAAACAAGTGAACACACTCATTTACAGGTATTGAATTGAGATCTGTGTATAGTGATTCTTAATTTACTCTATGTGCCTTCCTCACGTGGTAAAAGCATAAGCTTATACGCTCACATCTACATATCGATGGATGTATCACTTCTATCCACACAAAGTTGTGCATACTATTGGCAAATTTTCAATGTGTTGATTTTTTTTTTTTTTTTTAATAATCGTAAAACATTTTTAATACATTTTTATACTATGTTGAATGTATTTATTTTGAAGTTTGCCATTAGGTTTACTGATGTGTGTGGAGCAGGACTGTGATGTAAATTTGTAGCATAAGCCTATAGCAACGTATTGGAATTATCTTTAAAGATTTTACTGAACGTGAACCTGATTCGAAACAAATATATTGAGCCTTTATCACTGTTCAAATTAAATGGTAAGTAGTATACGGCTGCTGTTTGGATTGTGCCCTTTTTTTCGCAGCAGACGCCGAGATTGCATTGTGTTAAATTTTGGCGGGCGCTGTGGGGGAATGTTTAAATATTTGATTTAGACTCTGCGAGGGGCTTTAGGTTATTGGGCTGCACACAATGCGCAAAGACAATAGCAGAGGCAAGGATTGGTCCGAACCCCTCCCTTTCAGAGGGAGGACGGGGGGTTGAATGCCCTCTATGCCTTTTAAAAGTTAAAGCAAGGAGGCCAATTAGAGCTCACATTGCAACTTGTAGCACCGTAAAAAATGCTGACTAGCCTACATGGCTTTGTTAGTTTGGGCGCGATAATTGGGCGCGACAGGAGATAATCAAGGATATTGTTGCAGCTATATGTCACTGCATATTCAGTGAAGTTGTAGTGAAAAATTATATTTTTATATGATTTAATTTTAATTGTTAGCAGCACCGCCCAAATGGATCATGTGACACATAAATTAAAACCAGCGTGAGATTTTACTTTTAATCATTTTCATTTAGAAAGACCGAGTCTATGCGCAATTAGTCTTTGTCAACACTTATATTGTACACTTATATACTTATTTTACCTGATTAGAAAACGTGAAATATCTGCAGACAATATTATGTGTATTTGGAGAAGATTAATGCGGAAGGGCTTAAAATGTCTGCCAACTATGTAAATTTTTTGTATCTTAAATTAGCCTACTTCTTGTTACCGCTACCTGGGTGTTACAAAAGTAGGCTTAGGCTAGTATATATTAATACCGGCAATGGGTGCACAGCGTCAGTTTCAGAGTCCATGCATCATTTCATACAATTATTCTGTAGGATAAGCGACATAGAAGGCTACAGTCAAGTGTTTCCTCCCTTCAGTGATAGACCTAGGCGGGTTCTGCAGCAGAATGACAGCAGGACTAATTAATATGATGATGATATGATGTTCTCTTTTAAAATGTTCCACAGCAAGTTTTCGCATTGAAACCAATATTTCCAAAGCGATGGATGATGTTTCCACTTACATTAAATGTTAAGATATAATCGGTTTATATGGGGTGCAGGGAACTTCTCAACTGTAAATCACACATGCACGAATGTCACCGTTCTTATTGTAATCCTGTCCCTTTTTTGTGTGTGACGGGGAAGAAAGACGTTCCCTGCAAGCTAAAGTGCTTAATTTACATAGTTGTCCACCCCTCCAACAAAACCCGTCTGGGGTCGCTCCAGTGAAGTGGCTTTGCTTTTTAATTCAAACTTTTTGGCGGGCAGGTTTGGAGTTTTTGACTCAATAGAGATACGTAAAACATCTGGTGCCTGAAAGAAAGCAGAATAGGCCACCCAAAGATATTTGACTTTGTAATCAATTTTAAATGTGCCCAGAAGTGGATTTAGGTTAACTTTAGGTTTTACTTTATTTTAGGTTAAAGATACCCAGTGACACCCAGTTTGCTAACAATCTTCTGTCTGTCGAGATGAAGAGAATAAAAGTAGCTTTATGGTTTAATATTTTAAATCGATATATTTATAGAGCCAACATGGTATGAGTAATCTGTCAATTTCTATCTAAAATGTATTCAACACAGCAGCTAGCTACTGCCGTTGTTGTAGGCCTATACGAATGCAGAGACCAAAATCGTGATTGCAGGCCTATAGGATAATTGAATATTATAAGGACTGTAATAAAAATAAGAAATAGCCTGCGTTGATGCATTGAATGGACTCATGTTATGCAAAAGAAATGAAAAGCTACGTTAAATGTATTCTAACCTGTGGGGATACAATGTGCGCCTCAATTTTGATTGTTATTAGTCAGTTATTAGTCTATTTCATGTGTTATTTGCTCAGACAATTGTTTTGGCCGTGCATATAGGCAGAGATGCACCCAGCTTCGTGTGTAACCAATCTTGATTATACCATCTTGGGGTGGAACCCAAACTAATTAATATAGATAAGGCCATGTAAAAAAAATAGTTGTTGATCGTCCCCGCCCGACATCCGAAAAAGGCCCCGACGACTTTTTTTTCTTTTTTTTTTTCGTGATGATGGCCAGAAGTTGCAGAAAACACGGGGAAATCCTATTTCTAAGCCATTTGGATATAAAAGCGTACTCACACCGCACTAGGAGATCCTATCCAATCCACTAGGCCTAGCCCTCTATCGACCACTACGCAAAATTGTTAGAGCGCATGTGCAGCATTAATTTCAAAACAAAGCCTATCCATGACAGGGCATGCTTATAATTATATTGACCTATTAAATGTTTTATGATTGCTTGAACTTTGGTCTATACAGTATTTTATTGTTGTAAAAAAGGTTTTGTAGCCAGATCTGGTCTATGGTGTAGTACAAGCATAAAACCAATAAAATACAATCAATCAAGGAACATTTATTGACCAAAAATACATGAAACATTACAATCAATACGAGCAAAACGGATGTTGACAGGCTACAATTAAACAGAAGCAAGAGAGACGCAATGTTCTAATGTTCTTTAGTCGAGAGACGCAATGTTCTATATATATTCTGTCCTCTTTATTCTCTCTACGGTCCGCTGTACCTGGTGCTTAAATTTTAAAAAAAATTTAAAAATAAAAACCCTCCCTCCCTACGACTTTTTTGTTTAAAAAAAAGGACGATCAACAACTTATTTTTTTTACATGGCCTAATTGCAGCCAGTTCCATATCAGCTCCATTGTTTCTTTGGTTTAAACGGTCAGAGATTACATTTAGATGACTGATAACCGAATGTATCACTTTATTAGGCCTTGTTCCAAAAGCTGTAAAAACAAAAAAAAAAGCAGCTTTGTTAAAACTTTGTCGGAAATTAGCACAGTTGGCATTGAGACGCACACTTTTATAACCTGCTACCAAAAAGAGAGGAATTACAGTCGGCTATAGGCTACATGAATCGTAATATGGGTCCAGGCGAGTTGTCTAATGCTGACCGGCTACCCACATTAAAAATAAACGCAATAAAATAATCCTAACAAATTTCTATGTATGTAGCCCTAATACAAGAACCCCCTTGTCCTTTTAAAATCTTTCTTATTAATGCTGAAATGCGAATTGGGCTGCTATTGCTATATGCAGACTAGGCTACTTTTGCTAATTTAGTAATTTGTGTAGGAATGTCGACATAATTCTTATGAATAAATTCGTCAAAATATTTTGCTTTAACGAGACTACAATCGTATTAAATCGGAAAAACATTTAATAATCACTGAGTCAAAGAATATCTATAAACGCGGTTCCAGACACTGCTTTTAATCTCAGTTTTAGATGTTTTTATGGAGGTTATTTAAATCTTCCTTGTCAGTGTTTTATTCAAACCACACCTCTGGTACCCCGTGTCTGCAGTGTGAATGGTTTAAAGTTTCGCCCCTCTTCTTTGCAATTGGACAGCGGATTCCCCCTGCCTGCCACACAGTAAAACTTCAGACACCCTTTCTATTCACTGGAGTCGGTTAGGAAACAGTCATGGATCACTGACGTAGGATATGCGAATCCTGCAGGGAAGAAAGCGTCGCTGTTAACATTCGTGGATTGTAAACGCAGGATGAGTTCGATGTCGAACCATGGAACTTTACGATTTGATTGATACTTACTAAGGAAGATAGGCTACTCGGTGAATAGCCTATTATTAACATATTAAATACTCCTTCTGCTGCATCCAAACCGAATTTCCCAGAGTAGCTTAACTACCAGAGAAGAAAATGCTGCTTTTCTGGTTTTACACGGTGTGGATCCCACTGCTGACAGTTTTTGACAGAGCTTTGTCCAGCTATTCGGAAGATCAGTGCAGCTGGAAAGGGAGGCAAGTACAATTTATATAAATGATTGGATTGGCTATCTGGACGCAATTTAATCTAATGAGTGTGGGGAAAATGTTTTATTTTTATTACAATGCGCTGTCGTTTCCTAACATGGGTGTCATTTTCAGTTAATCATTAGTAAGTGACTAGCAAAGATTTTACGTTTGCATGTAGGCCTAGGTTAATTAGATCTGCGGCTGATAGTATGCTATGTGTGCTTTATCACATTCAATCAGTTCGCGCTGTATAGTTGTTACAAGGTGCAAACGGGACGACTTGCTGTTCTCTCTGCGTAGTGCCTGAAAGTGGGAACCTCGGGCACTGTTGCTCGGACTCGCTTCGATGAGTCGGCGCAATAGAACCCATGCTAGAGAAATTTGGCACGGTTCACTGCAGACCTGAAGCAATGGAAAGTGGTGTTTATTTGACCATTTAGAGTAGCTTACTGAACGTTGTTTTTTTATGTAGCCTAGCCTATATTCGTTGCAAATAATATCTAAAACAGTCTCCGTTCACAGCATAATTTTGATCAAGATGTAGGCTAGCCTAGATTATAATTTTGTCAAGAACATCATTTAAGTGTTTTGTAGCGAAAACGGCAAGTGTTGAATTTTTAGTTTTTATACAATTATTTTAGCCCTAATAGCGATTTATTTTTCCGAGCATTTTTAGGCTACTTCAGTTGTCTATCGTAGCCGCATTATATTATCACTAGGAGGATACTGTATAACGATTTATGACATTCCATATCAGTTTCAATGTTATCGCGCTTGGACAGGTGTATGTTTTTGCGGCTTCCCTCTTTGTTGTTTTTCTGCCACTGCAGTGTGAATATAAAGGCGAAGAGCCCTAAAAGAAGTGCTCTTAAATTCAGATTGGCTCACTCAAACAGGGTGTTGAAATTCTCACCTGACTCTTTAAAGAGCTCTTTAAAGTTGAAAGAAAACTTGGGGAAGTGAGTAGATGAAAGGATACGATATTTGAATACATTAACCACGATGAGAACCGATGCAACATAGCATTATACTACGTTTCAACGCAATGTCGTATAATAACGAAGCGCTCTCTCAGACAGCGTATGATTATAACTGAACACGATTTTAAATTGTATTCATGTTGAAGCCTCTTGTACTACTGTCAAGCTCCACATTTTCTGTTGTATTGTCACCAGGCGGCGCCTCTTCATATTCCTGGATGTACACTGAAAATGCAACCACCACCTATACAGACTTAATAGAGAAAATACTTGGAAAAAGTCAAACACTCCTTTTTTGGTTATGTGCTATTGTTTGATGTCGAAGTGATTTTTGGCAATGCTACCCACATCTGAAATATAATCACCAAAAATAAATAATGCAGTGATTGGTGCCATTTCATTTCTAGTTTTGGAAACCCACAATGTTCCTGCATGGTCATGGTTGGAATATCAAGATGTTTTGAATTGTCTTGGAGGGTGGAGGCTGGTTCTTTTGAAAGCTTGTTGGCTGTGACATGGTTTTTAATGTAGTGTTCTCTCTCTGTCTCTTTCCCTGTCTGTCCTGCAGTGGTCTGTCTCAGCAGCCTGGCAGTGTGGAGCAGATCTCCCTGCACTGTGCAGAGGGATCCCTTGACTGGCTTTACCCAAAGGGGGCACTGCGGCTCACTCTGTCCCCTCGTCTGCCCTCCACAGTGGTGGGCCCCGGGGGCAATAGGCACAGTGGCTCAGGGCATATCACCGCCTGTGTGAAACCCGCAGAGAGCTTTCACGGGGCCCAGCTCTACCTGGAACGTGATGGCATCCTGGAGCTCCTGGTAGGTGACCGGCCAGAATCCCAAAGGCCGCCGAGGGTGCGCTGTTTCAGTCGGCATCCCGGGGAGAGGGTGGCCCTCTTCCTGCAGGCCACCCCGCATCAGGACATCAGCCGCCGCATCGCCGCGTTCCGCTATGAGCTGAGGGGGGTCTGGAACGCACGCCTGTCCTTGGACTCTGACCCTGTAAACAGTGAAGGTGAGTGTCTAGTGTAGCAAGATTTTCGAACCTTTAATCTTTTTCGTTTTAATGCCCCATCCACTGCTGAAATGTCTTCTGGGCTGTGTCCGAATCAGAGCCCTGTCTACTGCGTCCTGTCTCCTGTGTACTTGCAGATGTGTGCTGTTTAATGTGCACTGTTTCATTTGCGATGTGCAGTACGCAAAAAATATCCTCCATTCTTTTTTCCAACCGTACCGTGGAAGTGTCGTAAGACATGCCACCCTTGCGCGGCCATGTCACGTGTTGTTTTTGTTGCTATTGAAGGAAAATGTCATTTTTTTTAAATGAAGCTGCGCTGCGTGTCATATTTATGCAACCAAAATGTTTGCGTACTTCTTGAAAAGTGTGCTCCCGAATATGCTCAGCAAAACCCCCGAAGTAAGTATATCATCCAGGGGTTTTAAGTAAACTACATTTAGAGTAGACAAGTATTCTTGTCCTGTCTACTCAACAAGCCTACCTAATATTATGGAAGGGCGCTGATTCGGACACAGCCCTGGAGAGTGTAGTTTAGCATGTAGTCGTCCGCCATTTTATATCACTCTGCAGATCACTCGGGCTGTGTCCGAATCAGTGCACTTGCCAATTGCTCATGGCGGTTGAGTATACTTTTTTAAAAAGCTCTTAAGTACACAAAATTCTTAATATCTCCGGATGATATACTTATTTCCAGATTTTCGCTGATAATAGTATGGAGGATATTTTTCACATACTGCATGCCACTAAACAGTATGCAGTAAGCAGTATACAGCACACTAGTACACAGTAGGCAGGACGCGGTAGATAGGGCTCTGATTTGGATACAGCCTAGCTGAGTTGCACGTTCATTGTGCTGGGTGACTGCACAATTTATGCAGCTGGCGCAGGCAGACTGCAGTTCCCTGATTGACCAGAGGAGTAGCTATTGCGTGATGAGGCAGGTAGTACCCTGCCCTGCCGACTGGAACACTCCCTCCCTAGGCAACCTTGAGACCACCTATCCACAGCCCCATGGGGCTGTCAGCCAAAGCCAGCACTGGCATTCATTCCTTGCCTGGGTGCCTCACTGTACTTTAGCTTGTCCACTTTAGCTGGACAAGCTCCCTGACAGCCTGGTCTTTATATAATTTTATGAACTTTAGGACTTTATAAAAAATATATATCCATATATTTTGCTTTCATCTGGGACCATGTAAATAATTGTATAAAGCAGACAGATCTATTTTGCTAAGCTGTCAAAAAACAGGAAATTTTTATTTTTCAATCACAGATTTAGCTAAACCCTGATTGCCATTACTTTATTACAAACGAATTTGGACCCAAATCCTCCATCCTGTTACAGACTCTGTATTACACCAAAGCCCTTCTGGTGCTGGTGAAGTTACTGGACTCCATTGGCAAAACCTTCTTCTAACGCACAGACCTCTAGGCAAGAGAAGGTCCACTGAAGTTTCCCTGCAGGCCTGAGGATCATTCTCTTGGCTGCTGGGAGAATGGGGTTTTCTGCGGAGGGGCGGGGGGCGCCGAACAATGGCCCAGTATGAGGGGGGCCTTGTACAGAGCCAGGCCTTTCATTGAGGCGCATGAGAGTTCAGGGATTAGCCGAGTTGCCCTGGCGACAGCGAGGCCTTTCATCAGCTGGGATGCTCCCCTTTGTTTTGTTTTTCCTCTGTAGGGATGCTTGTCTCCAGGAATTCACCCAGTCTGATTAGTGACTGGGGGAAGGGGAGGGGACAGTGTTAAGGCCACTCTGTAATGGGGGTGGGGGGGGGGGGGGGGGCTCCTTGGAACAGCAAGCAAGCATTCTAAAGAGAACCAACTTGCTTTTTTCACTCTCTTTCTGTGGCTTCAAAGCTTCAATCAAACGTTGGTGCCTCACTGGTCGCCTTTTTGTGACTAACCATGAATCCTATGTAATTTAAGAAGGAACCTCGCCCCCCTTTTTAAAAAAAATTTATTTTGAACTCCCCCAGATTGTGAAACAGCTGTGGACCCACTAGTCTGGGTAGCAGAGGAAGTGCCTTTTGGATGTGGTAGCTATATTTGGCGATCATTTAATTAGCTGTGCCATTTCACGCCTCTGTCCGGTTGGCTTTAATGGGCAGCGTTGACGGCGTCATTACGGGCTGGGCCACAGAGGTGTTTTACGACGCCTTCAAAGCGTCTGGCCTGGAAGGAAGCTCGTTTGGGCGGGCATCTGGACGTCCCACCCCGTCTCTCCACTGCCCGCCAGCATGCCACCATAAAAGAAACAGCTGTCTACTCTCTGGGTGGTGGTCTTGTGGACCTTTCCCCTACCATAGACACAGACCATTGCACATACTTTAGCTGAGCTTAATTTTGCATCATTGTCCCCATATGAACCAACTCACTTTTGCAGTGCTTTACTGTTTTCTTTTTTTTTTTTTTTGTAGATTCTACATCTTAGTTGAACCCAGTGTTTTCTTTTGAAGAAATGTGAGGAAACTGCTTGCGTGGTCATTTTGCTCTGGAAGTGGAGATGTTTTTTTTCGTTTTTACTGCTGTTGCCTCAGAGAGTATGATTAGTGAGCCTGCTTTTGTTCCCCTGTCTAAGACTTTGTTGGCTGTCTCTCCGCAGGCGCCTGCAGACCCTGCAATGACACAGAGATTCTGATGGCTGTCTGCACCAGTGACTTCGGTAAGCTGTTTTCTGGACCTTTCTACAACACATGCCCTAATGTATGTCACTGCTAGCAGGACTGGGCAGAGCCCTGGAACATCTTCTCTAGTACGTGATTTAAAAAGGAAAAAAACAATGACGCTTTCCCCAGCATTTGCTTAAGAGAGGTCCCACTGCACTTATATTGCACTGTTCTGTGTGTGTGTGTGTGTGTGTGTGTGTGGGGAGGGGCGTTTCATGGGTTTTTGAACGGCATATTACAAAAAAGAATTCGATTTCCTGATATTAAAAGTCTCGACGGAACCTGTGATTACACATGTGGTTCTCTTATTTGGTACGATAAGAGAATTTTCTAAATGAATGTAATGTAATTTAATGAAAGATACAGGGTGATTACCCAGTGAGTAGTTCAAAGCTTTGGAGGGCCAGGCCGACATCCCAGGGGACGAAAACGGAGGATTTAGTTTAATAAGCGACTACAGCGCTCACTTAATCCCACTGATCCTCCAGCTCCTAATGTATGTGAGGGCCAGAGGACAGCATCCCAGAGGTCCACCCTTTCTAGACACCGCAGTGAAATACTTCTGACCCCCTTAATTAAGATATAACCAGAAGCAGAGAGAGTGGACAGCCCTTGGCAACAATGTATGGGGGGGTACCTGGCAGTATTAGGTTCTTAAATCCATTCTATCAAAGAATTGCATTCCAATATCCTAGTTTCTTTTCACGACTGCAGGTGTTACTGTTATGCGATATACTGAGAAACTTGTTGTTTTGAAACTTTTAGGGGGCCGCCACCGAAACAAGTTGTTATTTTAACACTCCAGGAGCTCATTTTGTTATCCTCTCAAATGAAAGTTAAAATAGCATTCCTCCATACAATGGAAACATGAAAGGCCTCAAATGTGAAAACCTTTGAACACTAGAAATGTTATAATTAGATTATCTTATCTATCTATGCTATGCTATGCTAGGCTAGGCTATGCTATGCTATGCAATGCAATGTAATGTAATGCATGCCACTGAGGCAATTGTTTGTAACCTCCGTACCTCCTCTGTATCTGCAGTGGTTCGGGGGAACATTCGTTCTGTGGTGGAAAACCAGGACCTGCAGGTTTCTATGATCAAAGTGAGCGCAACCCGGGTGTTCCGGCAGAAGTACGCCCTGTTCTCGGGGGCCGGGCGTCTGACCAAGGCAGGTGAGATTCGAACCCTGCTGGAGTGCGGCGTCAGGAACGGCGCCGGAAGCTTCCTCTTCACTGGCAGGGTTCACTTCGGAGAGGCGTGGTTGGGCTGCGCGCCGCGGTACAAGGACTTCCAGCGAGCCTACAGCCTGGCCAAGGAGGCCAGACAGATCCCCTGCGAGCTGGCGTCTGACTGACTCTCCTTCCCATGGCAAGGGGCACTGAAAAACCTGCCACCCCGCGTCCGCCAACTGGGATGAGGGCGAGACTGAATTGTCAGTGTGAACAGCACCAGTATGGCCCGCCTCTCCACAGTTTGGCAAGAAAGGAAGTCCAAAGTCACCAGTTGAAGTCTCCTGTGTGTTTCACCACATCATCCCCTTTGGTTTCCTCTGAATGATAACGGGGAGGGGAGGGACCGCTGTGGACTCTTTCGCCACGTTCCCAGTACAATGTGGCATTCTCCTAACGCCGAGCCCTTCTGAAGATGCGACATTTAAAAAAAAAAGAAACATTCCAGGTGAAGAGCTATGAAGTTATGACTTGCTGGGTTGTCCTCCAGCACTGGATATAGGAGTATTGACAGGTACTCTTGTGTTCAGGAGGAAGAGCCGCAGTTTGGCAGGTTAAGACGTTCCTGTAACCTTTTTGGATAATGACAGTGAACGGGACCCACCCAGTGAATTAGCGACATCTTCCACAGGTTGTGCTCTGTGGCATACAGGTGAAAGTACTCAGGAAATAGATGACTTTGGTAGGTTTATTATGCCAGCTTTGGATGTGTACTGCACTGCTTTATATCTGTGGGTGTCCACTACATTATCCACCTACCAAAGCCCAGAGATTTCCACGACACAAGGCTGCTGTGATGGAGACAGTTGGAAATTGTGAAATGAGCTTCTTAAATGTTTCATGCAATTTTGTTTTCAAATGGTCTATATTAACATCTAAGAAGGTTGCAGTATGTATATTTGTATTATTGTTTTATGGAGCGGTTGGAAGCTGACATGTTATAAGTCAGCAACTCTCATCCCCTTTTACTCCTGAGCTTCAATATCAAATTTCTGTATTGGAGAGGACAAGGATTTCTACTCAGATATTGGGGGAGGGGGGGCTGAATTTTCTGATTTGCACTGTTGAAGGAAAGGGAATTAGCAGGAGGGATGGATGCTGTGAGCACTGAAGAATCTGGAAACCAAAAGAAAAATTGATTATATTTAGCCTAGACGAATATTCAGAATTTAATATATAATGACACCAACTACCGCTGTGAGTTTGGGAGCTTTTGAAGCCTGGCAGAGCAGTGTTAAAAGACAAACGGTATTATGCCTGGCCTTCTGGTTGCCCTACAGGTTTATTATTTTATTTCATTGTGTTGTAATTGTAAACAGGGAATTCTGTGCATTATGAAAACCCTGTATAAATAACTTTGTGTTATTGTTTTTTTCTTATGTGACAAGTGCATAAAGTATAATATCTCTCCCGACCAAGCAGTAAGTACTATTTAGACCGGTTAAACATCTCCAAATTTCCCCACGACATTGTGTTTTACTATTGCAGAGCTGCCTATGGAGGTATTCTTTACGTAGTTGATCAATGTTATTACTTCATTTCATTTTGTTTCTTATTGACCATAATAACCATGCACTTCCTTGCCCTACTGTTCTTTTATTTCTTTTTACCTGCTGAGATTACTTTTCTTATGTCAAAAAGAAATCACTGAAGCTGGATTAAAAAGTCTTATGATCTAAGTTCACTGTAAATTAAGCCGATAACAATCTGCTGTCATCAGTTATGCTTTTGAATGCCACCAAAACTTGTCTTGACTAGAGGAACCAAGTTTCTACAGTATGTGACAGTGATTGCTTTGAGTTCGGTTGGGTGTAAATGAGAAGCCTTAGAGTAAGTGCTGCTGCTGTGAAATAAGGTACTGGCCTATTAGACATGTGCAGTGATTCTCAGACGATTGTATAAGGACTACAGACTCCAGTCCAGTGGTCCAAGGAAAGGGTACATGATTATAGGAATGATACATTTGACACCTTAGGGATATCCACAGTTAGTGTAAGCATATTAAAACTTTGAATTGTTGCTGATGGAAGGTCTGAAATTAGTTGTTTTTACGTTTCTGTTATTTTGTGGTCCGTCAAAGTTTTCCTGTAATTTTAAGCGGTTTGCCATTTGAAAAGCCACTGCCCTGGAGTCAGTGCTACATCGAGTGAAGAAAGGCTGTCACAAGGGTGACAGTTTGGTTGTTGTGGCAGTGTTCTGCAGAACAGCGTGAAACCTGACCTCTATTGCCCAAGCTTTTGCTCTGGCCATGAGTGTGTATCAGGGCAAAGGTCAGTCTGACTTCATGCGTTCCACAGAGTCATAAAAAAATCCAAGCAATGCCGTATAATGCAAAACGATAGGGGGGCTGGCACAGGAAGAATTAAATTGTCATGAGTCAACTTCTGTCTGTTCATGTCTTTAATGTGCACTAAATTGATGAAGGGAGGGGGATATACCAAATTAAGGAGGTGTGTTGTAGATATTTTTGAAAGAGCTGAAGACTGCCAGTTTGCTTATGTTATTTTGCAAATGTAGTGTTTTATTTCTTCGTTCCAGTTGTTAACGTGACTGGCTAATGGAAGGTTTAATGATTTCAATGTGAATGTAAATATACTGTATATAAGAAATGTAAGAACAAAACATAATGTGCTGTATATATGTTGTGAGGTGTTTGTTTGTGATATGTGTTATAAAGTCTGAAAAAACCTTTCACGGTTGTGGATTTGCTGTCCCAATTGTAGTATCCTTTCCTGTGGTGGGCCCCAGCTCTGTGGTATGATGTTTATGAAAGGTTGTGAAATATTTCACCCAGCCTTGGTTGGTTGGCTTAATTTTCCCCATGAGTAATTAAAACATCCTGACCCCTTAACCACAACTTGACCCTCACTCTCCCTCTTTTTTTCCACCTCCCCCATTCTATAGGACTGCTCCCCCCGTAGTTCACACGAGAAAGGGGGCTCCCCCCGTTTGGCTGATGGCACATGGAATTATACATTTCAAACAACATCCATGCGCCAAAGAGATCAACATAGTCATTGGTTGAAAAAGTTAATATCTCTCATGGTTTAGGTGAAGAAATAAAATATTTTGTGGCTCCCATAATTTCCCCCAGAAGCATCTACAAACTTAAACTTAAACTCAAAATTATGAATAAATCTAAATTGATTTGCTTACCTTAATAATCAATTTGCTAAATATGATAAACTATGTCAAATACATCTTTTCAACACACCATATGTGGTTTGCAAACATGAATATGAGCATGCAGTCACAAATATTTCTGTACCACTGACCATAAACACCAAAAGCTGAGTGAAATATGCTACAATTATGCCTGAAATCTTTATCCCAGGAAGAATGGAAAATCAGACACGGAGAGCAGAATGTCATGGTTCAGTTTCTCCAGACAACTAGGTGTGCATACTGGTTGACAATCAATCTCACAACAGCAGTAATTACAAACAATATTAAATCCTCCTGGTCTCTGTTAGCTCAAATATACTCTACTCCCCGTATATGCAAGGTAGGTAGTAATCTCTGGGATCCAAATAGGACTTGCAACAGAAACTATGTTTTCATGGCCAGATTTCCATACAGCAGTGCAATATATTTACCAAATAGTGTTTGGTTTATTGTATGGAGAAAGTTCAAGTATTTCAGAAAGCTTAGAGCGAGAAAAAAAAGGGTGAGAACACAGTGTTCAGAATTCTGAATGTGTGTGTGAGTGTGTGACTCACGTCCAAAAAAACTGGTCCCTGGAGGCCACAGTGTGAGGGGAAAAAAAGGAGAAAAAACGACCGTTGGGACTCTGTTCAGCGCCGCCATTTTTTTTCCTTTTCAGGAATCAGGAAGCAATAAATTCCCATTAAGGGACTCTGCTGCGGCTATTAAACAGAGGAAAGCAGTCACACAGTCGCCCAGTCTGCCGGCATGCCCGCCTGGCTGCCATTCACAGATAAAGCAGGGACACACACTCGCACACAGGCGTAGAAAGAAAGAGACTCTGAGAATTCCTGGACTCCGTCCAGCTCATGCGGTCTCCAGGAGCTCGGACGTAAGCTGGCTTCCCCTTTTCAGCGGCACGTCAATGGCCCAGGCAAATTTACGGCCGCGGCTCAGGACTGGCCCTGCCGGAGGTTCGACTGACCCAGCCGGCGAGAGGAGCTAGCGGAGAGTTAAGTGCCTGCTAGTCTCCCGTATGCTCCACTTCCCCCTCAGAAGTCCCCTTCTGCCTGAAAAGAGTGGGTGAACACACATAGAAATGTTTTAATTCCCTGGTCATGCCCACTCTATTAAAACTGTCCTGTTGTCTCTTTCTGATTGAATAAACTGTCTTGGATCCTCTTCTGTGCCTTGGTTCTCTCCATCTCCCAGATTCTCTCTCAGAGTCTTGCCCAGAGTTGTCTACATTAAATCATGCCTATGTGCTCCCCTTTTCACGAGACAGACTGCCGCTTGAGAGAATTGTTTGAATGTTTATGCGTGGTTCATAGGGTGTGTTAATGTTCCTGAACAACAGCAGCAGCAGCAGCAGCAAGCGCAAAAGTAGAATTACCAGAAGCTCCATCCAGTTGAGGTGATGTCAAAAACAGGAAGCAGAGGGGAAGGGGGAGACAGGGAGGCGGGGATTGTTGGGAGGGGTGCGGACTTCCGTAGGCCCCAGTGGGAGTCAGGGGGGGAAGTGGATGTAGCCCGGCCCCTGAGCAGTGAAGGTAGGCTGGGCAGAGTTCTTCAGGACACTCCCTGGATATCCACAGCAGCCCATTAAAGTGTATCACCATCAGCCACTCTTCTTCTGTAAGTGAACAGCTTTGACAGAGACATGGTGCTGTTGGGATGGCACACTTGTTAAAATCAGGTTTATTTTATTATTTTTGGAGGTACTGTGGGATTGCTGCTTGTAGTTCAAACTGTAGCTTTAAGGGTTACTCATTCTCTCAAAATATCCTTTGAATGCTTATCAAAGCAAATTGCTTCAAAAGTGCTTTACAATGCTCTCCCAAAGGCAAGCCTGTTTATGTTTTTGTCTTGTTTCAGTTCAGATGGCCTCTGCCTCTCTCTCTCTCTCTCTCTCTCTCTCTCTCTCTCTCTCTCTCTCATGATATCATAGTGCTTCTGTTGTTCTTTCTGCCGGTGGCTGTTTGCAGCTCCTCACTGGCGTTTTCTTCCTCAAGGTGTGCTTCCTCACGTCTGTCCGGCCGCTCTGACCCGCGATGCCCGCTGTGCTCTGTGCTGCCGGCGAGGCTGCCCTGCGTGCGCCCTGTGGCCGGCTCTCCGGGCCCGACACCCACTTTGAACAAACAAGATAAGGCCTGGCAGCAGGGGCAGAGCGTGGGCAGGAAGAGGGAGGGGCAGGCTCCACATGACTCTGTTTGTGCTGGCGAGATGATGATATCGGTCAAAACAGCTGAATAAAACAGAAATCAGCCATACTGTGGCACAAGGCCAGTCTGTTGTTTCTGAACATAAAAACTACAACGACATGTTTCCAGCACCCATGTTTTTGCTTTTCTCCATGGACCACGATAAATGAAAGTGCTACAACTGAAAACTCTAGCCTGGCATCCACAGAAAACAGTGAATGCGGAGTCTGTTAGTATTATTAAGGATAAGCTTACAATTTGGCATTTAGCAGACACTCTCCCAGAGCAACAAAGTAGTACAGAATCAGAGGTGAACACTCAACACTGACAGTGTCGATGATTAACCTCAAAATGCCACGGAAACAATAGAGCGCATTGACAGTAAGGAATAGACTACAGAACTTACATATACACTTAGTACAAAGCAAAAGGCACAGCAGACATCTCACTTAATACAAAGCAGGCAAAATGAGAATGTCGTAGTATGATAACACTAGGGTCCAAGCGTAAGTGCATAGTGAGAAAGTGGTAAGTGTAGTGTATAGGATAGGATGGACCATGTCAGAGACCCTGAGGCTATAGCTGGGAGTGAGCTGGGGGTTTTGACAAGCCTGTGCGTTATGTGCATCTCAGATACTTCAGAAGTATGAAGTATTGGTACACTAATGCACTCACACATTCAGTTTCACAAAACCACACTCTCATGGTAAGAAATCATTGCCTCGCGGTACGAACTCCAGCTTTTCACAGTTGAGCATCTGCCAAAATAGAAAAACTAACTGACCATGTTTAGTTTAAGTTCACATTTTTTTGTTTGAGTTTACCTTTATTTTAAGTTTATCTTGAGTCATGCAGAAATGTAGGGAAGCCTACATGCACAGCTAGGTAAGGGAATTGGCCTTTGGGTGTAGCCTACATGTAGTGCAGTCAAACAGGTATTGCTGCAGAGACAATCGGAGACATGCGTTTGAGCACGTCAGGGCTTATTCAAGTTCACCGTAATCTCACCCGTGGTACAACCGTCCGCGCAGCCGTGAGCAGTGGCTCTGACTGATCTGGGATCAAGGCTGTGGCTCGTCTTCAGGCCTGGCTCTATGAGAGGGGAGCCCAGATCACTGCTGCCTGATGAATGGGGGTCGGCCTTGAAGCTGACAGGGGAGGTCAAAGCAGCGCCTCAGATGCCAGGCGAGAGTGCATTTATGTGGACGTGTTATCCCTCTGAAGAGCTGGGGTGAGTGCAAGGGTCTACTTTTGTTCCTCAAGAGGCTGCAGATGGCTGTAATCCTCTGTAGAATGTGGAGAATCAATCAGAGTGGCGTGATGGTGCGGGTGGCTTGTGTGTATATGTATGTGTGTGTATGTGTGTGTGTGTGTGTGTGTGTGTGTGCGTGCTGGGTGGGGGTGGGCATGGCATGGGAGGGTGACAAAGGGCTTTAAAGAGGCAAGAAAAGGAGTTTCATGGTGGGGGGGTCCTTACACGAAGAAGGAAATGGGTCCAGTTTCCCGCCAAAAACGACAAGGCGATGAAAGACAAGGCAGCATGAATGAATCGCCCTGGGCTCCCCCTCTCTCTTAGTCCGGCTGCAAACAGCTGCTACCTCTGAGACAGCAAAGCTGCGTGATTCATGAGCAACCTGCGGGGGTTGGATCAAAAAACAACCACAAAGAGTCGAAACCAGGGCTGAGGCAATTCTCACACTTTTTACGAGTGCGTGTGGATCAGTCCTCTCTGGGAAACCGGGATGTTGACTAAGGGCTCTTACAGTTGCACATCATTTCTGCCAATCTTTCACAGGCATCAATTGCATGAGATGCTCTAAACATATCTGTGGTGAAATGCTACAGGCCTCTTTTTTTTGTATTCTAGCTCCAGTCAGTAAATTGTGAAAACATGCAGAAGTCCACTTTAAATTCCATTGCCTTATTGAGTGTTGTTTTTTTTAACGAGTAGAACCACCTCTGATTGGTTTATTAGTTATGTAAAGCAAGCATAAATATGTTAGTATTGATGCTTCTCATGTTCCTTGCTTTCAGCAAAAAAATAAAATAAATTGTTTAGTTTAGAATCAGAGATTAAAGACATGTCCTGGCGAGTGTTTAGTAATGTGCAATATAAGAGGGATGTCCTAACTGATAAAAAGCAATATATGGAAAAATATTACAAACCAAAATAATGAAAATATGTTGAAATACCGCATATTAACAGAAAAGTAGCAATAAATTCATATTTGTTTAATATGTTTAATAAATACAGCCTTTTTTTGGCATCCCTACTACTGGCTTTTTGGTTAAGAGAAAAAGCCACAAGGAATGATCCTGTGTATCTATGTGTGCAGACTGGATAGGGTAACGGCTTGTTTTCTTCACCTGCTGTTGGCCCACTGCTGCAGACAGATTAGGGACAGCCTGGTACTGGGTTTCTCTTCCACTCCGAACTGCACCCCCCCCCACCCCACCCCTCCCCGCCCCCCCCAACCGCTCTCCCCACCCCTCTCCAGTCGTCCTGATGGGGACTGAAGTATATGAACTCTGTCCACACGCTAAAATAATGAGGTAAGTTTATAGGATTTTATTTTCAGAGGAAAGTGACATCACCAAATATTTTAGTGACATGAGCTAGGCAAAGTAAAGGACTTAAAGACTAGTTTTTATCAATTTTTCCACCCCACGTTTGACGGTCGCTGCAATATTTTTCAACTGAATACTGTATCTATTTCTTACTGTTTTTTGTCTTCTGTAAAAAGCTTGTTGTAAATAGAATTTAAATTTATAGACTGGACCGTTGGCCCAGCTCCCAGAATCTATCTGCAATGGGAAGACCCACCTGTTCCCACCTCTGCATGAGCCTGGAGGTTAAAATGGAGGATTGAGCTTTTCACAGGAGAAATGTCTGAGGGTCCTGGCCAATGCTAACAATAGACATAAACTTCCCTGAGCGTGTGTGACCCCCTCTAGCCCCGCACTTTCTTTAGACAGCTGTTTTAACCTCTGCTCTTAATCCTCTAATGACCGCAGTCTGGCCCAGCCTTCTCCTCCCTCTCTCTGACGCAGACCCGCCTCAGGTTACTGCCTCAATCTTCCTGTTTTCTCTTACTCAATTTCTCTTACTGAAGGGGCCAAGCACTGAAGGTATACGGCAACCTATTTTTATCCTTCTGTTTTCTCTCTGTCTCCCTATTTACTCTACCACTCTTAAAAAAAAGCCACACATCCCCTCATGAACTTATGAAACTTGTCCGATGAAACTCATGACGGCTAAGGTCACATGGTTTTGTATGTCATCCCTCTCGCAATCACAGCACGTGATTAGTGATTACAATTATTATTACAGGAAGTGTTATTGCTTTTGATGCTCAATTTTTCATCATAATTAATATTTAATTAATTTAATATTATATGATTTTGATCATAATACTAATAATAATAGTCATTTTAATCATAATCATAATCACACCTTCACTATAATGTGAAACATCTGATTCAATTGAATGTCTTTATTTAACATGTTTGTTTGTGTTTGTGGGTCTGCCCCACTATCTATGTCTGTTTTACTGCTGGAAACTACAACTGAAGTTCCCTAATGGGAAAATAAAAGTTATTCTATTCTATTCTATTCAATAAAATCAATTAAATCTACCACAGTTGGAGGTCAGAAATTTTGCACAAACATTTCCATAAAACTTTGTTCCAATTTGCACAAATCTAGCACATGTTTACACTGATTCTGACCTAAATTACAAATGCCATACACTGGGTTCATCCATTTCAAACTTCATTCAAACATTATATTGCATTGACTTCAAACCTAGATCTTATTTTTATCCTTAAATGTCCTTGACATGACTTCCTTATGCGTAATATATGTATGTAACTCACAACCTCTCCCCTGAATCCAGAAGGTAAACAGGAAGACAGTAGCTTAGGAGTGATGATCTATTTATTAACACATGAGACAATGTATCTTGCGGCCTAGTACGTACAGTGTCAAGCTTGCTAGCTACTATTTTAATCCTATTTATGAAGTATACCACTGACACATGTTTAGATGCTTAGCTTAGTTTACTAATCACTGCTAAATAGTGGGGTACAAGCGCAGCAAACCTTTTAAAATTTTATGAATTCTCACTTATATCAATATCAATTTTGTGGATTTAGCTAGCTGAATAGTTGTGATTTTTGAGCTACCTAACACATCACAATTTTATTATTAAATCATTACATTACGTTCACTATGCAGACACTTTAAAAAAAACAAAAAAACAGTCAGTGACAGGAATACAATTGTGATGTCACCAAAATAAGTGATAAAAGTTAGCCGAACAAACCAACAATTAATATTTTAAACAAAAGTAAACACTGCACAGTGTGCCTATATTTTTTACATATATAGCTACATACAGAATAACATTATTATCACAAAAGGAATCCAAAAAGAAGTGAGGGGGGTAGAAAAACATGGTCAGGGGAACCATGGTGCAGTCTGAAGACGTGTGCTGGAAGACAGACAGGGTTGTCATCCTGACGGCAGTGAGAAGCTCATTCCATCATCAGAGGACCAGAGCAGACGGGGAGGCTGTAGATCAGGCACGGATGATTTATGGATCATAGGAAAAGCCTCAGTGTGATTATTCTTGATGCACCAAGCACAGGGGTGCCAATAATTTGGAAACTTTTTTTAAATTTTATTTTGGAAATGCGTTTAAAATTGGAAAAACGTGTTATTTTGGTGGATTCCATTGTATCACTAATAAATTACAATATCACTCAGTAATGGTGTTATTTGTTTTCTATACACTTTTTGTACATTTTTATCAAGAGTACAAATAATGAATAATTAATGGATGACTGAATAAATAAGTAAATTAACCTGTAAAGACATATCTTCCCATACACCCTGACTATATATAAAACTGTAATGAGCAGCAATGCGGAGCTACATAGACCTCAATAAGTTGCCAGTGAGGGATGGGGGTGACTGCCAGGGCGATCCAGGTGTGTGGAACTGTTCCAGGCTGGCCCTCAGCTGATTGTGTGTAATGCTGTGAAAGAGAGAGAGAGGGAGGGAGGGAAACTGGGGTAGTGTGTGTGTGGAGAGTCTGCCACACCCGCCTTCCTAACCCTCCCCTCTTACATACTGTCTGTGCCTCTGTCTGCACAAATCTGCCCGGCTTGGCTCCACCTGTTACTGCTTGGAGCTGCACTCCTCAGTCCAGGGTCCGTGTGGGCTGGAATGCTCCCCTAATTAAGACAGGGATTAGCAGCCCACTGTGGGAACTGCCCGGAGTGTGGGAAAGAGAACGATTCGCCCTCTCCCTCTCTCTCCCTCTCTCTCCCTCACTCTCCCTCACTCTCCCATTCTCTCTCTCTCTCTCTCTGTCCCAGACCTGTTGAAGTGGTTGTGCTCTCTCTGGCCCTCTGTCTCTCACTGCCTCTCCAATGCTCACATTCAAAAGGTGTTTGGAGAGGCACTGACGAGTGACACAAGAATTGGCAAAATTTGTATGTCAGAATTGCGAGGAACAAAAGTAGAGCAGGTGTCCCCAAACTCTTTCATTTTCTCTCTTTTTCCAGCCCCATGGATAGATGGGTGAAGTTACAGAATTTCCGACATCACGGAATAATGTGCTGGAACCTGTTTTTTAAAAGATGGAAACACCTTTGTAAGGTAATTGTAGTATTAAATGCCTCAAATGATGAATGTTACAATCATAATGATTACACAGCTGCAAACGGTTTTTCTCTTAAGCTTTCTTAAACTTAGCCTAGGTTAAAGTAGCCATTGTGTTTAATAAAAGCATTTTACAAGGTTTTTGATCTGTGACAAGTATAGACAGAATTCTATCCACCATCAGCCCTTGCCCCCTTCCTAACACACACACACACACACACACACACACACACACACACACACACACACACACACACACACACACACACACACACACACACACACAGACACACACACACACACACACACACACACACACACGCACGTGCACGCACACACACAAACACATACACAATAACGTCACAGGTATGAGGCTGTTCTAAAAATAAAGACTTCTTATTCATTCTATCCTTTTCATATTAAGCAAAAACATATTTATTCTCATCTCTTCATAGATCTGATTCATACTTACCCAGTTCCCACCGGCTGATTTTTCTGACTTTCTCTTTCTCACCCCTTTCTGCTTTTCTCTCTATTGTCACCCCCTTATTCTCAGTCGCCCTCTCTCCCACTCGCCTTCCGTTCCTGCAAACACATTCTCACTGCACTCCTCTAACAAGGCCTGTCCGTTCCGATTACTTTATGTACGAACAAACACGCAGTGCACAGCCCCCTTCAGTCCCCATTGATTCAACTTTCACGTGGACCGTATTCCCAGGGCATTCCCAGCATACTTCCTATTGGCTTTCCCCAGGGTTCTCTTGGGAATGCAAATTGGGTTTCGTGAAGTAAATACTGTATCAATTAAGCGACGGCCCTTAAAACAAAGAGCCCCTTTCAATGGCGTACATCAGAGGCAATATGAGATGCTTCCTTTCCTGCTTCCCACCTCACAAAAGCAGTTCATTTGAGGGTTTTTTCCCATCAGTCATTTTGATCGAGTGTGTATGTGCGACGCCTACTTCCCACGTCGCGCAGCTTACGTAGCCATGCATGTACTGAGTAGACTTGAAGGAGATTGAAAGGTGAAATGCAAAGTTTACTGTGGTGTCTTACAGTATAGTTTTGTGTAGAGGTAATAAACTGCTCCAACCAGAGGCCTATTTCCAGACGATCAAATAAATGTACAGTACGTTCTCTAACATGGCTAAACAAATCAGTAGTACTTGTTTTCATCATTTTTACCTATATAACTGAACAGTACACAGTGTTATACCAAAATATTAACCGTTTGTAGTTGTGTAGTTTGTGTGTGGAACACTGAATTTGTATGTAGCAGGAGACATTGAAATCTACCTTTCAGAGGCTTATTTCTCCCTGCGGTTGTGCAAAGTTGTTACAGTGTCAAGCAATGCTCGCTCCCAATGACAAACACAACACCGTATCATTATCAGGTGTATACCCAGTGTTTCACCCAGATGAAAACACAGCATTCTTTTCTTTCTATTTTACAAAAAAAACAGAGGAACATGATTATCATCTTCCAATGGAAGCCACCCTTTGGGGTGTGTAAATGCAGCTGTTGTCTGGCCTTTTCATTATCAAAGGTCAAATGTCACTCTTACCCTAAACTGATGCTTAGGGAAAGTGGGCAGTAGGATCCCTACCTCCATTGGTATTTAGTATGTTATACACCAACCATGGGGGGAATCCCTCCTCCTCTGTTTTGTATAGCCTCTCTATCATTGGCAAGAGCCTACCCAGGCATGGCCTCTACTTTCCCAAGGGATCTGGGCCAATGTGTTACTGAAAAATCCAAATTACCACTGTAAATCCCCCTAGCCCACAAAGAGGGCATCTCTAGAGAAACGAACAAAGTGCAAATGCAGTCACACTCACTTTTCTCTTATTTTCCTTCCCCGGCACTTTGTCCTGTCCTGACACAGGCAGCTGTTATTTTAAAGCGTGTGCCAAACTCTTGCTCATTTTAAAGAAATGTTCCCCATTTTTGGATAGATCTCACTTAATACCAGAGCCTGTCATTTTAAAAAGAGAGACTGCCTTAACCACAGTGCTTTGGTCGGTGGGTTTTGCATTGCTCCTTGTTTGCTCTGGCGCTGCAAGCTTCTGAAGAACTCTCGCAGGGCAGATTCCTTGTTGCGCCGATGAAAGGATTTAAAAAGCATTCAGTTTCATTCAGTCCGCCATCGATGCCTGAAGACCTTTTATACCATCTAACACTCTGGGTCCCAATGCCCAAAGACACACACAGTACAAATCCTCCAGGAAGTTCTTTTCAGTTACCTTTATAACTGTCTTTCACAGCTAAAATGCATTCAGTACGTGCCCAGATCATGTGACACGGTGAAATTATTTTCAACCAGATAACATTACATTGTCAAAGCATTTTCCTCTCTGTAGCTGATGTGAAATCGATGTAAGCCCTACAAATTCTTCGCATTCTTTCCCCTAAGCAGCTTCTCTTGGTTCTCCAGTGAGAACCTGAGGCATGAGTGACACCTGGTGTTGAACTGCGTTCCCGACAGAAAAATTACGGCAGCCATTTTGAAAATCTTGATCGGCCTCCTCTGTGTTACTGGGATATTGACATGTACTGTTCTCCGGTGGACTGTGAGTGTGAACACAATAACTGTTTCGTGCCTTTTCAGTTCATGCTGTTCAGTTCTGTGCTGTTTCAATTCTGTAGCCATCTCAGACCGCCGTCGTACCCTCAGTAGAAATAACACATTCACAATCGGAACACCTAAATATGCAACCTCAATGTACACTGGATGCAATACTGCCTTTACGTTTGATGCCAATAATCTGCAAACAGAGGAGCCCAGTCTTAGAACCTGTGGGAATGCCCCCAGCTTAATGGAGGACCGGTGGTAGGCCAGCAACTCGGCCTCAGAGTGTTGTAAACACCTGTTTGTCGACAGCAAGCATCAGATGATGATTGTACCATCTAAAGGGTGACGGCTGATTTGCTCAAGGTGATGAATACACAGGGCATTAAATTTGGAGAATATAATCTTCAACTGCACTCATAAATGATATTATTATACAGGTATAAAGGTGTATGTTCAAATGCTGCAGTTCTTTCAACTCATGTTTTATGCTAGATTTAACCATCATTATTCAAGTACAAAGTACAAAGGTTTTCTTAACAAATGGTGTACTTTTAATGAATTTATATCGATGTTACACGTGTTGAGGGAAACACATTGACATTTTTATATTAACTGCTTTATAATGCTATGATACACACAGATTCTGGTATTAGAGCTACATGTAACCCTTTTCAAAAATTCAAAAGTGCTGTAATAGTGGATTCAAAAATGTAATCTTGGATTAATTATTATAGCAAATTTCACTCAAACAAGCAATCTCGTTTACTGTTAGTCTGTAAATTCCAGATACATTGGTCTTTCAGGACTTTGCCTGGGAAACAGTGTTAAATTAGTGATATAATTGGGATTGAGAGATATATCCCTCCTATGGATACAGTTCTTATAACTGTTGGCAATAAACCATGGAATCATATTACTTTGCGGTATTCAATCACTTTCCACTGTTCCTTACAGAGGAAATTAAATTAATCAATCACAGGTGCTGCAGGGTCCACTGGTGTTTGGCTCCAGCGTGCCAGTGTGGCGACCCAGTCGTGTGAGGGACGCCCGGTCCGCTCAGATCTCATAGCTGGGGTTCTTCTTTGAGCGGCGCGTAGCTCGGGGCTCGGGGGCGTAGGCGCTGTGGGCTCGGCCCGGCTCTGCTGTACCCAACAGCCTGCGCAGCCGCGTGACCTCCTGCTTATACCTGTCGCACAGAGGAGACTGCGTTACAAACCTGCGCTAATGAGACGCAGTGGGGAGTCTTTCAATAACATCTCATCCAGACCCAATGAGGGTTTTTACTTGTGAACTGAAGGAAGCGGAGCTTTCCATGACTGGCGCTTTATTTCGTCAGGAAGCAACATGCCAATACGCACTCTGGCGCCAACGTGCGCAATGTGCAATACCTGCCGAGGTGCTTATCCACATAATCCTGAAGTTCTAACGCCTGTTCCTCAGCAACTGTGGCCCGCGTGATAAGCTGGGCACGCTCCCTTTCTTGCTCTTCCTGTTCAGAAGGATATGAAATGTTACACGATTTCTGCCGGACTCCTTAAATGGTTTAACACAACCTTATCTGTCACAATCTACCAGTGTATGAGCCTACGTGGCACAGAGGTACAGAAGCGACAAAATCTTTTGTTGCCGTATTTACCTGCGTGGAATGTGTAAATTCCCTCAGCTGCTTCCTGATATCAGCCCAGGCCTCTTCTGTGATTTTCCCAGAATTCCCCGACCTGTGAAGAAGATTCTGTTTGTTGCACTGAAAAACCTCCTTTTTAAAACTGGGGGTAAACAACATAAAAAAAAAACAACTGATTATGCATTTTGTATACTTGTATTAAGCCTTGTTTAACATGTGCTGATTATAATGAACTAAAAACAAAATTATAACTCACTCCTGGAAGCTGACACTCTGAACCAGTTTAGAAGGAACATTCTTCTGTAGGAGAAAAATACTTATTTTAGATCTTTATGGACGTCAATAAAATGTCACATGTTAAACATCACATTTCTTTGTTCAGAAAGGTAAATTTTGGGAGTCAGGTTTTTTTGGGTCCAAGCTCAAGTAGGTGTTTTCTCTTTTCACAGGCTAATTCAGCTGTAAAGATGGGTAATGAGCATATTAATGTCAACCTTGTTGTCAATCATGAGAGTAGGGCCAGAGATTTCTACCAAATGCAAAAAAATGTGATGATATCAAACCTGGGTATACTGAAATACTTTTTAGATGCAGTTAAGCACTCCTGCAGATCCGATAAATTTCAAGGGAAGATGTTACTAACCAAAACATACAAATCCATTTTGCTCTAATTTTGTACATTGGATATTGTTCTGAATATTTGTGAAAGAAAGATGTTCCTATCAATGTTGACTGACAGTAATCTTCAGAGTTAAAATATTTACAACGATTATTTGACCAAAATCAAATGATAACAGGATTTAAAGTGAAGAGGAGTAGGAAGAACATTTTAATTTAATGACTATCCATTGGAGACACTGGTTTAAATCCAACCCTATATAGTATTGCAGCACCTGTAATACAGTCAGATAGCTATGCATGAGGTCTCTGGGTTCCAGGCCTATATACAGGGACATCTTGCTCTGCTTAATAAAAATAGCCAAAAGGATTCAGCACAGCCTGCTTTATCTTGTCTCCAGTACAGTAGGTGGCAGTAACGCATTTCCGATTTGGTGTGCAGGCAGCCATTACACCTCATTGCAGAAGAAGTTGATTCTGTTATTTCCTAAATGCAGGCTATTTAGTAATGTGTTGTAATGTGTTTGACAAAAGTACATGAACATTTGAGTGGCTTGCTCTTTCAGGCTTTATTCTGGTGTATGAACCTCTGTATTGTGTGTTTCCTGGCTCAAACTGTCATGAGATGACTATTGGCAGCCCTTTTCCTTACTGGTGTTCTAGGTACCAGGCTGCCCTCTGTTCTGTGCTGTGCCTGCTCCAAGTATTTGCCTGTCCTCTGCCCTGTATGGTACTCATTCTAGGTAACACCTGCCACCTCTCCCTGAACTGTCCATTAATGGCCTCTCTTCTGTCCTACACTGTACCTGCTCCAGTGCATCCCTCAGCTGGCTCTCCAGCCTGGCCTTGTCCTCCCGCAGCCTCTGCAGCTCCTTGCTCTGCTCCACTTGCAGCTCGCTGTCCGTCAGGCTGAAGTGAGACTCCGGAGGCCCCGGGTCCAGCCCGCGCTCACCCAGAGCCAGGATCTGCTCCCGCTGCATTCTGGGAGGAAAACAGAACTGGCAAAGCACTGTCCAGGATATACTCAAAAGGCCACCCCATATAACTGTCTCCATTCATGCAGTGTAAAGAGTCTCTCTTTCTCAAGGCAGGGTGTAGGAGCGCTCTACCTGTATGCAATGAGCAGTGTCTCATGGGTTTTGATCAGTTTCTGTAGTCTCTTTTTGTATGCACGGGCAGCACTGGACAGCTGCTCCTCCCGAGATCTGTAGGAGGCCCTCACGTCCTGCAGCATGCTGTCCACAAAGTTCTTCATCTGGGCACGCTCCGGAGGCCTTGGGGCTCCCTCTCCCTCATTCAGCCCATCCACATACTCCTGAAGACAGACGTCACAGCAACAAAGGTGAGGAGTAGCAATTTGGCTCCATTACACTGCTGAATTCATTACATTACATTACAATTATTTGGCAGACGCTTTTATCCAAAGCGACGTACAATAAGTGCATATTGAAGGTCATTGACGCGACTACAAAGCAGATCCGACAAAGCACAACTTTCTCACAACGTAGGAGCCATCCCTAGTAATGAACATAGAACACGGTCAGCGATACATTCTTAACTATAAAATAACAAAAAACACAAGTTAAATAGAAAAAAAAAAAAAAAAAACGGAAGCAAGTAGAGTATTCTGGGGGCAATTGCAACACCATAAAATTGCACCAATCTGAAACAAGCTAGAGCTGAGATTCTATCCAGCAAGCTAGCTAGTTTCATGTGTTCAGGGTTGGGGGCGATTGTAACAAAAAATTGTGTTACAATTGACCCCTGTTACAATTGCCCCCAGAATACTCTACTAATAAATTGGCCCTATATAGGTAGTTTAGTCGAGGTGGAGTCTGAAAAAGTGTGTTTTCAAACCACGACGGAAAACAGACAGTGTTTCAGCTGAGCGTAGCGGAGTGGGATGTTCATATTCATGTTCTTGTTATAACGGAAGAATCACTACAGTAAGTTTTTTAAACAGTCCACACAGAGACTTTGGCACCCTGACAAGGCAGACTAGCCAAGCATCTAACAATGTAGCCCTCCCACTGGGTTCCAGAAAAGTGGTAGATGGTTTGTGTGGCTAACTGTGTGCGTCATGCCGAACAGGGCGCGGACTCACTGCTAGGTCCTGCAGGTAGCGCACCAGTCGAGCACGGTATTCCTCATTCAGCTCCTTCACCTGCAGCTGCAACCTGGAGTTCTCTGTCTCCACCTCCTTCAGCTGACTCTGTGAGCTGAGCAGAGCCTGCAGCACAAACAAACATGTAAACGTGTGCTGACAACACACATATAATCATGCGTGTTTGTACACACACACACACACACACACACACACACATACAAAACATATACATCCACACAAACAAACATGCGTGCACGTGCTTGGTTCTTCTTACAATTCTGCAGAATGGATTGTAATGTAGCTGCTACATCAAAATATATTCTAGGCCATGTACCCCAAGCAGGCAGCCATTTTAACGATATCTAAATCCCTAGAGAGTAGGACTCGCCACACTAAAGTGAAGGACAGAGAGAGGTGTAGGCTACTCACTGCAGACTGCTCTGCCAGTTTGTGTTGGGTGCTGCGGATGGCTCTCTTGTTCTCCTGTTGCTCCTTGCCCATTGCCACCCTGGGAGACAAGAATACTGCCAATGTTACCTTTAACCAGTTATTCTCCAGCTAGGAGGTCTGGTGCGCTGCCCACCCAACCCCGTCAGACTCACACTTTCTCCTCCAGTCTGCGCTGTTGTCCCTCGTAGCTCTTCTTCATCCTCTCCAGCTCTTCTTTAATCTCATCCTGGTTTCCAAGTATCTGCCAAGGGAAAGACCGCACAGTAGACAGATCAGTAACAGAAGTATATACTGTACTGTACTTACAACCTCCTAATGGTGTAGCAGCTCACTGTACAGACATTTATGGAACTTTCACAGACATGCAGGTGCACTGCATGATAGAATGAGAAGACACAGGGGGGGTTTAAATGCGGAGACTCACGTTTCTCTCAAGGGCTTTCCGCTCCTGCTGTGAGGCTGCTAGCTCTTCTGGCTGTTAAGACAGGAGGTTAAATTGAACTTAGAGGTGTATCTACACAGGGCTGCTGGGTAATTCATGTTAGCACTGTTGTAGTGCATGGATGTGCCTCTCAAATCCGGACCATTCTAGTGTCCACTGGCTGTAAGCCCCAAAAGGCAATGCACAACTGACACTATAGTGTCACCAAGGGAGGCTTTCAGTCAGTAGGGATGACAATTTCTCACCAAACTGGGGAGACAAAAGTGGTAAAAGCATAAAAAGACGCATCTACACTGCTGTGAAAGGAGGCTGAACACACCATTGTTTCACTCTTAAATGGATGACACAGTTCTTGATCTCACACTATAAATATAAATTGTCCATTTCACCAGCTGTGGCTCACTTATGGCATGATGTCAATGAAGAGGCTCACATACTCATACTCACCCTCACCCTATGTTGGGACATCCTGCTGACCAGAGCCCGTACCCTCTCCAGCTCGTGGGCAGTCTCTCCATACAGAGCCTGAGAGCGGGCCTGGTTCTCCTGCTGCCTGAGGAGAGAATCCTGTGCCTTTGCCAGCCCCAGCAGCTCTGCACTCAGCTCCTCATTCCTGCAGACCTCCATCTCGTGTGCCTCACTCAGAGCCAGGTGGTTGCTCTTCAGGGTGATGTACTCATCTGCCAGCTCTTTGTGACCCTTATCGGCCAACTGCAGACGCCCCCTAGTGTGCTGGATGTCTCTCTGCAGACTGTCCCGCTCAATCTCAATTTTCATGAGTTCATTCTCCTGAGACAGAATCTGTGGTGTAAAGAGAGGACAGCAGAACAACATTTTGTACTGAACTATTGTACAATTCCATTCAACTTAATAACCTTCTACAATATATAATTTGGTTAGAATGTATAAGGAGCCACATAAAATGTATAAGAAAAATGTATAAGGAGTGAATATTGATTTTTTAAAATGTATTTTCTAACCAACCCTGGGGCCGGGGCTGTACAATTCCCACCCAAATCTGGAATGTCCAACTGTCTGCAACCGCAGCCGCGTTGCATGCGTGAACCACCGTGTAAATTCGGGAGAGCTGGGACACGATTCACCTCTGAAAACACGCTGTCAACAGCTGTTTCTGCACAGAGCGGCATCAGAGGAAGACCTTTCATATGCGCAGCGGCTGATGAAACGCAGATCCCTGTCTGAGTGAACCTGTGGAGCTAAGAGCTAAGGCCACGGTCGGCACTGGCACGGTCCGGATTCGATCCGAGGCCATGACGCGCCACAGCATGGTGCCTTAAACAAATGAGCCATTCAGCAGCCACAACTCGATATTTCATTTCTCCCTTTCATGTGACAGTAATATTTGTACCGTAGGCTTTGTGTTGGAGTGACCTTGTTTTTCAGCTCAAATGTTTCTGCTTCATACTGCTCCCTCATCTTATTAGTGTGTATCTGGACATCAATCAGATCCTTTGTCATCTAAAATAGAATAGAGAACAAATTAAGTGCAAATCCATCCATGTAGCAACCATTAAATGGTTTTCTTTAGCTAAGTATCCTTCTGTCACATCTACATTTACCACACCTTCAGTTTCTCCTCTTCACTCATGACCAGTTTGGAAGAGAGGTCGGTCTTTGATCCAGCCAGCTGGCCCAGCTTAGTCTGCAGGCTACCCAGTCTGTTGAAGAGACGCTCGTTCTTGTCCCGCAACTGTACCTACAGTAGTAATTGGATGATGTTCACAAGATCTGGGGTTTCCATCCATTCTAATGTTTCCTATTTATTTACCGTGATTATCTGTGTAGCCCTCACTCCAAATTAATTAGCCTTTTGTATGGTAATTTATTCATTCTTTCTCGAAAAACGGGGTAACATATTTCGTTTTGAATTTAATCTTACTGGATCAGCAAATAGCCTATAGATATTTATAAGTGCATTGGATAATTTATTAATTAGCTACCTACTTACATTTTCGTCGGTGAGCAACCGAACCCTGTCTTCCAGTTGGTTTACAAACCCATCTTCCCGGGTTTCCATTTCCTAGGTTTAGTTAAACCGTGTATTGTGCATGCAGGTTCCAGAAACTGGCTTGTGTATGCAATGGTGTTTCCAAAAACAAATCCTGAACTGTTGCTAAGGACTGCCCATCCCAACGCGCACGCTACTTTTCGCAGTTGAGCAAATATTGTCGAACAAGCACATACTCGCGCACTTAGTTTAAAGCGTGAATTTTAAAAGATATGCGGTTCTATGTGTTCCGGTTGAAATTAGAATTATTACCCTTATATAGGCACGAATTCGAATTTCTAAAGTGAATGTTCTGGTGGCAAGCTATGTGCGTGCGACCATCCACTTGCACGGAGTGAGAGCGAAGTGTGTCACAGCAGCACACTCATGCGAAGAGAGTCGGTACTGCGTACAAAAAAGCTCAGTGTTTGGAGTTTCCCGGCCAACACGACGGGGAAGCCATAGCAGACTGTTTAGTCAAATGGCAAAACTACACACAAAAATATCACATCAAACTGTATGTATAGAACAGAATAAAATGTTGAGTCAATTCAACTTAAGAAGCTTATGTGAATCCAATCGGATCATACTTAAAGTAAAATGTATTTTCTGAGAATAATTTTGCTGCAGCACCTGTATCATAATGGGACATATCAAGCATAGGAAGATTATTGAAGTTGGCCTACCGTATATAAACTTCTTTGATGAAACTGAATTCATGTGGGTTTTTTTGCATTGCCTTTTATTGAATTCTGAGAGTGAGCAGGTGGATAAACAAGGCTAAAGTCCAGTAAGGTAGAGCCATTGATACTGGGAAACCGCTAAGCCCAAGGGTTATTGTGAAACAGGGTGATGCATTGGGGTGCCATTCATACAAGTCATGTTGAACAGGAAAAACATTTTCCCTTGCTGTTGAACATCAACACCGCTTACCTTTCATGAGAATGAAATTAAATGCCAATCAGATGAATCATGAGAATTCCAATTTAACTAAGGCGCAGTCATATTGTTTAAGCATTTCACTAATGTGAAGTGAACGTGCATGTCCCGTACAAAGCTGTTCTTTTAGTGTGGTCATTTCTCAGCAAGCACATACAAGCCAATGTCATTTTGTTTGCCAATGTTATCAAAAAGATTACCTCCATTTTAAATTGATTGACTGTCTTTTTTCAAGAGCAGGCAGGTATCATGTTAAAAGAACAACTGGATGTGAAATCAAAAAGGGTCCTTACCTGAGTAACAACCCAGCTAACAGCTAATGGGATACCTCTAAGTGTCATGGTTTAAGCATTATCCTACATCCCAAGAAGTTACAGCTAGGTGGCTGTTAAATTTAAATCCCATCAACTAATTCTTCAATAAAACATGGCTCAGTCAGTGGGTTCCATTTTTTATTATGTTTAAAAATGTGCGTGATATCTTTTGTGTCGGTAGTATCTTTTGTGTAATCATATTGTGGGTGAAGGGCGACACGGTGGTGCAGTGGTTAGCACCGTTGCCTCACAGCAAGAAGGTACTGAGTTTGAATCCTGGCCAAGGGCCTTACTGTGCGGAGTTTGCATGTTCTCTCCATGTCCGCATGGGTTTTCTCCGGTTTCCTCCCACAGTCCAAAGACATTCAGGTTAGGCTAATTGGAGACTCTGAATTGCCCCTAGGTATTCCTGCCTCTCGCCCAATGCATGCTGGGATAGGCTCCAGCCCCTGCGACCCTGACCAGGGCTGTGTTCGAATACGACCCCTATACCCTTTCGAGGGCGCATATTTGAGTCCACTTTGTCAAAAAGCTTTTTAGTGGGCGACTTTTTCTCACAAATGGGGGCACTTAAAATACCAGGATGAACCCCTTATTTCCGGGGTTTTGTTGATGGAATTCAGGAGCACACTCATCTGCAGAACGGAAGTAAAAACGTAAGAGACATAGAGCGTATATGCATATCTATGGTACAAGATAGGTTCATATTACAAACTACTCTTTTTTATTTTTGTTAATTCTATCATCATTCATAATCATAGTCATATGTTAACTGATTCATATTCTCAATAAACAAAATAAAAACATTACAAACTACTTCCTCACTAGTTTGGAAAGAGTTTCGTGGGATTTCTTTCGCCCACTGCTTGCAAAGTGAGGGGACAGGGCACATAGTAGACAGGGGTCTGAGTGGACAGGGGACAGTGGACAGGGAACAGGGGTCGTATTTGGACACAGCCCAGGAATAAGCGGGTTAGATAATGGATGGATGGACATTGTGGGTGATAGCATTTGTCGGCTTGTGTAGTTTTTTGACTTGATACCAGCAGTTTCTGTTCAGTTAACATACATGATTATTTTGAGTAATTTTAAGGTGTAAATTACAATTATTGTTCAGAGAGGCATGTTATAAGGGGGTAAATGAGGTTAGATTGTAGCTGATTTCAGAACTGCTATAAATTTGACAAAAAACCCTACTCACCTAACAAACAATCTGCTAAAATCAGCTCTGACAGTTTGAGAGACCGTTAACGTCCTGAGCAACACACGACACCGAACTACTCAGTTGTGAACACATTTTTATGTAGCCATATGTGGTGTAGTTCCATACTGACAACCAGTGCATTACCATAGGCCAAGTGCTCAGTGTGCTGTGGTGCTTATTTGAATTTCCCCACAATTTTGACTTTGTAAACTCTTATAATCACATGAAATATTTTAGAGAATATTAGTTTTATCAACTCTTGTTTTAAGGCATGCAAATTTTACGATATTGTCACTGCTTTTCTCTATTACTTGAGCATTTATAGCTTTACTTACTACAAGGGTCAAAATTGTATTCTTAATTTTTTTTTACATTAATATCTCTTTTGTATCATGCATATTTGTACCAGGATAATATAAGTAATACATATTTACCTGAAAACATACGTTTTTAATTAGATAATGTATCACTTATTATATCGTTTACATTTATATAAGGCGACCCATAGTAACCTATAGTGAGATCCACTGCTGGGAAAAAAAAATCTTTCAAGACACAAGGCCAGTAGATTCCCTAAACATTCCTTAATAATTACACTGGCTTTCAATTAAAATCTCATTGGAAGTTCAATTAAAATTCAGTTACACTGAAGAACTTTTTGCATTTGAAAATCAGTATTTTCATGTGAAATTCTGAATTGCATTGCTTTCCAAGAGTTCTTGCTCATGTCAGGATTCCTATTCTTTGTGGCCATTCCAAGAACGGTCAAGTGTTTTATTGTATTTTAACTTGATTCTTTTTCAACTTCTGCTGTAATCTAAAAGCGTGAAACTAGTTACTCATATTCCCATATAAATACAGAAGATATGACACAGGATACACAAGCATATGTCATAGAAATATTACATTATCAGGTTCATTGTGCAGATCTTTGCTACAAATATTGATTTGAACAAGCTGCTTCCAAAAATTTATGATTTACAAAATAAATCACCAGCATGTTATTTCTAAATAGTAGCTGTCGAAGCATCTTCAACAAATTAATGATTTTTTGACAAAAACAAATACAGAACACAAACAATTATTTCATTGATACAAATCAGTTACACTAAAATATGAATTGGTCCATAAAAATTCAAATGCGTCAGTGGACTGCGCTTAAAAATGCTGCACATAGTGGCTTTTGTTCCCAAAATGTATGTTATTTATCTGCTTCCTGAAAGTTACAGCCTAACCTGTAAACAAAGACAGCCTTTTTTTTCATATTACAGGACCGTTTTTCAACATCACTTTGTCGTGCTTCCAACAAAAATGGCATTTAAACGTTAAAGAAACAAGAAAACGAGTAATTAATATTACAATATGGGAATAATCTTTGAACAAAGTAATTATTTATAGTCACGTGTCTATAAAACACATGTGGAACGTAAGCAGTATAAACAGCAAGACTTCTACTTCACACTGATGATCCGCCTCAATGAGGAAATACACACTGGTCCAGACTCTCACTGCTGGCATAAGTCCTTGCTGACAGTTTGTGCTGCTGCAGTGATAACAAGACGTACATCTGTAGCCCAACGAGTCTGCGTTTTACAACAGAATCTAAGTTATCAGCGCACTGCAGCTTGGTTCAGACTACGAGCTACAGTTGTGATCTGTAGATCCTGATATTTCCTTTTTTGTCGACCGTGATGAGGTGTCCGTGATCATCTGCAGCTATGAGCTTTGGTGTGTACCCGCTGAAGCTCAACAGCTGCTGTACAAAATCACCCCTGCGAGAGAACTGCATGATCCTCTTACCCTCTATAGCATAAATATTGTTCCACTTGTCCACACAGATACTCCTGGGATGAAAAGAAAATGAATCAGCAGAACTGCATATGTTCAGAATCTCCCCTCCACGGTTTAGGATGATAATGCACTTTTTTAATGTGTCACAGACGACGAACTCCTCCCAGCTATTCACCGCCAAATAAACGAATTTTCCTTCGTAGTCGTCAGGTTTAACTCTGTCCACTAGAATGCCTCTGGGGTCATACAGAGACAAAGAGCAGGACGTGCTTTCGCTCACTGCGATGTACTTGTCCCCATAAGCAGCAATGCAGTACTCATTGTGGGACCCACGCAAGTTGCACACCTGAACTATGTCATCATCTTCGTCAGCTGGGATCTTGTACAGCCTAGATCCTGATGTAAAAAAAATGCACTCGTCGCACACTGCAACATTGAAGGGCTGAATATCATTCCACCCTCTGTCGTCGGTGTTGATGGTTTCCCTCGTTTGTCCATTTCTCATTATTCTCTTTATCTTGAAGTTGCTGTTATCGGCAATCACTATGTCTCGGCTTGGGCACAGACTAATGCCCGTTATATTTTCATGATTTGAGCTCTCGTCATCATCAGTGTCGAAAGAACGGAGGAAAATGAAAGTTGGACTTGGACAGACTGTGTGCTGCTCCGCCTGAGGCGGTTGAGCTTGAAGAGTCATGGCTGTTTGAGGGCGAGTCTCAGCAGTCACCGGAGCAGATGTCTGTGACTCTTGTTTGATGCTGACGTCAGACACAGTTGAACTTTCCTGTGAATCAGTGTGTGTATCAAATATTAACTGGAATATTCCACTGGACATGTCTTTATCTTCCGTTATCATCAGCAAAGGGGTTTTCCTCTCAATGTCTGGGATGCTGACTTTCTGGAGTCTCTCAATTTGGCCCTGAATGGTCTCCTCCAGATCCAGGATTTCATAGTCCTTTCCCTTCTCCATGACTTGTGAGGAGAAGTCTTTGGTATTTTGTGCCGAGTTGATATGATCACAGAGATCCTTTTTAATGGACAGGTATTTCTGCTCCTGCTGTTCAATGAAGATGGACAGGTCCTTACAAACTGCATCCCTTTGAGCAAAAAGCTGCTCCAATATAACGGATATGTGTCCTGAGAGTTGGTCTGTAATGGTGCTTTCCGCCTCCTTAAGCTGTTGTATGGCGGAGTCCACCTCCTGCTCGTGTTGGGACAGGCTCCTCATGTTGCCGTCGAGGCTGCCGATGAGCTCCTCCAGCTGGGGCCTCCTGGCTGTGGTGGCCTGGGTCAGGGATAGCACCTGGTGGGAGAAGTGCTCCAGCATGCGGCAGTCCCTGCAGATGGGGCTGGAGCAGGTGTTACAGTAGAACCGCAGAGGCTCCTGGTGGCTCTGACAGTGGCGCTCCTGCTTGCTCCTGGCCTCCTCATCGTAGCATCCAGCAACGTATTCCTGCAGACTCACCACTCCGTGCCCCAGCGTCAGTTTGGAGAGGCAGTGGCCCTGGGCGCAGGACGCGCACAGGAAGTCGGCGCAGTCCAGACAGCGAGAGGAGGCGGGCACAGCGGACTTACCAAAGGCTGGACACAGCGAACAGACTGTTTGTTTGGTGGTCTTGGAGCGGAAAAGGTCCAGGAGGCTGTTAATGAAAAAGCTGGCTTTGGCATTGCGGACGCAGCCCTGCAGGTCACTGACTGCGCGGCACTCTGGACAGGTCACTGTACCTTTCTGCTTGTCCAGCAGCAGCTCCAAACATGGCTCACAGAAAGAGTGGAGGCAGGACAGGGTGCGAGGTGTCCTGTACACCTCAAAACAGATCTTACACTGTAGAAACTCCTCTTCTATTTGCTCAGAGATGTTGGTTGTACCTGCAGCCATGATGTTGTTCCCCCTGTGCAAAAGTATTCTACTCAGTATGGTGTGCAGTAATTTTCAAATAGTACAAACAATTAGCAGACCAGTTAATTTAACAAGCAATGTACAATTTATAATCAATAAGGGCAAGATCAAATAAAGCAATTGCGGCAACTAAGTGTTTTCTGAATACTGAATACGAAGTTAAAGGTGAGTCTGTCCTACTGTAAGTCCTACTAAGTAACTACTGGAGTCAAACTATTCGACAATTTTTGGTGAAGCCGTTGGTGCTTAGAATTGTATTATATTTGCTCTTGACAAGGCAGTAGCGAAAGAGGATGTTGTGAATACGTTGTTCACGTAGGCTATGTAAATGAGCCCAAAACACTAAGCTACTGCGATGTTAAGTGTAAACCCGCACAAAATTCTTCTCGCCCGGTTAGCTCGCAGAAGCGCGGATAGCTTGACTTCCGTAGGCTACAATGCTGGGCAAGAGCATGTGCAGGTTTTCACTACACACAAAAAGGTTGAAAACAGAACGCAGGATATAGGCTTAGGCCTACTACAAAAACTGTAAACTATAAATTTAGATCGACATGAAAGAGGTTTCGAAACTATTCCTATACCGTGGTTATGGTAATACAACAGGACATTGCAAAATACATGACAATCGTTTGGGCTCGTGGCTGCATTAACAACTTCTTGCTATAGAGGCTAACGAGCCAGAGGTGGAAAATCCAGGTTCAGAAAGTAAAATCCCCCAGCATTTCGGTCCAATAACCTGGATTTGCTAATTGGCACAATTCTTCAGAGGTAAGTTATTACTTATTAGTCGAATCAGCGAGCGTAGTTGACGGGTGGAAGAGAAACGTGGCAACACACACACCCCCCCGTCTGGACTTTCCACTTCTACAGCTAACGTTAGGCTACTCCAATCAGAAAACAACACAGACGTAAGCATATGGTCTGTATATTATCTGTGTGATATTATCACGTTCTTTTTAAATTGCTTTATTACGGGTGTAAGATTATTTAGTGGTGTGTGTTACATAAAAAAACAAGAACATACATTTAGTGCTTACCGTTTCAATAAACGAACGAGAAGAGTTGTTAGGCGTAACGTTAGCTTCGACTGTTTTCGTCAAGAGATTCTTTCTTCCTGGTTCAGCTTGTTCCCTTGAACACTGGTCTATAAAAACAGCGCATCATAAGTTTCGTTTTCCTAAAATTGTAGTTCTCGGTATAGTAAGTTATGTTTACCGGGAAAATGAAAGCGCATCTGCAGTTCAGACTTAATGATATTTGTTGGTGATCATGTTCTGCACTTCATAATAACTAATTAATTTTGGTTCGCTGGAAAGAAAGGTGTGAAGCACAGAACTAGAAAAATAGGCTGTGTCCCAATATTCTTCACTCCCGACCTCCTTTCCTCCACTCCCGCACTACCATTCCTCTACTACCCGGAAGTATGCAAAACTGCTTGAACGTTTTGAGTACAAGTAGTTACAATATACAGTGTACTTGACATTGCGGTTTGAGTCGAGAAAGTAATCAATTTGTAACTATTTGTAAGTAGCCTAATATGTAGGCTAACCAGATCAGCAACATTAGATTAAAACACAAAGATCCGTTTCCGGGGCACGGAGGAGAGGAGGTCGTAGTGTGTGGAAGCATATCCGCGCCAAAATTCAAATGAAAAGGCAAATCGCCGATTGCATTTCGTAAACATTCGATGTGCGCAAAAACCATGACATAATTCAAATGAAAATGCAAAAGGCCACTTTGCGTTTTCATTTACAAGTTAATGTACGCACTTTATCTGACAATTTGAAATCCATTTCACATTTATTTTGTCTCGCCCTCTATGACACAACCCTGCCATAATTTTAATGAAGATTAAAAACCACATTTGCATTAGCAGTTTCTTATTGCAATCGCATGATCCATGACAAAAAGAAAATGATAATTCAATTCGCCATTTAACATATCGTTTTCATGCTTTGCGGCACAAGAGTGACATAATTCAAATTGCATCCGTTTGCATTATCAGTTCCGCGTGTTCACGCAAAAACCGCCAAAAATCCGAACTGAACATGCAAACTGTCAAAGCTGCCCATCAAGGCGGGGCCTCGAAGAAAGGGGCGTTACAGGGGACTGTTCAAACCACTGAACATAATATGATTTAAGGTGATATAAATACATTTTTAAACAAGATTTCAGATTTTCCCACCCAGAAATGTCAGGTGGCGTGACCATATATGAATTTTGAATAATACACTTTTAATGTATTTACCACTACTGAAAACCTGCAAATATGAATCATTGTAGTGTGTAAAATACACATCACATGGTAAATTCCACTTTAATTTCTTTATTTATGGCAGTTCTATTCCATTTATAGAAACGGCCACTTATTTTTGTTATCAAACACCTTATTTTCCATAGAGAGAAAGAAAACAAAAATTCTAACAGTAAAAATGATTTGTATACATTATTTAAAGATTTTCAGTTATATTTCTGATTTAATTTTGCAGACTGCAATGGGAATGGATACATTTAAATGTAAATTTGCTGGTCGCACCACCTGACCATGACCAGTCGCGCCACCTGACATTGACCAGTCGCGCCACCTTACATTGTGCTCAATAACGATTGAAACTGAACTGAAACATCAAGTCTCAAGGAACACATTTCAATAATAAGGACTACATTTCATTCAGGTCAGCATTCAAATCAATACTGCACATTAAACATTTAAAGCAATACTGCCACAATGGTAATGTCAACAAGACAACATTTGATCAATGCTTTAAAAATAAAACTGAAACATGAAGTCTCAAGGAACACATTTCAATAATGAAATGCAACTGGATCATTTTTTTAACTATCTCTATGCCGTGCTGTTTTTTCTTTGCTTGATAATGGCATCTACAAAAATGAATGAAAAAATAATAACTTTAAAGGTACAATATGCAACTTTGAGTATCAATTTTGGTTATATAGTCCTATATTCTTGAAGAGTAGGACTTTTTCACCTTTAAACAACTTAATATCATACAGAAAGATGTATATATTTAAGAAAAAGGCACAGTAAATAAAATTATGTTTTTATGTCGGTCGCCCCCCCTGACATTTGGAAAAGTCAATTTCTCGGACAAAGGTTTTTTAAGTAATAGAATAGTTTTGAAATAGGACTGTTAAACTACTTTCCGTCATTTATAAGCAATCCAACATAAAATCATGCCAAACTATTTGATTAGGAATTTTATTGAGAAAATTATCCTTTTTATTGCAGTTTTGTTCTCTGCATGTATGTTCGGACGGTCGCACCACCTGACATTTTGGGACTTTAGAACACCAAAACTCGAAAAATAAATTGAATTTCAATAAAATAAGAAGGGTTTCTCATAAAGGAGATATTGTAGTGCAATTTGATATATAACATGTTTTTTTATATTATTGTTTTTAGGAAAGTAATGAATTCGGACACACAAAAAATCACGTCATGTCATTGACCCATTAGTTGACTTCACTAACATTTGTTATTATTTATATTATGTTATTAAAGGCATAATGTTTTAAATTAATTATATATTATTAGGACTGAGCAAAAAAAAAAAAAACTCCTCAAGCTTCAGAGGGAGGTGAACACCTCCAAGAATTCTGCTCCTGCAATGAATCTTCTGTTTGAGGAGCTGAAGGTGAGATCATTTGTTACCGGCCGTTTCGCCAGTTGATTAATATCAGTGATACTGAACTCGATGCCAAATTTTGATTTGTATTGAATCTGTAATGCTGAAATGCAGAAGTGAACTGTAAGACCACCGAAGCGGAGAGACAGAGGAGGAAGACCGTTATTGGAAACTTGAAGAATGAGCTGGCCATCGTTCTGGACATCTGTAAGAGGAAAGAGCCGAGGCTGGTAGCCATGACCCAAAGATGTGAGAATTGGGAAGAGGAATGGGCTGAGTTGGCAGTAAAGGAGCTGCTGGCCATGGAAGGGCGGTGTGAGAGGAAAGAACGCGAGCTGAGGGCTATGGCAGAGGCTTTCCAGGAGCAGGAGGACCAGCTGGCATCCATCGCTTTCACACTTCAGATAAAGGTGGAGACAATGGCGGGCCTGATGCAGCTCTGCCAGGAAAAGGCAGAGAACATGGCCGACTTGCAGAAACTGTGCGACGAGACGGACTAGAAGCTGGCCGCCTTTTCTGCAACGTCTCAGCATCAAGAGGCTGTCCTGCAGGAGTAAGTAACGTGGCTGTCGAGGGACATGTGGGTTTTGCAAATTAGGCGACAGTTGTGGCGGCTTTCAGCTGCGGTGTCGTTGCGTTGATGTTTTACAGCAGAGGAAAGGTGTGTTTATGCATAAGAGCCCTTATGGAAATGTAATATACTGCAGTATATTTTAAATATATTGTGAAGATAATTTTGATATATTTACAATATACTGCAGCATATTCTTTTTCCATAGGGGAGTGGTGCAGGCAGAGCCTGAAGCCTTTATACTCTGCCTTGCAGGAAGATCACTCAGGAGTTGGCCCAGCAGCTGGAAATCAACAAACTGAAGGAGATGGTCTCTGTCCTGGAGGGTGAGATGGAAGAAAAGCATATCATCCTGATGGCCCAGGTAAGCAGTCTCAACCCTCACTACCAGCACAGTGCACTCAGCAACAAGACTCACATCTGCGCAATGTGTAGTTTACTGTTTACCGCCATTTTGTACATAACTACTGAGTGTTTGTAACGGTTTGTCCCAATGGTTTGTTACAGGAGGAGGAACAGAGAAACAGCCAGTCTGCGGAAGAAGTGAGTTCAGCAGCCAGTCAACACTTTATGGACTGGTATCAAGAGTTAAATGGCTGGTATATGGACTGGTATCAGAGTTAAATGGCTGGTATTTGGACTGGTATCAGAGTTAAATGGCTGATTTTCACACACTGCTTGGTGGTGGCTGAATGCTGTGCTTTTCTCTGTTTACAAGCTCACAGAGATCAGCAGTGAGCTGGCTGACCTGAAAAGATCAGCCACCAGTTCCATCTGTAGCCTCCCCACTGCACAGGAGATCATTGCTGTGGATGGTGTGCATCTTCCATTGTGGCTACAACACTCTTTGCTGCAGTCCGATATCACACGCGGACAAGACTTTGCGCAATACAGTCACAGCCACCTAGATACATGAATACATAGAGTTAGCATGTTTCCCTGATTGGTAGCTACATAGATTGGTTGGTTTTTGTAAGGGTGAGATTTTTTGACAGCCTAATATAGAGCCCAGGACACTTACAGAAACTGGATTTTTCCCAGAACACTTGATTTATTGATAGCTTCTGGAATATAATGAGTAAAGTTTTGCCAAAATTATATAGAAAAGATCTTGCCTACTGCACCATTAAAATGTGTTCCTTTAGCTCTATATGCAGGTGGACAGTTGAGATTTAGTAATGAGTTTTCTGCTGCAGGGAAAGGAGGCTGACTCAGTAGTTCAGAGGGAACGGAGTGAGCTGGAGGGATCCAGGCAGCAAGACATTGCTCAACAGCATTGAGTATCAAAAAGGATGGTGTCTGTGGAAATACTGGCATTGCACACAAGGGGGCGACAAACACAACATTTGGGACATTTATGATGGGCATCATAGCACTGTAATCAAGAACAAGGCTGTAGTAAGATGTGATCTCTACCCCACACAACTTGTATAAAATGGCAGAGACTGAAGAGAATGTTAAACATACTCGCATGCATTTGTGGAGAAAAGATTCAAAGTGTCTGGTTCTGTAAAAATACAGGACATAGTTGCGGTTTGTGAAGTTTCTGTGTTGAGGGTATGAGTGATTTGTGTGGTCTCGCTCAGATAACTGCCTTCTCTATGTTACAGGAAGCCAGCTCAGGAGGGCGTTGCCTGCAGGCAGGAGGAGAGACCCAGACGAATCAGGGTGGAGTTTGGCTCTTACCGGCCCAGGAGGGCTTACACCGAGGGACAGCAGACCACCCATAGAGAAGTGAGGAAACGCCGCCAGAGCTAATACAGAGCGCTAATACTCATTAATATAGCACTGCTACAAAGCGCTAATACTGAGCATCACTAATAGCACTGCTACAGAGCGCTAATACTGAGCACCCGCTAATATAGCACTGATACAGAGCGCTAATACTGAGCATCACTAATAGCACTGCTACAGAGCGCTAATACTGAGCACCCGCTAATATAGCACTGATACAGAGCGCTAATACTGAACACTCGCTAATATAGCACTGCTACGGAGTGCTAATACTGAACACTCGCTAATATAGCACTGCTACAGACCGTTAATACTGAACACTTGCTAATATAGCATTGCTACAGAGCGCTAATAGTGATTACACCTGTAATTTGATTTGATTTGATTGCACATTTAGGCTTTTAGCCCAGACAGAATACCCATCCCTTTCTCCTTTGCATTCATCCCCTTGTGTTTCCCTCCATATGATAACCTGTGTGTGGCAGAGAGGATGATAGTGGAGGTGGGTGCGGGAAGAAGAGGTCGGGGAGGTGCATGGAACCGAGGACCGAGACAGCAATGGAGACACTGCAACACTGCGATCGCTGGAAGGGTTAAGCTTTCATCATTAGTTCATCAAGGGAGCGTTCTGACCAGAATTACCCCAATTAGAGCATGTAACACAGCTGTTGTTCCTTATGTTCTGGTCTGAACCCACCCTTGGTGATCCCTGTTGTTCACAGGTCCACCTGCAGGGGCGCTGTTGTACCATTTGTGTTTTTATGCCCTTTTTTCTTTCTCTTTTCTCTTAAAGTAGTACTTTTGTCACCATTTATGGGGCAGAGGGGGAATTTCTACCCACTTTTTCCTTTTTTCAGCTAGGCAATCAGGCTGACGGAAAGGTGTTTTGTGGTTTTTTGCACTCTCAGGAGCAAATCATAAGATTGGAGATTGTGGAGACCAATTTTATCTTCATCAGACCATCTAATCACTGCAATGTCCTCCCATCAGTTTGGGAACATTTCGCAAGAGACGGAAGACTTTATGTGGCGCCCTGATCTAGGAAAGAAGCCAACAATGGCTATACCTGCTTTCTGTAAGCATGGTACTCATTTCAGCAATGTAGTCTCCTTCAGGGTGTCTGAACTGCTTGGGTCTTTTAGACAGACATGGTGGTTAGCTGGCTGCATCGTCATTCAAAGGTAATTTAGGGTCTGGCATGTTGATCGTCAGGAGTAACATGTCATTTAGCTTCCGGCATGGTTATTGGCTGGCAGAATAGCCATGAGAATGATCCAATGTAGTATCCAGAATGGTGATTGGCTGGCAGCATAGCTACAAGGAGGATGTCATTCAGGGCCAGTCATGGTGGTTGCCCTTATGAGGATGCCATTTAGGATACAGCATGATGACTGGCTGGCACCCTTAAGTTTAATTTATACTTTTTGTCCCAAACCCTGTGAGACACATTTTCTGTCCCATTGTAATTAGGAACATCTCACAGGCTGTGGGACACTTGTCGCGTACCTCCTGAAATTTGTAACGGCACACACAGCGTCATGATTTGTCACATAGCCCTGATTGCTTGACTGGCCTGGGGTTACAGAGCATTCTACGTTGAGAAAATGAGAAATTGAGGTTTCTGTACTTCCAGGTTTTTGTTTTAGTGGGAGCTGGATTTCATTGCTGACATAATTATGGATGGGTTTGAGGAGAGACTTTGCAAAGTTTTATTCAACGCTGGCAGTGGGAGGATGCCATTTAGGATACAGCATGATGATTGGCTGGCAGCATTGCCTTGCAGAGCCTCAATCCCACCCGATCAGTTTGGTGCCTGTCCACTAGATTCAGCCCAGCTCTGGCCAGCAGCTTGGCCACACACCCCAGAGGGGTATTTCACAAAGCTGGATTACTGGGTTAGCTGGATAACTGCACTGAGTAAAACCCAGAACCCTCCCAAATGAGGAACATGGACTGAAGTAAATGGAGTTGTTCCAGGTTTTACTCAGTGCAGTTATCCAGCTAACTCACTAATCCTGCTTTGTGAAATGGATTCCAAAGCACATTTATGGAATCCATCTCTGTTGCAGACCAGTTTGTGTGCAATCAAGCACAACAATTGGAAAGGTGGTGTGTCTGACAAATGGTAACAGCAACAACAGGACTGAGGATGTAACAACAAAATTGAAGAACGTTAACAGGCAATCATATGGGAATGATTTGAAATATGGATTAGTGAGTGAGAAAATTGTTGTGGCTTCCAATAAATCTGAGCACAAGTACTATGCCTTTGAACTTGAATTGGTCTGAAAACACTCCTGCATAAACGCAAACGAGTTTTAACATTATTTTATGTGGGGAGGTGTAGTCTAATGTATGACAGATTGTACTATGATAGCGAGATATGTTTCCCTAGGAGAGGGCAGGGGAATGAGCAGGGGAACAGACTAGTAAAAGAAAAGAACATCTCGTTCAGACACACAGAACACGATGACTCTACCCAGACCTCTGGCACCTTTCTGCTCTCCATGTGTCTTCAGCAAGACTTGCTGTTTTAACTGAGGTTCATGGCACACCAAAGTCAGGTATCGCTACTGGAAATAAAAAAAGAATTGCATCTGCCATTTGATCCTGACTTCTGCACCTTTTTTGTAGTGCTATTATCAAAGATTACTGTATTGAAATAATAATATTTCACCCATCTCAAACGAGCAGTTATACGTGCATGCGTGCATTCCAAAGCATTTTTGATGGTATTAAGATGAAACGAGATATTCAAAATATCTGCCACACTTAAAGAGGAAAATGGTTTTCTTGCAGTCAAATGCCGTCATACACGCACTCAGAATAATCAGAAAAGAAACGGTCTACATTAGCCCACTATGGCAGAAAGGAGGGCTTGAAATTTGATCATAAACATGATCACGTAAGAAGAGCATGGAATTAACCTTTTCACCCACTGGCCAGAATGGCATGTGGATTGTAAAAAATTTCAACATTTTACCAGCCACATTACCTTTTATACTATAAGACAACCTGGTTGGTTATCTCAAGTGGCTGCTCAAGTAGAAAATCTTACCAGTCACAATCACCAGCATTTGGCTATTGGGGGGTGTTGGTTTCATGCCCTGCCTAAGGACAGTGCAGGTTGTTCCTGTAGTGGTGACTGAACTGGGTATGTAGCCTAAAGACAGTGACACGTAGCCTGTGGGATGCATGTTTGATTCCCCAGACGGGTGCCATTGTATCCTTGAGCCAAGCCCCTACCCTCAGTCTGCATGATGTGCAGTCTATTAGCTATCCTGATTAATGAGAGGGATGATCCATCCTGCTCTGTATTATCCTCTTGGCTTTTGTGCCAGAGAAGTCATGACCACAGAGCTATCCTCTCCCACTCAGACACATACAGGCACACAAGAGGAGCACAGAGCTATCCTCTCCCACTCGGACACATACAGGCACACAAGAGGAGCACAGAGCTATCCTCTCCCACTCGGACACATACAGGCACACGAGAGGAGCACAGAGCTCTCCTCTCCCACTCGGACACACACAGGCACACGAGAGGAACACAGAGCTATCCTCTCCCACTCGGACACACACAGGCACGCGAGAGGAACACAGAGCTATCCTCTCCCACTCGGACACAAACAGGCATGCACATATGGGCACTGCTTCACTACCCGATCCACAGGATATCCCAGCAAGATGGCATCACTGTGCTTAGTGACTGATGTTCTTCCACCAGGTAAAGATCCACCTGCATTGAGATCATTATTATTGGCTGATATCCCACCTTATGCCAGTATGTTACTACATTTGTCATAAATCAGGTTTTGCTATTGTTATGATATGGAAAGCATGCACTTTGACATAACATCCAGGTGTCCAACCATGGGTGCTTGAGGTACTTTCTTCTGTGTGCTGTTGTGGAACATGAGTGTGATGTGTCCACAGAGAGTAATGTCCTGCACACGCTATAGCAAAGCTGGACATTCTGTAGCACGGGAACATAGTTCTGTCCTGGAATTACTGACTGTCCATTTGAATGAGTATATATGTATGCATGTATATACAGTTGAAGTCGGAAGTTTACATACACTTAGGTTGAAGTCATTAAAATTCATTTTTAACCACACCACAGATTTCATGTTAGCAAACTATAGTGTTGGCAAGTCAGCTAGGACATCTACTTTGTGCATGACACAAGTCATTTTTCCAACAATTGTTTACAGACAGATTATTTAACCTTTAATTCACTATATCACAATTCCAGTGGGTCAGAAGTTTACATACACTAAGTTGACTGTGCCTTTAAATTTTTAATATTTGGTCACATATCCTTTGCATGCCATGACTTTCTGATGTCTGTGACCCAACAACATCAAAAGACTCTTGATATCTTATTTTCTGGTACTCTTACAAGCAATACTATAACGTCTCTGCATTTTAATTGATCTCTATGGGAATTGGGGGGTTGGACTAGATTTAGCTGTACATTACACTGGAACAGTATGCAAACACATGGTTGGCTAAATGGCTCTAAGTCATCAAGGGTCTGACGTATCAAACAAGCCTTAAATCATCACTCTGCTGCCAGAAATACAGTAGATATGGATGGATATCTTTCTTCTCCTGACTTATTTTTTTCCATAGAGTTCAATAGGACAATTTGTCAGGAGAAACAACCCTTAAAGTTATCCATCCATATCTACTGCATATCTGGCAGCAGAGTGATGGTTTGAAGCTCCTTTGATACCTCAGACCCTTGATGACTTACAGCCATTTTACTAATCATGTATTCCATACTGTTCCAGCATAATTTACAGCTAAATCTAGTCCCACCCCCCAATTCCCATAGAGATCCATTCAAATGCAGAGACATTGTAGTATCGCTTGTAAGAGTACCAGAAAATAAGATATCAAGAGTCTTTTGATGTTGTTGGGTCACAGACATCAGGAAGTCATGGCATGCAAAGGATATGCGACCAAATATTAAAAATTTAAAGGCACAGTCAACTTAATGTATGTAAACTTCTGACCCACTGGAATTGTGATATAGTGAATTAAAAGTTAAATAATCTGTAAACAATTGTTGGAAACAATTGTTGGTCATGCACAAAGTAGATGTCCTAACTGACTTGCCAACACTATAGTTTGCTAACATGAAATCTGTGGAGTGGTTAAAAATGAGTTTTAATGACTTCAACCTTAGTGTATGTAAACTTCCGACTTCAACTGTACACGTGTGCATACACACACACTCACATACACACATTTTATAATTTTTTATATACATTATCTTGAACTAATATTCCGTGTTTTCAACACTGTTTAATAGTTCATAAAAACACTGGACTTACTGGAAGAAACATGAGTTGAAACATGAGTTCAGTCTATTTATTTTCTGTCTTAATTTTCTCATGTGCATAATTTGACCAATGACCAAGTACGTAGATGAATCTTTTAAAGGTCAGTATGATAAACATGTTGTAATGGTTTTAAACACATTTATACGGATTTCAAATGTACTAATTGTATAACATTTTTGACTGGCTGTTTATATCAAAGACAATAATAACCTAAAGTACTTTATAACTAATATAATTAGAATTACATACACCAATGTGGTATATCCATTTCTGTCAACTTTTGTCGTTGACTATCTCCTTGTTGGGATGGCAGGTATGCCATCCGCCAAATTACTGCTTGGCGGGGCATGCCCCATACCTATACAGCACAGAGAGTTTGCCACTTTTCTGGGTTTCCTATAGAAATAACCACAATGACCACAGACTCTCAGCCCTTAAAAACATTAACATCTGCACATTCTGACCTCATGTAACCACACAGAATTCAGATACAACTTCACACATCCACACAATAAAGCCCCAAACTTGGGTTATTTTGCCGGTTTTTCTCCTTTCTCTTCTTCTTCCTCCATTTCTTCAAAATTTTCCTGCCTTTGCCTACATACCCTCAAAGAATAATTCAACCACCTTTAATCCACCTATCAGCAGCTCTGTTTAAAATTGCCTCGTCGCATTTACATGCTTCAGACAGAGGCTGTCTACCCACTACCAGCCTTGTGTTTACTGTGCGTGGCTTTGATGCAGCAGTTCTCTGGTTACAGCCTCGGTAAAGATTTATTTTTCTTCACAATACTTTTACTAGGCTATTGCAGCTATGCAAAACCAATTATTTTGTTTGGTACAAAATAGTGCTTTGTAGACGATGCTTGAGTTAGGCTACGTCTACCGTGTAGGTGATACAACCCATTAAAATAGGCTATGTACCTTCATGCAGTTAAAATTACTGCAAACACTTTAATTTATTTGTAGTTTATGGTAAGCTAAAGCACATAATTCACGCCTGTCTTTCTTTGAACTACAATGCATGCGTGTGTCTGCATGTATTCTGTATGCGTCTCTCTTGATGTCATTATCTTCATGCACTATCATCATTAGTTAACTACCAACATATTACATTAGTACACAATAAGAAGTGATCTCACCAAAAAATATGCGTTTTTTGGCATAAGATCGGGTTATTGGCGGCAGTGTAGTATAATGGTTAAGGAACTGGCCTTATAACTGAAAGGTTGCAGGTTCTATTCCCAGGTAGCACAGCAGAAATCTGCCGTTGTACCCTTAAGCAAGGTACTTAACCTGAATCGCTTCAGTATATATCCAGCTGTATAAATGGATAATATGTAAAAAATGCTAAAAAGTTGTGTAAGTCGCTCTGGATAAGAGCGTCTGCTAAATGCCTGTAATGTAATGTAATGTATTGTTGGGTTCATCTTGTTGCTATGATGGAATACTAATTTTAGATGAAGAAATGTATTTATGAACTCAAACATAGACACTATTGTCCACTATGTAGCAGATGCAGGTCTAGTAACAATACAACATACTTTAAACAACAAACCCCTATACGGCAGACTTGCCAGAAAGAAGCCTTAAAGCATCTGAAGTATGCAAAAGAAAACCTTGAGAAGCCTTGGAACAATGTGCTTTGGACTGACAAAGCCAAAATTGAACTTTTTGGCCACAATCAAACAAGCTATGTTTGGAGAAAAAAGGGTGAAGTATTTGATGAACACCTTACCAACTGTTAAGCATGGAGATGGATCCATTATGCTTTGGGGTTGTGTGGCAGCGGGGGGCACAGGAAATATTGTGCGGGTGGAAGGAAGAATGGATTCCACCAAATATCAAGAAATTCTAGGGGCTAATGTTCAAAGGTCAGTCCAGACATTGAAGTTGAAGAGAGGTTGTGTATTCCAGCAAGACAATGATCCAAAGCATACCTCAAGTCAACCATGAAGTACCTCCGGGAAAGATGGATGAAGGTTTTGGAATGGCCACCACAGTCCCCAGACTTGAATATTATTGAAAATCTGTGGAGAGATCTCAAACATGCCGTGCAGGCAAGGAGGCTGAACAATATTTCTGAGCTAGTATTACTTTTGCCATTTTCCTTTTTTTATTATTTTGAAAATGTAAAAAATGAAAAGAAAAAGTAATCTTGCTTTAAAATTTCAAGAAATGTGTCATGTTTAACTTTGTACCATTTAGAGGTCAGGTTAGCTTCTAATCACTTAGATATTAAAAGGCATTTTGACCAGCTGTGCACAAATGTTTGCACCCCACTGTATACCCCAGTGAAACATAAAGTCATCGATAAATCCACTTAAGAATCTTAAAATAGAAATGAAATCCAATCCATCGGAGTAAAGCAACCTTAAACCCACTTCTAACCTCCCCCTTTCTGAACAAGACGTTTCAATCAGGCTTCAACTTATATCAAAGCACTAAGACTATGAGCGGTAGGAGCATTTATAAAATGAGGACAAAGTAGTGGATTAGATTTTCTGCTGTTTCACATAATTTAAAAGACATACATGAAATAAGATGACTAATAAAATTATTTTTACATCAACAAAGGAACAGGAAAAAAAATATTTTATTGAAAAAATGGAATACTGTACATAATGTACTTTAAAAAATATCTCTACATTTCCAGAATGCAGACACATTGCTGCACGTGTATAAAAAGATATATAAATACACTAGGCACACAATAATCATGTGACTGTGGCTGACACGCTGTATATACTTTAGATGTTCATATTTAAGTACATAGTTAATGTGTGGTGAATTAAATATCAAGGGTTTTCTGCATCAGCGTTGATTTACAGAAGGGGCAAGACCTTGGTATATAGACCTTGTGGATTCCCTGAGATCACTTGGAGGGTTAATTCAGGAGAAGAGCAAGTATCAATGTACATGCTTGGGAGTAACAGTTGCTCTTGAATCGTATACTTGGTCACCTCCTATACAAGTACCTCCTAAAAAAGACAGATCGATACCTGGGCTCTAGAAATGGCAAGATTCATTCATTAAAGCCAGTCTGAATAAGGCAAACAGCAGACTGGCACAAGGAAGGTTGTAAAAAGGCTGAGGAAGACGTCCCAAAATTTTAAGGGAACTGGAAAAAAATGTGCATTAAGAATTAATGTTCCTGTTTCAGAATTGCTTACTTTTTTGTACCTTTGTTAGAGCAATGCACTATGGGAGTGCCAGCACCCCTGGACACCCCCTTTAAAAATGTACATTTTGGAGCCAAAGCCAACAATCCGATATTCCATTTCTCCGTTGAGTTCATAAACGAAGGCCTCAGCCTTCTTAACCACAAATAACAAAAAAAGTAAGCAATTTTAAACCGGAACCAAACTAAAGATGTTCTTAATGTAACATTCTCTGAATTTTAAGTTCATGTTCATTTCCAGTGGAGGTTCCCTTTAAATGTAGTTGAAAGTCATATTAATTATATTACCTTTTTGGCTGTGATGTATATTTGAGAAATCCAAAGCAACAATTTCTACAAGGAAAGTAAAGGATATAGCATATGTATAGTAAAATATTCATTTAGACGTACATCTAATCTAAAGAACCCAGAGCAAGTCTCATTAGCAGATAATTGTGAGATAAGACATTGAAACAATAAAGATACTTTCAGAGAGGGCTGAATATAAAATAAAGATAAAAGGAGGCCGGATGGAAGGAAACAGACACACTCCAGTGCTCCTGTGTAGCATGTCTCTTGATGGATTGTTATTGGCTTAATATTCCCAGTCAAGCGGTGCACTGTTCTTGGTCCCGTTCCACACTTTGTGAAGTGCTGCTCTATGCCGTCTCTCTCCCTCTATCCCACTGGTGGCTGTGAGACGGAATTGTCCACACGTCTAGAAGGATGAGGATTCTCAGTGTCGGTGTGAGGACCTCCCCTTTGTCACAGATGGCACCTCGGCAAGGCAGGGGCCCCAGAGCAGCACACACCGGCTGCCCTGCAGTCTCCCTGTGGAGGTCTCCCCAGCTCAGGCCGGGTGAGGAGGAGAGCGCGCTCCGGTGCCCGAGGAGGCTCAGTCCCCCTGATGGGCTTCGAGAACCTCCTCCTCTTCCACCTCGTCCTCCTCCCCCCCGCTGTCCCTGCGGTCGGCGCGGCCCGCCGGCGCCCCCCGGCCCACGGGCACGCCCACGGCCACCTGCAGGGCCTCCAGGCTGCGCTGGCTCACGTAGTAGCCGACGTTGACGGAGGGCAGCCGCTTCAGCATCTCCTCCAGCTTGCGGTAGGCCTGCGGAGTAGAGGGACAGGGCCGTGAGGCAGAGCCGTGCCGCTCTTTTCATACGAGTCACGGTTAAGTGGGTGCGATTCTGCCCATGCAGCAGAGCATACAGACACTCACCACCTGGTAGTTGCTCTGTTGGCAGTGGTGCTCCACCAGGAAGCCGTAAGCGTCTCCGATACGGACAGCAGGGTCCAGATCCGCCTCCTCTAGCAGCGTATCACACAAGCGCACAGCCTCCCCAGGGTCCTCCTCATACACCCTGTTGGGATGGAGGCTATGAGTTATACGCACACATGCACTCACTCACATACTCACAAAGACACAGGCACACACAGACACACTCTCGCACAAACACACTCGCGCAGAGTGCACCTTTCATCCACCAAGCACAAGCACATGATGAAACGTTTGGAGGAAAGGTCGGGCCCAGGAGGGCTGCCGTGTACGAGCTGGGAGCAGAGAGAGGGGCCCTGAGAAGAGCTGCGCTTACCTGCGCGCCTGGACGAACCTCTTCACCAGAGTGATCCTGTGCTGCAGCTCGGCCAGCCTGCTCTCCTGCTCCTCTGTACTGCGCACCTTGGCTTTGGCCAGGCACTTGTAGGCCTCTGTCAGTGCCCCCAGTGCCTTCTCATAGTTCTGGTAGTCATCGATCTCCACCTGCGGAGCGACAGAAAAGCAGAAGAAAAATCTGGTTTAACACACTGACCGTTTCAATCTGGTAAGCCACGTCATACACTGCACGGTTAATCTAAATCAGTGTGCCCAAAACGTCAGGGTGAACTGGTAATGAGCTTTGCTACATCGGTACCGTGGTACTGAGCTGGTAAACATACACGGCGTGTTCCAAAACTCTTTCAGAAAGCGGAACAAAAACGGAGATGCCAGCCGCACCTGGGCGCAGGCCTCGTAGAAGCCGGTGAGGAGGTCGAGGGCTCTCCCCTTGGTGTAGAAACCGATGATGTTCTTCATGATCTCAGGGTCCTTGCGCCAGTCCAGGGACTGCAGGTAGTTGGCAGCCATGATGTAGATCTCTTTCTGGCGGGAGACTCCTGCGAAGAACACGATCTTCTCCGTGTCTCCAGACTTCAGGAGTGCCCTCATAGCCTGCAGCGCACAGCGGGGAATGTTTCTGAAAGGCTTCCACGGCAACCGAAGGTCATCAGTGAAACAAGCCTCAAGTGGCCATAAAATAAATTTGCAAACTACTTGATTTGGATGCCATTGCCTGTACCTCAAACATAACAGAAAAGAAAAAAATATGAAATTTCCAAAACAAAAAGGAAATAGATCAGTGATATCAAAGGCAAGGGATATAAAAGAACACTGCTAAAAAACTTAACAAGTGTTTTAGTGTTGTAATGAGTCTTAAAAATCTTATGTTTTCTCTCTCAAGTTACTTTTTCCTTGGCAAGTGAAATTGCCTTACCCCACTGGCAAATCTTGAAATGAGTCAAACTGTCTCACCTCATTGGAAATCTTTTTGTCTTATTTCGCAAAATTTTAAAATTTTAAGTCTAAATGTAAGACTAAAATACTTGTGACTTATTGTTTGGTTTTTTCAGTGAAGGTTTTACAGCCTGCATAACTCCCAGTGGGTCGGGGCTGCAGTGGAGGCAGTGAGACCCACCTTGAGCTTGTTGCCAGCCTGTGTGTACTTCTTGGTGGCCAAGTGGTAGTTTCCCTGTCGCATGCAGCAGTCGGCGATCTTCTCCAGCAGCTCTTTGCGGGCCTCCTCGGGCAGGTCCTTGGAGTCGCGCGACACCGTCATGCTCTCCGCCAGCTCCTCTGTGATGGTCAGGCTCTGGTCCAGGCACAGCTGGAGGGCCTCGTGGAACTGGCGCACACAGGCAAACACAGCGATGCTCAGAGTCAGCCTCGCGAACAGGGGTCTGGGTACGAAGGAACTGGTTACGCAGCAGGTGGCAGGAAAACTAGGCAGTAGTAGTTGCAAGCCAGTCAAGTTGAATTCAAGTTCAGGCAGGAATTTTCATATGAACCACTCGGAATTTACTGTTAAATTATACACAAAAGGATAGATGTCAGGCACGGGAATAGTCCCCTTAAGGCTGAGAGTCTGAGATGGGGTTCACACCTCACCATTGGTGCAAGGTTGTCCACCCCACCATAGATAGCAGAGAAACCAGACAGTGACAGTGATGAGGACGAGGATATTGGAAACAGCGGAAACCAGGCGGTGAAGATGTGTAATATTTACTAGGATTGGGTATCTGCATGGGGTTTCTGCAAAATTCTATACCTGGTCTTCCACTAAAGTGTAAAAAAAAAACAAAGATTAAGACCTTCTTGGCTGCCACCAGCATCTCTACTGCCTTCTGGTACTGGGAGTGCTTGATGAAGAAGTCGGAGCAGCGAGCGAGCAGAGCTGGGTCAGAGTTCTCATCCAGGTCCTCGGCGATCAGCTGCAGCGCTCCAAACTGCTGCGTGGAGAAGGCCAGCTCCAGGGCCTTAGAGAAGTGGCCCGCCTGCCCATAGCAGACAGCACGCGGTCAGAAAGGTACAAACACCAGCACCCGCACTCTAGTGAATGCTAGGAGATACATTTCAATTCTGTATTTTCACTACCTCATAGAAGTTTGTGCAGTAAATATTACTGAGGGCTGGGATGGCCCTGGTGCAAGCACAGCACCAGAAGATGTCTGGGGGCACCTTGTGGCAGATGATTTTCAGGCACAAATACTTTAGTTTCTGCCTCAAATATCTTGGGTTTTCTTTTTCAATCCATTAGAAAAAAACTTTCAAAACGTTTAAAAAGTATGAAATGCTAAGTTTTATGCATTTAGTCATTTGTTCAGATCGCGTGTAAAAAAAAATGAAGAAGTACAGTAAATGTATTTTATTGTCAGATCAACTGCATCTTATGCAAAATGCTGAGGTCCAAACGCGACAAACAAATTTCACCAACTTCTAGAAAAAATGACATCAATGTCGTTTCTGCACAAAGAACATGAAACGGTCACGCACGTTTACCACACTGAGCATGTCATTTCTACTTTTTCTAGTTTTATTAAACATAATGGATGCGGTGTTCCCAGTACCTTGTGGTAAAGCATGACAGCCCGGTCCATGTGAGCCCCCTTTTCCTCGTAGTAGCAGGCGGCTTCCATCATGTCCTCGGGGTTGCTCAGCAGAGCCAGGTTCATCAGCTGGTCATCCAGGCCGTTCTCCTGCAGAAACAGCACTTTCCTGGGAGTCCATTCTCACCTGCAATCCACTCAGGCCAAAATCAAAAAGCACCTTTTCTTTTCAAACCAATTTGTATTCAACATTTTCAATATTCTCTAAATTCGGTGTGCCCAATCATACTCATAGGCCTGTCCCATCACTGCCACATCCTCTATCAACGTGCTGCCCTGTGGAACTCTCGGTCCTTGACAGGACTCGATCCCAGACCATAGAGTACATCGCTACACAAACTAGACCAGAGAGCCCAAAATGACTTGTTTTCTCAGTTCCTACGGAAAGCACATAAAATAACAGCAGAAGCTGATGCCCGCTCGTGAGTCAGAGTGATTGACCCTCCCGATAACCACACAGAAGAGGGCGAGCGTCCACCGTGGCAGCAGGGAGCAGCTGGAGGAGGAGCTTCCCTACCTTGCAGAGGCGGATGGCGTTGTTGTAGGCTTGGGCCCGCGTGTAGAAGTGCACCGACTGCTTGATCTCCTCCTGGCTCTCGTACTGCCGCGCCAGGTGGTACGAGGCGGCGCGGTTCCCCGTCTCGTTGGCGATCTCCGCTGCCTGGAAGCAGCCCAGCTCACACTTAACATCCCCTCGCTCTCAGTTCAATCAATCAATCATCAATCAAGTTTTATTTATATAGCACATTTCATACAACAATTGCAAGTCAACGTGCTTCACATAAAATGAGAGAAAAAAAGGAAAGGAATGAAAGAAAAAGAGGGGGGGACTTAAACCTCAAATATAGAACCTTGGGGACTTTAACCCCAGCAATAAAACCTAGGGGACGTAAACCACAACAATAAAATAATAAATACTAACAGCAATAAAAAGCAATAGCATAGCGTAAGTAAATAGTTAAGAAACAAAAGATAAAATAGAAACAAAAGATAAAAACTTAACCATTAAAGGCACAAGAAAAAAAGAAAGTTTTTAGTCTGGATTTAAATGTAGCCAAAGTTGGAGCACATCTGAGGTCTTCTGGAAGTTGGTTCCCGCTGTGGGTAGCATAATAGCTAAAGGCTGCTTCACCATGTTTGGTTCTAACTCTAGGCACTACCAGCAGTAGAGCTGTCTCTGCTGACCTAAGAGACCTATTAGGTTTATACTCTAGAAGCATGTCAGAGATGTACTTAGGCCCTGAGCCATTGAGAGCTTTATAAACAAGCAGTAGTATTTTAAAATCAATTCTATAGCTAACTGGAAGCCAATGTAATGATCTGAGAATTGGTGTAATGTGTTCCCTTCTTTTAGTCCTCATCAGGATTCTGGCCGCATCATTCTGAATAAGCTGCAGTTGTCTAATGGTCTTTTTGGGAAGACCAGAAAACAGACTATTGCAGTAGTCCACCCTGCTGCAGACAAATGCATGAATAAGTTTCTTGCTTGGACATAAAACCTCTGAATCTTGCTATATTTTTAAGATGATAAAAGGCAGATTTTGTCACTGCTTTGATGTGGCTGATGAAGCTAAGATCTGAATCTGAATTAAAGTCTGAATCTGACTTGGTTTGTAGCCATTAGGTCCCTGGAGACAAGGTGAGCACTAACTTTGAGTCTTTCCTCTTTGGCGCCAAATAAAATGAACTCAGTTTTGTCTGTGTTTAATTTGAAAAAATTGCGCTGCATCCGCCTATTTAAAAGCTCCAGTGTTTGACAGAGTGTGTCTATTTCACTGTAATCATTTGGTGAAAGAGCTAAGTAGATCTGGGTATCAACTGCATAACTATGGTAAGCAATCTTTTTGTCTTGCAAGATTTGGCCTAATGGAAGCATGTACGTAGATGTTGATTAAGAAGGGCCCGAAGATTGAGCCTTGGGGGACCCTGCATGTCATGGTGGACCGCCTGGACTCATGGTTACCAATGGTGACAAAATAGCCCCTGTCTTCTAAGTACGATTTCAACCAACTGAGGACCGTTCCAGTGAGTCCTATCCAGTTTTCCAATCTATCTAGAAGTATTGTGCGGTCAATAGTGCCAAAGGCCGCACTAAGATCCAATAGGATCAGTTACATTATCACCACAGGCTGTAATGGTACGTTACCTTCTGTATGTTTCCCAGGTAGCAGTGCACCCGCACCAGAGAGAGGAAGTCCTGTGCATACTCGTAGTAGCGCAGCGCCGATTCCATGTCCGACTGGCTCTCCAGGTACTGAGCCCACCACTTAAACAGGCTCCTGCATCATACAAGGACACTTTATCACAGGGCACATTCACAAGCAATGCAGGAGGTACAAAAATACGCTGGAGTTATGGTAATAAACTGATGTCCATTATCTACTAGAACTTATATAATTTTATGGGCTTCCCAGTGTGGAATGAGACTCAGGGTATGAAGAAGCATTCCTTGATCATCAAAAGGAGACTCGAGTCAATTCAGTATGTATGTCTATAAGGCTTAAATGCCATTTACATTATACCTAGTAAGTTCCTCTTATTCCAACATCTGACTACACCACATCCAATCAGCAACTCTTGTCTCTGCACATCTCAACTTACTTGTCCTTCATTTTGTTTACGTAGATCTCCAGAGACAGCACATCCTCCAAGAGCATCCTGGGAACTTCAAACCTGTAGGTGTCAGACTTCTCGTAGCTGCGCGACAAGGCAAGAGAGAGAGAGAGAGAGTTACACTGAACACCCGCGGAGAGCGCGAGTGAAAGGACGACAAGACGGGGTGAACGGAGGCAGGCGCGTACTACACGAGCGCCATGTTGCGGTCTCCCATGGCCTCCAGGTGCTTGGCGTAGCCGTAGTAGGTCGTGCGCAGGTGGACCCGGTCGTGGGTCTCCGCCGTCTCCACGGCGCGCTGCCACTGGCCCGCAGCCTGGTACAGTTTGTTGAGAAGGTCGTAGCGCTGGCAGCTCTTGTACAGCCTCTCTGCGTCGTCCTGCATGCGGACGGAGGTGCGGGGACAAGATCAGTGTATAGAGGACACATTCAGAGGCAGTTCTCAAGCGAACACACTAAATGCACATATATTCACCCCGTTTTACATCTAACACGCATTTAATACGGTTTTGAAAAATCCCAAACACAATAGCGTACACACAAATGGAATTATATTATTTTCCAATAAAATAGTTTACACCAATGTATTTGATGTAACTATTCACTTAATTAATATACTCTAAAGGCATATTATATTACTTCAAACTCAGCTGCTCACACACTGTTAAAGTACATAAATTATTTTTATTTTTTAATTTAAACCTTTATTTCACCAGGTTGTCTCACTGAGATACAATCTGAGGAGCCGGAAGAAGCTCCAGTGAGCATGTGCACAGCCTCACCAGCATGCCCAGCTGCGTGGCCAACACTGCCACCCTGGCCTCCAGCTCGGGCTCCGCCTCCGCCTCCCGCAAGGCGCGGGCCCCCCGGGCGTGGCCCATGTTCCCCAGGCAGACCCGCGCCACGTCCAGCCGCCGGTTCTTCACGCACATCCGCGCCATGTTCTCCCACACCGCCTCACTGCAGGGGGGAGGAGACAAGGGAAGGGCTGAAATGTCACACGGTTCAGGGGAACTACCTGGGGACTAATTCTCTACTTCAGGCCAGTTAATTTCATATGCAAATTCTTCAGAAACTAGAGAGTCAGGAACGTGCCATAGCTGCTCTGAATGTGAAATGTACATTTACAAAAAAAAAAAAAAATCATAAAATGTGATTGTATGCCTTGGTGATTCTGTCATTATTATTTTAGAACTGTTCATTATTTTTTAAACATAATAAAATGGAAAGAAATAATATTTTTAAAAGAATTAACAGTTGTAAAATACTTGTAAAAGTTTTTTATTAATTTAATTTTCACTTAATTTTATTTTTTAATTGTAAAGCACATTGAACTTTGCGTGTTGAATGAAATGCACTATATAAATAAAGTTTGGTGTGATTTGAAAACGACATCACATTGATATACATAATTAAAGGGAAGATAAACGCTAGTGAGGATGGTCATTATAAGTGGAAGCAAATGGCAGTCCTGGGAAGAGCCAAAGGACCTGGCGCAGGGGAGGAAGGAGCACATGGGAGCAGGCTGAGAAACGCAGGCCTGACCTCCTTCAAACGGTGTTCACCGACACCCCCTACACTACCGTCACAGATTCTAATCCCATCTGCGCTTCATTGGATTCACAGCCCCCACCCCCACCCCCACCCCCCCTTCCCTGTTCTCTACCAGATACAGATGTGGGCTGTTTATTAAAGTCAGGCAACAGGAAATTCCCCAAATCTTTAGGGGCCCTGGGACAGGCGGGAAACGGCAGAAAGCCCGCAGAGCGCAGGCAGCCCTGGCCCGTCTCCATCAGCACGTTGTGGGGAACATGGCACTGGCAGGCCCCTGCTGCAGCTCACACAGAAGCCAATGCGCTCAGACTTCAGCTCAATTCTCTGTTCTGGCGTATGTTTACCTTACAGGACAGGGACTAAAGGACTGGGGAGTGAGACAGGGAGTGGGACATGTTGGGGGGGGGGTATCTGAAATCTGTCCCCCCCCCCCCCCCCCCCCACTGGTACTTTTCCTCTCAGGAAATGCATCCTGTTGCTGGCTGACAGCGGGAGCAGAGTGTTTGTCACAGCGAGAGAGAGAGGGAGAGAGAGCGAGAGCAAAGCTTTAGACTCTCCCAAACACTTGCCATCCTTTGCGCTTTCCTCCTCAGAGCCTACACGCATACAGACACACACGCACACCACATGCACACAGAGTGAGTGATTCCTCCACACAAGTGTGCTGCGGTCACAGACAGAGAACACCCTCCTGTGCTCGGAGCTTAGCCGCACCAGGGAGCACTGACAGAGTACTGAGAGAGTACTACGGGAGTACTGACAGTGTACTGAGAGAGTACTACAGGAGTACTGACAGTGTACTGACGGAGTACGGGAACTGACAGCTCAGGAGCTCCTCTGGCACGCGCAGCCAGTGCAACCCAACACTGCTCCTGCCCTCCAAACAGAGTGTGAACAGAGACAGAGAGGAGGAAGAGCGCCAGCCTGCACTGTCTGCCTTCAAAGCAGAGCCAGCAGAGAGAAGCCAGAGGGAGGGGAGGGAGGAGAGGGAGCCAGAGCGGCGGCTGGTGAAAGCCAGGGGAATGGACCCGTCTGCCTGCTGGACAAACCCGCGACTGCCTTCAGTGCCCCAGTCCGAAGAGGAAGGGTAAAAGGCGCCACGAGAGACCCTGGCCGAGAATGAACGGAGATGTCCTTTAGCTGAGATCGCTAGCTTCTGTTTTTCACCCGAGCGTCGGCCGCTCGGACCGCGGCGGTGGAGGAGGAGGAGGAGTGGGGGGGGAGGGAGGGGGCAGCGGCGAGGAGAGGCAGCGTGGCCCGGCGGGAGCGCGGCGGGGGGAGGGCCGGTCGCATGGCCGCGCAGCGCCTGGTGACGGCGGCCGTGGCCGTGGCCCTGCTGTCGCTGGCGCTCAACAACGTGGCGGCGTTCACGCCCAGCTGGGTGCTGCAGGCGCTGGAGGACGGCCGCAGGCGCAGCGTGGGGCTGTGGAGGACCTGCGAGCGCGGCCGCGACGAGGCCGCCGGCGGGAGGCACGGGCAGGCGCCGCAGCCCCACTGCGAGGCTCTGGGCTGGGGCTCCGAGATCGCCGGATACCAGGAGTCCCGCAGCACCGTCAAGCGTGAGTCACATCTCCTTCCTTTCATCCTCTCTCGTACCTTAATAACTCCATTATAAGTCATTCGACATTTCATTGAGCCTGACAGGTATTGCTGTTGTAGGTTGTGGCTAATAACGAGCATACATGAGGCGACTAGTCCGTTTTCAATACACCGTCTTACATTCAGACAGTTCAGGTAAATGTTCATTTGGACTTGCTAAACGTGTTGGTGAAAACACTGCGACTCTTGCCATGACACTGTAGTGATACTGCCTTCCCAACTACAGAGGAAGTGTATGCTTCCTTCTCTTGAGAGTTTTGTTTTTGGCTGCAAAGCATCCCAGTGATAGTGACTGAGGCGAGCCATTCTGTCTTTCACTTATGTGACCGATGCAGGCATGGACGTGAGCTACACTGTAGCTCAACATACACGTTAGTACAATGTTTAATGGGGAAACACAGACTAATAATGTGTAGTCAGTATGAATGCTCGGGTAAACAGTATGAATACTAAGGGTAAACAGAAATACAGTCAACACTGTCAGACCTTTCTATTCTGTACACTTTTGAGTCAGGGGTAAAGGATGATGCCTTCCTGCTACCTGCTGTCACTAACCAGAAAAGACTGAAAAGCATTTAAAAGCAGGAAAATGTGATAAATACTCCTGCGATTCGGCTCTAAATGATCAAAACGTTTTGAAACCCTCAACTGAATGGTAACTAAGAAGGCTGTTTGCCTCAATATTATCCAGTGTCTGGCAGAAAAAAAAATCTATTAAAAATTTCAGAAATGTAAGGTTTTGTGGAACTTTCTTAGCAACCATAGCAACTGCACACCCCATGCATCTGTGGCAAGCAAGAATTGTTTAAAATATATTATTTTTTTCTTCAAGAATCTAAGATTACATATTCTGTTGGAAAAATGCATCTCTATATAAAAGGCCAATGAATGTGTTATTACTCTCAACCCAGTGAAGATGCTGGCAATATTGACCCTTATGGAAAAAGACTGCAGTATATTGTATATTGTCAAAATTATCATTGCAATATATTTAAAATATACTACAGTATGTTACATTTCCATAAGGGGAGTATCAAAAAAATGTCTAATATTTACCAGGGAGGGGAGTGAGTAATACACACAGCGTGACCAGTGAAAAGTATAAAAGTATTAAAATAATAAAACTCTCATGGCTATAAGCATGCGGCGGTGCATGCGGCGGTACATGCTAACGACATATGTGCGCTGCTGGGGTCAGTCTTGCTCTAACGGCTCCTTTTTTGCCCCACCCCCAGTGCAGTTTGACATGATGCGGGCCTGTAACCTGATGGCCACCGTGGCCCTGACTGCTGGCCAGCTCATCTTCCTGCTGGGGCTGGTGGAGCTGCCCTTCATTACCCAGGATTCCCAGTGGTGGGAGGAGGCCATCGCAGCGCTCTTCCAGCTGGCCAGTGAGTGACCGCGCCCGCAGAGCTATTTCCCTCAGCTGACACAGCTAACCCGCTCCCATGCAGCCACACGCCCAAGGGCTTTACAGCAAAGCTTCAGTCTGCAGTAGTGCCATCTGCCTCTTACTACCAGGATTGGTAAAAAAAAATGCAGGTCATAAGGGAAATACTCATCATATAAAATCTTACCAAATATATGCAAAAGCAAATATAAATGTGTATGTGAAAGGATGGCACAAATGCTTTCCATTGATTACTGCTTAAATGGGCTACTTTTCTTGCACTCCATATCCATCCTGACAAGCAGTTAGGATGAAAGACACTTACTTAAGATGAGCTTTGAACATTCCTCAGATGCTATGAGTTTTAAACAACCTATAACCCGTTAAACACCCTTGACTGGCTCATGCAAATAAAACTGAATTACCACAATGCATTATTAATGAACAGCACAGTATGTAAAAGAGACGATCGTCCGTATTGGTGAGGACTGAATGAAAAAACCTTGCTGAAATTCAAACGGAAACATTTTTTAAATAGAACCTGCAGTGGCTATAGAAATTATAGGAAATTAAGTAGCAATAATCTGTGAATATGCTGAAAAAATGACTAGGATAGTTTTCTATAAATCAAATATAAGTTTCTACCAATCTAGTAATTATTGAGATGGTAGATATACACTGCCCGGCCAAAAAAAAAGTCGCACACTCTAATATTTCGTTGGACCGCCTTTAGCTTTGATTACGGCGCGCATTTGTTGTGGCATTGTTTCGACAACCTTATGCAATGTCACAACATTTATTTCCATCCAGAGTAGGATAAGTTTTTGGCTGAGATCTTGTATTGACGACGGGAGAGTCGAACCACTCCGTAAAGTGTTCTCCAGCACATCTCAAAGACTTTCAATGGGGTTAAGGTCAGGAATCTGATGGCTAATTCATGTGTAAAAATGATTCCTCATGCTCCCTGAACCACTCTTTCACAATTTGAGCCCGATGAATCTTGGCATTGTCATCCTGGCATATGCCCATTGATAGGATAACCTGGTCATTCAGTACATTCAGGTACTTCGCTGACTTCATTTTATTGCTGCATAATGTTGCTGAGCCTAGACCTGACCAACTGAAGCAACCACAGATCATAACACTGCCTCCAGAGGCTTGTACAGTGGGCACTATGCATGACGGGTGCAATGGCGACTTTTTTTTGGCCGGGCAGTGTATCAATTGCCAAGTTATTCCTTGACAGGGCATGTACCATACCCAGAGTTCAGCAGTTTTCAGGGTTTCCCACAGAAATATATACACTAAGAAATGAGTTCACTGCATGGCTCCTGTAACTATGATCAGCAGTAAAAAAATAACTGCTTACTTTTACTGTAAATAACAATCAATATATAGCACCACAGCATCCTGCTCTAGGAGCCTCTGTCTCCTCTAAGTCTCCACATGGGCCTTTGAGGATTTCTTTGAGAGAAGAACACTCACAAATTACCTCGAGCAAAATCGATAAAAAAAGCAAGGAAGGCTAAACAAAAACTTTAAAAGCAGACCGTCTGACCCTAATGAGATAAGGACCCAGTTTTTCTTGGAAAGTTCTAAAAGCAGAGGGCGACCAGGAACAAACCTGCTGGGGGAAAACACAATAAATGGATCTCCACGTGGGCCCCCCGCTCGTGTGTGGGTCCGTCCGAGGCAGTGCCTGTCCCAGTGCCCCTGGTGAGGAAGCGTGACGCGCTGTCTGTTTCGCCTTGTTGTTTGGGACCGGGCCCGCGCCATTGTGGCACTGCGCAGCGGCCGGCTAATTTTAGCCCCCGTGCGGGCCTGGTGGGCCGGAGCTGCTCTAAGCACGGGGAGCGACTGCCGGGCGCCAGGATATCCCTGCTCAGGACGAGGAAATGTCTGTTACTACCTGTTATGCAAACCAAGAGTGGGGAAGCTAGGAGATCGGCAGAGAGAGAGAGAGAGACGGGGGGGGGGGGGGGGGGGGGGGTTACCGGGTGTTAGAAAAGACCTCCGCTCACAGATCACCGTGGGGTGGGAACTGCTGCTGTCCAGATAAGCAGGCTTGTCTTTTATACTCCTGTTTACAAATCGTCCAGGAACACATCGGGGGGAAAAAAGTGTCCCTTCACGACATTAGATAAAACACAAGTTCCCTCTGCACGCAACGCACTGCTCGGGCGTGGAGTTATCAGGAATACCAAAACGGGATACACCCATCAGTGATTAAATAAAGTCTCAGTCGAGCCAAACTATTGTTAAATATCACAGAGAATCTGTTCAATGGAGAAGGCACCTGGGGAAAAAACCAAGCAAACTCAAATTTAACCGTAAATGTGCAGCTTGGATTAGTTTACATTAGATTACATTTCAACGTGCAATTTCCTGTCAACCCTTCATTCACATCTTCTGACATAAGTATTGAAAACCTCAGCAACCCTACCATATTCATTACTATTCCTATCATAACTGAACTGCAGATGTATGAATTATACAGAACGATTAACATGCATATATACCTATCCCACTACACTTTCCCTAAAATAAAATGTCTACCATACTGCTATAAACCCACATTTTCTGCCTTGCCAAGCGATGCCATCTTTTTAACCTACGAAACCTAATCCGTTCTACTGAGTCATTTTCCACCATATGTACCATATACTGGCTACCCTACCATCTTCCCTACCCTTCCACACTGCTGTATTAGACCAAGGCATATTTACAATTCAATGTTAATATAACCTATAGCATCATAGCATACCTAACCGTACTACATTTACTGGATATTGTCATTTCATATTCATACATTTACAAAAGTGCCACAGGAAATACTGATCAATAATTTTATGCTAATATAATAGAAGCTGCTATATAAACTGCTTCTACTAAATAATTAACTGCCTGAACATGCATACCATCTAAATGGCAGTATATACTTAATGGTCATATATACAATGAGGGCTGCTTTCCTAGACATGGATTAAGGCTAGATGGATTTTTTATTTTTTTATTTCATTGGAGAGCGTTTTTCTTTTCATTGACTTTTTCTTTTAGCCTTGGAATAGGCTTAATCCATGTCTGGGAAACGGGCCCGGAGAAAGGTATTTGCCACTATAATTTACCTACAGAGCTGCAATACGAAACTAGTTTAGCCTCTTCAAAGAGCAACATATCTATGTGACAGAAATGACATATAAGATATATAAGACAGTGTAATACATTTGTTTTTATCACTACTAGTTTGGAGTATCGGTACGTTCAAGTCAATGTGTCAACAAAGATCTATATGAAACATCCAAGAACATCAAAATAAGAAAGAAAGAAAATGTACGAAAGTTTTTTATCGAAACGGGAGACAAATGTGTCGGTTTGGAGGTAAATGACACGATTGAGGGTTTTCAGGGAAAAGTTGAATGGGTCTCTGCAATGAAAGGAGTTATTTTTATCCAGGTCGGGTGTCATGCACATTTTGTTTTCATTTTCTGAAGTGCCAAAGCCACAGCAATCACACACAGTTGCCTTGGATAACAATGTCAATTGTGTGCAGCCGTTTCAATGGTGCGTCTGGGCTAAAGCTGAATCACTGTAATGTAACGGCATTTTTGCCATAGCAAACCCGCTCCTCCTGAGTAGAAAAAAGGACAGGAAACAGAAAAACAAGCTGAAACGCTCACGCCGCCGAAATTCAAATTCTTTCATCTTTGGCAAAACAGCGCAGGGCGCGTTTCGCGGGACAGGATGGATGAGTGCCCGGGGTCAGGGGTCAGGGATCCCGCTGGATGTTTTTGCGCGCGGCGCGGAGCCCCCGTGGCCGCGGCGGTACATTCCGCCTCACTTCAGGGAGGAAACGCGGCTGGCACCGCTGGCACCCGGCCTGGCTCTGGCCTTGACTATTGTGGCTCCAATCTCAACAGGGAACCACATTCTAACAATGCGCACGCAAAAATGTCCACTTCTCTGCGAGAGGAGAGAAAGAAAACGTCGAGCTGTTTACGACAGACTCTGGCCTCGACTAATTAATAGAGGAATTCGAGGAACCGTGCCAATCCCATTAGGCAAAGGGCTCTGGGTGGAAGCAACAAAGTGAGGACACTATCTGACCGCCTGTGTAAGTCGGTGGCTCTGCTCTGGAGCCTGCAGTCTGGCTGTCTGATTGACAGCTTCCACTGGCTGATCACCTTAAAAAAAGGGCGTGAGGAGAGGAAGGAAGGAAAGATGGAAAGACCGAAAGAGAGTGAATGAAGCCAGGGAGATTCCACTGTGCCAAAAAAAAGTCTTTCACACAGCTCACGGACTGAGCCCAGCCAGCAGTTTAGGGCAGGCCTTTTTATTTTCTTAGAAAAGGACGCAGACGCAGACAAGCAGGCCCTTTAAAATAAACCTAAATGCAACCCGCCCACCAACGACTCTGCCCTATTTCAGGAAACAAACTGATTCATATCCTTATCCACTCACATCCTCTTTTTCCAATATATATTTCTGGCTCCGTTGTTTATTCCATTGTTTAGCCTAAATATGAACTTGCGGAGTGTTACATACTCAATTCCCAGTAATGTTATTTTATTTTACTTGCAAGCACTAATCACAGTTTTAAAAAAATTATCTCAATAACTTGTTACCTTAATTACTGAACTGAATGCTGAAATAGGGGCAATGGAATAAGAAAATGAGAAGTAGCAAAACAAAAATATAGCCATATATTACAGAATTCCAAGCGGCAAAAAAGACTAAAAACATATAAATGGAAACTAAGCATGAAAAACATCGGTTCAAATATGATGCGATTCAACAGAGTCGGTCCAATTCCCCCTTTAATTCAGAGGGCAGATTGTAGCAGAAACAGACGGCTGATCCAGCTGTACTCTCTAAAGGCAGGTAATCTCCCCAGGCCTTTAACACACACTGCACCCTCCCCTCTAAAGGTTCAGACAGAGGGCCTGTGAAGGGAAGCTATTTGGTGAAATAAATGGGAGTTTATTTTGGGCCCTGGAGGAAGCTGTGCTCCCATTTCCTGCTGTCGGGCCCAGTGAGTGATCCTCCTGTCTCTGAAGACAAACTCTCAGCGTTGGGTTCTCCACAAATATACCTGCTCTCTCCTTGGGAGGTTCCCTCCATTAACAATGCTCCTCCATCCCTGGGCCAGACTCTGTCTTATCTCATAGACTCAGGGGAAGTAACACTCCACAGTGAGGGATTTTCAACATTAACATAAACAAGACTGATTCAGTGTAAATTATGACTGAACCCAAATACAGCCTTGTTCCCACAATCTGCATGCATTTCCTTCAGGCTAATCTTAAACAATTTTCCTCACAACTTGACTGTAAGGGAACCTAAATCATCTGCTTTTCCAGGAACAGGAATGAACTCTTCAAAGATCTGCTTCATTTGCTTAATGAAACACTATATTGGTGAAAAAGTAATTCTTCAGGCTAATTTAAATCCCATGGTTAGCATTCATACTTCCGAACAGCAAGAGCCACTTAGAGAGGGTTGCCAGTAAATGCCCAGTATTTCTACTCTCACTGTTACTGGTACTGTTGAAATGTACTTTTCCCTTCAAAAGCTTTGCACATTACAACCTCTCGAATTACAGAAGACAGACTTGACAATTGAACACACAAACCCTCGCTCTCTCAATGCTCGTTGGATATTAAGCAAGTAAAAAAACAGCCCATAATCTTGAACCTCATGCTCCACTGTAAATGGTACAAAAAAAAGATAATCAAGAGTTTGTTCCTGTTCACTGAACCCCATCCCATTGAGCAAGGAATTGAATCAGGGAAAGTAGGTAACGTTATATGAGAGGCAAGGTGCTGAAATGGAAACTGACCACGTAACTGCATGTTTTCCAAAAAGAGGTTTCTTGTGAAAAATGAACCAACAAATGAAAGCAGATGGTGTGTGAATGACAAAAGGAACAATGGCATCAGGATTTAAGGTGCATTCATTCCTCACATGGCAACTTTGAGAATGAATGTTGTGGTAAAAAGACAAATATGAGAGGAATATAAAGGAAAATTTATATTAAATATTTAGCACCATATACGTGGAATGAATTGCAGTGTACTCTTCAGCTTGATACTTGGTTCCTATGGGTCAATTCAAAAATCTAGTTAAAACCCTGATTGATTTTAGCTGTGACTGTTTTTAACTTGTTCTTAATTGACTTATTATTGTATATTATTTTTATGATTGTTTTATTTTATTTTTATCATTATTACTTTTATTTTTATTGCATTACTATTGTGGTATTATTGTAATTATCACAATTAATATTGTACATTTTAAATGTTGTTTATTGATTCATTTATGTACTCAGGTCTCTCTTGAAAATGAGACCTTAATCTCAATGGGACTTACCTGATTAAATAAAGGTTATATAAAATTAAACTTTAAATGATGCGACACAGTTGCGTTTGGCTCATTGCAAGTGCAGTTCCTGTAGTCAAGCCCTTAGCCGTCTACTCAACGGTCTCACTTCCCTTGCAGGTTTTGTGCTGGTGATTGGGCTGGTGACGTTCTCCCGGATCGGACCGTACACGCACCTGGCCTACTCCTGCTATGTGAACATTGCGGCCTGCCTGCTGGCCACGCTGGCAGCTGCCATGCTGATCTGGAACATTCTACACAGGCGCGACGACTGCCTCGCGCCGCGCGTCATCGTCATCAGCCGCTCGCTCACGACGCCATTCCACCCGAGCCTCGACAACGACTACGTGGAGTCGCCCTGCTGAGCCCTGCTCTCCCCCGGGCGTGACGGAGCACTAAGGGAACACTACTACACCGGGGGAGGGGCAAAGACATTAGGGGCCATTTTCTCTCCATTAACCAACTCATATGGCTGCTGAGTTTTCCAAAATACCTGTATGTGTGTCCGGGGGGGATTGGAGGGGAGTTGGTTGGCGGGTCGGTTTATGGCTGTATACACATACATTTTGTTGTTGTAATGGACTATCCACTTTCAAACGCAGAGTAACCCAATCATGGACGGTTTTGACAAAAACCAGAAAAGCGGAAAAGCAAGGCCCGTCTATGCTCACGCAAGGACAGTTAGAGAACCAAGGACTGGCCATCTGTCCCCACTTTGATGAATACACTTTTACAATTAGAAAATGCAGCTAAAGTAAAAATCTTAAAAACAGCAAGCTGCGTTTAAAACAGCAAAAAAAAAAATGAATTACGTCGGTTTACCATAAGCATGCGTGAAGCCTGATAGGTTTCTCAAGTGAGACGTGGTGCTGTGTTTTGCAGTAAGTTTGAATTTTTCTCGCCAAAAGTTTCCGACACCCCTAAATGTTCTGCCGAAAAAAAAGATCAAGCTGGATCTTGACGTGTTTTATTCTATGTGCACTTATTTTAACATATTTCTTGCAGTGTTAATATTATTTTTTTATATTGAAAATAATTGAGATTTAAGATCCCAGAATTAGCGTTAATGGAAGAATGGGGCAATTCCCTGCAATGTTTTATTGCACAATATTTTTTAAAGGGCCATTTATAATTAAAACCAGATTAAAGCCCAATGTTCTCAAGCTGTATCACCCACATATTGCCTGAGATCTTCAGAACTCACTTTAGTATGGATGTATTCCTTTAGATAATCTACTCGCTTGTGGTACATGTACTTAATTTAATTCAGTATGGTTGTATTAATTGCTATTATATCATGATAGTACTACTTGTGGTGCAGACATTTCGCTGTGAATAGAGTCCAGTTCCTGCCTGACAAAAGAAAATAAATTAAAATAATAAAATAATATAGATATAATAATTGTATGAATTTTTTTATTTCATGTTGTTCACCAACATGTGAAGTTTCTTATTATTCTTGAGCAATACACTCAATGTCTGAACAATGATGATTTGAAACGTGATGTGCACTGTCAAATCTGAGAATGTGGGAATTTATATTAGCTGTGTTCCGGCATTTAATACCATTCCACTCAATACACCAATTAACACTATAATTTATATTATAATATAATAATACAAATCTACTTAACTTTAATGAGAGAATCAAGGATATAACAGAAACTCAAGTGAAGATTAAAAATAAATTCAATCTTTTTCAAGATTTGACACCCCTGTTCTGGAGAATATGTTCTGTTTTGGTTTGTCCCTTTCACCTCTATGTCTACAAGAATACATATTGTTTTGATTTGTCATTTTACATCTGTGTTTCTAGGGAATACATATTGTTTGGATTTGTCAATTTACCTCCATGTTTCTAGGGAATACATAGCGGTTGGGTTTGTTTGCTGAAGGAAACGGCCTGTAATTATGTGACCTGGGAACAATTGTAGAGGAAAAGTAATAAGCGAAGTCGTTTGTATTTGAGACTTCTGATAACCCCTCGGTTACCTTCAGCTCCGGCTCCTCCGCAAGTCAAGGACGCCATCAATGAAAGGAAATGCCACTGGAGGCCCGAGTGAATGAACTCATTACACGGCCTCTCTCACATTCTGCTCTGAGGCGGCGCAGTTCAGGCCAGCGTTCGCGTGGGTAAAGCGTACGGGGCTTCTACACGGTGGTCCCCCTCCTTATATCACAGAAACTGACCCGAATCACCTCCTTGGGTTCCATTGCGTGAACTTAGCGAATTAAAATAAATACTTAAGACGGCAGGTGCTGATTGGCTCAGTACGAAAAGGAACAAACTATGACTGGGTGTCCAAAGCAGCGGAATGCAATTTGATTTGTCCCGCCAGCGGTAGGGTGGGTGTAAATTAGCAGTCTTCCAAAGATACGCCGGATGGCCACAGGCTAACAGTGGCTCTCAGTTAGAGGTACACCTCCCTGGCTCACAAGCGGGCGCCGCACACGCACCGCAGTGACAGTGCTGCTCGCACGTGTGCAGGTGTCACAGCCATTATATTAACAGCATAACTGTTGATTCCAAATTAGAGATTATATAAAGGGGAATAGTTATTAGATAATCTGCTACTGACTGCTGATTTAAATTTCAGTTCTGAAATGTCATTTCAGACATGCATTAAACTACAAACCCCAATTCCAAAAAGGTTGGGACAGTATGTAAAATTCACATAAAAGCCGAAAGCAGTGATTTGTAAATTCTTTTTTACATATATTTAATTGAAAACAGTACAAAGAAAAGATATGTAATGTTTTACCTTCTGAACTTTATAGATTTTTGTAAATATACGCTAATTCCGAATTTGATGCCTGCAACACGTTCCAAAAAAAAAGACTGGAAAGTTCAAAAAACACCTGTTTGGAATGTTCCACAGGTAAACAGGTGATGCTATCATGACTGGGTATAAAAGGATATCAAAAGACTCTTGACATCTTATTTTCAGGTACTCTTTTAGTAGCGATACTATAACCTCTCTCCATTTGAATGGATCTCTATGGGAATTGGGGGGGCGGGACTAGATTAAGCTGTAAATTACACGGGAATACTATGGAACCCATTGTTCTGCTGCCACTCTGCTGCCAGATATGCAGTAGATATGGATGGACCACTTGAATGGTTGTTTCTCCTGACTTATTTTTCAATAGGAAAATAAAAAATATAATGAACGTGAAATTAAAAAATGAGAAAATGCAGCTAAGGTAACATCTCATTTAGAGCACTGGCGGATGGACGCAGAATGAGTCCAGAAAATCCATGACCACCTCATTCAGGGGATGTTGATTTCAGGCCAAGACCGATTCCGACGTTTCACCTTCGCACGACGTCAGCAACGGCGTACCGGTCTGAACTCAGCTGGTTACGACCGTTTCACGATCAGCCAAACAACATAGAGGAACGACGGTTAGAATTGTCATGGTGATCGAATTACCACTTCCCCTGTCGATCAATTTTTTGGCCGCAAAACTGCATTCCTAATTAGAGACAACAGAGCCCGTCCAGCTCTACCCTCACAGCTGCTAGATAAAGGGACGTTGCTCAGGCCGATAACTCTTAAATATATTTATCTTTTTTGTTGTCCACTGGCTGTTTCCCCGGGAACAGGGCCACACAAAAGAGGCCGTGTCAGACAGCAGGCAGGGGTTTTCGGGAATCAAGCACAATGCCTCTGATGTCTGTTCTGGTAAAAATAGCTGTCGATGAGGAACTTTAAACAGCTGCCTTTAGAACTACTGAAGCTTTGCAGCTTCCAGTAAATTGGATACGTTGCATTTACATCTTCCTTTCCGTATTTTAACAGCTGTATTCTATTTAGACTCTCTGAGCGCTTTCAACGCCCACATGATCAAATGACAAAAATAATACGCCTGAGATAACACCCTCTTGTCCTGGAACACATACTGTACCACCTCTGACCTACTCTCTGAAACTGACGACCATTACATTCAGCTAATATGCAGAGATTTATTAGGTATCTTAACTTAATGAAACCGTATCTTCCTCAACTACAAGACAGAATGTTTCAGCCCCCAGAATGAATACATGATAAATGACTCCATGTTCTGTTCAGAAATGCACAGCAATAATGAGACTAGAGCAGTCTAGTAAACAGAATTTATGCAGGTCCTTTGTCTGACTTACTATCAAAGTCACACACCACAGTTCCTGGCTACGACCCAAGTTGAAAACATTTTATTAAGCGTTTATAAATGCTTGATGTTATGCTCCAGACAGGAACAGTGCAAGTTCCTGAGCAGTACTGAAATATCATCAACAAGCATTTATGTGAATGAGGGCAAACCTGGAAGTCAACTATATTTTATATCCAAGCACTTCTAATGTGCGTGTGTGTCTTCATGCGAGCATGTGTACGTGTGTGTGTGTGTGTGTGTGTGTGTGTGCGTGAAAATATTAATTATTTCTGACAACATCTTAGAGCCCAAAGTCTTTTTTTAGATCCGAGACATTTTCTGTTCCATCTATTTTGGGTTTGACAGTCGTAAGTGAGAGACGATCAAAAGAAACTGCAACAAAACAGCTCTGTGTATAGTAGCCCGGCTCGAGCTTCATTATTACATTAACAATGAAAACCCACAGAGACTGTGCGCGGAGAGTCAAGGCCACCCTATGAATACTCTGCAGAAAATACATCTCCCACTTTGAAGTGTACGCTGCAATTGAAGGGACTTAATGTTTCCCCAGATTGTCCCGAAAAGTGGCACAGAGCGAGGCGCAGCGCCACACAATGCGCCGCGCGCGTGCCACCCTGCACGGACCGCCCTGCCCCTCCCCTCCGCTCCCCGGTCCCGCCTACACCGGCTCAGCCCGCAGTGACCGACCACCACCCTGTCTCACCCAAGCCCGTCTCACTGACCCACAAACAGCACAGGCTCAGTCAAAAGCATCTCAACACAAGGTGACGTCTCAGGCCCTGTTTCAGATAGCAACACATTTCAGTTGAAGAGCGAATATCGGGGTGTCTCGGCGGCGTAGCCAGTAAGAGCACCATCCGCATGCTCATTGCGAGCCAAGATGTCGGATGTTCGAATCCAGCCGCACGACTTTTGTCGCATGTCTCTCCTTCTCTCTCGCTCCCCATTCTTCCTGTCTTTCTACACTGTGCTAAAAATAGCCAAATAGCTATCCAATAGTTTAAAAAAGCTATTAATAACTTCTTTTTTTTCTTTTTTTTTTAAAGAGCTGTATCACCAGCTGTTTGTGCTTTGAGTCCGTTACCTGTGGAGTTTCCAGTTTCCGTTCTTACCTCTTTATGAGCTTGATGGACTTGAAGGCCTCGTCCATGTCTCCGATGGTCAGGTAGAAGCTGAAGTTCAGCATGGCGTCGCGGGTGGGCTTGTCACATTCCTCCAGGCCGACAAAGTCCCTGAATGCTCTGCGGGACACCATGGGAGGGGCGGAGGACTGCGGGACAGGGGCTGGGGAGGGTGCTGGGACAGAGGCTGGGGCCGTTGCTGGGACAGAGGGGTCCTCGACCACCGCTTCTCCTTCTCCAGGCTGACACAGAAAGAAGGAGACAGGGCAGAAATAATACAACTCATTTATTATATATTTGATCATCCAAGCACTTCCCGGTCTATTAGGATAACACTCTGACTGTCTGACTGACTGCATGTGCTGACTGTACTGAATACACAGATATAATAATAATAATAATAATAATAATAATAATAATACATGTATTTGCACAGCACATTTTCATACAATGATCTGCAGCGCAAAGTCCTTCAGAATAAAAAAAAAAAAGATTACTGATTATACTGCATGGAAGGTGACCTTACTTTGGGAGAAATGCTTTGTGTGGAAATTTCTCACAGCATATCATTGGCTGTTAACAGAACTTTAAAGTTCTCAGACATGAGTGCACTGGGAGAAAAGGAAAGATAATGAGATGAAATACTCAGATAACATATTGATTGGAGGCCCGGGGCCAGCTACTTACTGTAAACTAACGTACTTCCAACGATAAAGGATCCTGAGCCAAGAAAGGCAGCAGAAAACCTCATCTAGATGGTTTTCAATGCCACAGAGGAATAATTGTGGGGAAAAAAGCAATACAGAGCAGAGTTGACTTGTACACTAGTCTGGATTCAAGTATATCTCAGCTTGACCTGGGGGTTCTGTCATATGGTCACATGTTCACACCAGGTTTGCTCATTTCCCAAAGTGAGGCAGAGGAGCAGCAGCCCAATCGCTTATCGTTCTTTAATTTCCATGTTCCAGCATCTTTCAAGCTTTCATATAAACTACAAAAGCCTGTGCAAACTGAAAAGTGTTTTTACAAAAATATATTCAAAAGCAATTCTTCCCTGTTGGTATGCAAGCAAGAGTAGCTGACCTCTTGTATTTTGCAAATGTAATGAAAATGCCAAATTGGCTAAGTTGACACTGCAACTCTCCACATGTACATGAATGTGAGCGGTGAGAAGGAAGCGCTAGGAAGCAGCAGTGTGGTGTTTGGGCTGAGAGGGAGGGACGGGTAAGGGGGCAGCAGCGCTGGCTGTGGGGGGAGATACTCACATCCGGGAGGAAGACAGAGCCCCTCCGAAACAGCAGCTGGCGAGAGGACACCCAAGAACACAGACCCCAAGAAACAGGCCCAGGACAGAGAGTGAAATGGAGAGAATGACACAAGTAGTGAAATGGAAAGGAAACGGCACCTCTGAGTGGTCAAAATTTTTAAAAAAAATAACAGAGGCAGTGATAAAGAGTGTGGTATGGGAGAGGACACTGTGATGGACGGGTCAGTGCAGGTAAGGGGAGGCTGAGGATGGACGCACTTCGCCGTACCTTACAGGAGAAGTAATAAAAAGGCACGTCGAGCGCCAGCAGGGCCTGCATGCCAGCTGGTTTCAGGTAGGAGTCCTGCAGCAGCAGCCCGTGCTCCTGGGTGCAGAAGAAAGACACCACCAGCACTTCTACCTGCAGGGGGAGGAGCCACAGGAACGCATCACAGCAGGGTTCACAGCTCGCCCAATCAGGCTCTGTTTCACACACTGCACTGCGGCCTGAGGAGGCGCAAATTGCTTGCGCACAGATTCTCTAGCAGGGGTGCACAATGTAGAAATTCCGGGGTCAACATCAATAATCCATACTTTACTATCAGCCGATGCTGAGATCTCGCTGTTTTACATTGTAGCACAAATGCACACAGCAACCAAGTTTCCACATTCATGGAAGTAGATGAGTGCGGACTCAATGTCACTTCATTATTGAGCAGAGAGCATGAGTCTAGAAAACTACTGAGTCCTTGTATAACAATTGCTTGTTAGTTTGACTGGTAAAAATAATCAATTAAAAATAAACAATGATTAGGCTACTTTTCGACTGTGACATTTTCACTCAATTTTACAGCATCCAGTGCACATTAAATGCATCGCCTCTCTGGCGGAAACAGCATGTATGCTGCATCATCAAATCGACCATAAACTTAGCAATGGGGGCGATACCATTAACCGCATTTTTATCTATTGTTACCCGATACCAATACAGCCCCTATACTATCATGCAAGTGCGTCACTAATCTCTAGTAGTAGAATAGTAGCTCTGGTTAAGCGCATGCTGGGTTGGTCAAACATTCGATTCCCAAGGCGCGGTACTGAATCCTGACCGCGCCAGTGCTGACTGCTTCCAGCAGCCCTACAGTTGGTACACAATAGGCCATAGAGGCACTCAGAAAGGGCTCCAGTCACTAGGGACCATCACATCGCCATGCCAAACTCATTATCAAAGGCACTCAGCTGCTAACACCAGCTTTGAATGAGGTGAGCCCTCCACTGCAATGGCTGAGCAGTTCAGCTAATAGACTGCAGTGAAAAGCAGTGGCGGACGTCACATATGCCAGGCTATGCTCTCCTGATTTTACAAAGGACGTCGTAGCGATGGGTGGAGCATAGAAATACAATTCTGGCATTGTAAAATTCAGAGAAAAAGCACAAAATAGGGGATAAAATTGATTAAATTATTAACAAATAATTTGGAAAGAGAGAGAACTAAGATGAAAATGTGTTCAATGTCAAGCTCCAATGTTCAACCTGCACACTCAAACGAAAAAAGTTAAGGGCCGACCTTCAGATGCAAAAAGCATTTCGATGCAAAATCAAATAATTATTAACATTAACAAATATAATATTAACAAATAATTATTAATAACTATTAATAACTAATTCTTATTAATAATGAGCAGATAAAATGATTTCTCAAACCTTTTGAGGGCCCTCGGAACATGCTCAGTGTGCGCTAAGGGAAAGGATGAAAAGCAGGCGTGAGGCAGAGAGGACTCATTCCTACCTCACCCAGGCCGTCAGGGATGGAGGAGCGGCTCGGGTCCGCCGTCCGCACCGTCTCACAGGCGAACAGTCGCGGCTCACTCTCGTCCCAGAACTGGGAGATGGGGCAGCGGCCTCGCAGCTCGGCATTCTGGGACTGGCTACTGAAACAGACACGCGGGCTGAGAAGCTACACTCACTGCCGTTTCTGAGAATGTGCTGTTCACGAAACAATCCGCATTCATTAACAAAAGCGTTTTTTTTCATATTCAAAAACATACTGAGAAATACAAATGAAAAGGGCGAATGTACAACTAAGGGAAAACAGCATCACGGTTCAGTTTTGAAAGGTTTTAGCGTAATGAATGAACCGAGAGCAAATTTCACAAGTTCAAAATATAAAATACTGTGGTGACCTGATTGCAGAACTATAATATGTATCAACACGGCACCTTTACCTCTCTGGGTCCTCTGTTTGTGATACTCCACTTGGCGGTCGGCCAGTGAAGAAGTCAAAGTGACACACTGTGTCCATCTCTACGTCGTAGAAGTAGACCTTGTGGTCAGGTCTACCGCTGACCTGGAAACGGAGCCAGACGGAGAATAAGACCAGATTCAGGGAAGGCGGCACGAGAGGCTTTACCTGTTTGTGGGTTCCTTGCTCACCTGAGTAACGAGAATGCTGACTTGACTGCCGTTGGCATTGCACTTGACTGACAGCAGGGCTCCCACATTTGAAGTAAACTCGCTCAGGTTTTTAGCATTGCAGTGCGGCTTGGCCTCCCTGTACAGGGAATGAGTAGAATAAAGGGATGTGGGATCTAGGGATGGACACAGACTGGCTGGCGGTGTCCTACACAGGAAAATAATATGAATGTAAACGGTGCGCTTCCTGTACTGACCTGCGGGATAAGTCAAAGAGTTTGAAGTGTGCGGTGTCTGTGCCCACTGCCAAGAAGGTCCCACACACGTTCAACAGAACCGGGTTCCCCTCCACTTCAGAGAACACGAGGAGCTGTTTAACTGTGCCCTGAAGGAGGGAACAGAACACAGTGATCAGGAGTACCCACACACTCAAACATATGTACACACACACACACACACACACACACACACACACACACACACACACACACACACACACACACACACACACACACACACACACACACACACACACACACACACACACATACATACATACACGCACATACACACACTCAAACACACATACACACACACACATACAGAGGGTTCATTTCTTATGTTGTGTATCTAGGGTATCTGTTGACCCAAGCTCTGACAGATCCATATTATAATTCTATTATAAAAGCAGTATGATCTTGCTGCGGTAAAATCGCGGACTTTCAGTCTGTGCAGTTGCACTCAGAGGTTCGGAGGTTCACGCCCCCGGTCCTGCCAGATCAGAGTATGACCGGTGCCAATTGGCGGCTGCTCCCGGGGTAGGGGGAGGGACTTGGCGGGAATCATCGCGCACAAACCAGCCCTGAGCTGGAATCACGGTCAGGAGCTTGAGGAGTCACGCCATGAAGAGGACTTGGCGCCCTCCTTCCTACTACCGGCTGACGGGGTTGTGTAGTGGCCATTCTCAAGTGGTTGCTACACAGGGGGAATTGAATAACCATCTAACCATCTAAACCAACATTGGGGCGTGGGAATAACGCGTCCCCGTCAGTTTGTACCAACACGTTTCTGTGCCAGTGAACAAGAATATAAAGAAACTGAACACAATCACGTGGGCAATATAACAGGCTAATGATATGCTACTGTCTCAGTAACGGGAGAAAATTACTCCCCTAGCTTTCAGTCGTTCCACGATCATCTGGTAAACGTTTGAATCACGGACAGCCTACCATCACTGAGTAATATCCCTTTCCCAACTTATATTTAATAATTCTCTGATTTCCACTTCTGTCCAGTTATTTCCCATATCTCCTCCAATGACCATCGTTTTGTTGGTTCCGTTTTTAATTAGTCCCTCGATCCACAGATTTTAGATGTTATTTTTGCCTCAGGATAACTTTCTATACGGTTGAGACAAAGTAACTCACGTGGACAGCATTTGTACATACAGTGAGCACCATAATTGATTGGACAGTGGCACATTTTTTGTTATTTTGGTTCTGTACTCTAGCACTTTGAGTTTGAAAGGATACAATGAGGTTGAAGTGCAGACTGTCAGCTTTAATTTGAGGGTATTTTCATCCATATCGGATGAACCGTTTAAAAATTATAAAACCTTTTGTACATGGTCCCGACCATTTTCTGGCATCAAAAAATATTGGACAGTTTAACATAATGTAGAATAAAGTAATAATTTTTAATATTTGGTTGCATATCCTTTGCATGCCATGACTTCCTGATATCTTATTTTCTGGTACTCTTACAAGCGATACTATAACTTCTCTGCATTTGAATGGATCTTTATGGGAATTGCGGGGTGGGACTAGATTTAGCTGTAAATTATGCTGGAACAGTATGGAATACATGGTTGGTAAAATGGCTGTAAGTCATCAAGAGTCTGAGGTACCAAACGAGCCTCAAACCATCACTCTGCTGCCAGATATGCAGTAGATATGGATGGATCACTTTAAGGGTGGTTTCTCCTGACAAATTTTCCTGATGTTGGAATAGGTAAAATAATGTGTTTTATTAGAAGTTTGCACATTGACAGGATCAATCTAAAAAAAAATTATGTTGACAGCCATATTGACTAGGCACTGATGAGGCTTCCAGAACACTCTGGCATTGAATTAGTTAACAGCTGATGTAGGCATGCAGGTTGTGCTCTAGCACAGGGTTTGGGGAGGAAGGGGGTGGGAACGAGGGACAGCGGGGTAGGAGACTCACCTGTAGGGTGCGGACCTGCACCCTGTTGGGCTCTACAGTATAGATATTCTCTTCATACATGGCAACGGCTTGTGATTCACATGGGAAAGAGCCTGTGTTCGGTCAGGAGAGAGGTGGGGTATTACAGGAACGTACAGGAATTCCACCACACTGAACTATCGGCAGCAAAATCATACCAGAGGTCTGAGATATAGAAGGTGTAAGATTAGAATGCGCAGAGCAACGGTAAGCCCTCCCCATCTGCACGTCTGTAACAAGGGAACTGCGACTCACTGCCCTCCCCCTGCCGTGCTGTTGAGCGACAGTACCTGTGCTGTGCAGCGCCGTTCCTGACGACTCGTAAACGGTCACCTGTTTCCCGTTCCACACGGCGACTGTATCCTACAGAAGGAGGAGAGGCAGTCAAAGCCTGCTGTTGAGGCTGCTTTTAACGGCAGGCCTGTAGACGAACGGCGTCCCTCACCCCTACCTTGGCGACGCAGACGCCCTTGACGTGCGTGTCAGAGCGCAGGCTGAGCTGGCTCCCGGAGCCGAAGTAGTGCAGACTCAGCTGGTTGGGTGTGAGCTGCACCGCTGCCACCTGCTGGCTGAAGTGGGCGGACATGACGTGCTCGCAGAGGATCAGCACCGTGCTCACCCCGTTGGCCGCCAAGAGGTTCAGACTGGAGCCCCACTGAGCAAGGACGGAGACAGGCCGGTTTCAATGGAGACATTTCAAGAGAGGAGAAAGAGAGGTCAGTTTTTACTGAGGTTCACAGAAAGAATGAAAGGGAGAACATATGTAGACCGGATTACATTACATTACTGCCATTTACCAGACGCTCTTATCCAGAACGACTTACATTATGCGACTCACAGGGACTTTTAGCATTTTTACATAGCATCCATTTTTACAGCTGGATATATACTGAAGCAATTCAGGTTAATTACCTTGCTCGGCAGTGTCCTACCTGGGAATCGAACCTGCAACCTTTGGGTTACAAGCCCAGCTCCCAACCCATTATCGTACACTGTGCCCCAGATCACTGGGTGAATAGCTCGGCCCTGCATTAAAGCTGCCCAACAGGTGCCGGTCCCCCTGAACACATGCCTCAGAGTGAGACGTGCCCGTACCTCCAGCTGGGTGATGTTCCCTTCAAACTCAGTGGGTGTCTGCAGTTTCCACTGGCCCTGGGCCTCTTCTCCATAGCTCAACGAAGACACGTTCTGCCACATGGCGATACGGCCCCTGCCCGTTCCTGCTGCAATGATATCTGCGGAAAGGGCAATGGGAAATGACACATTCAACACAGTTCACAACCTGCAAAAGTATATCACAAGCAAAAAAAGCTACTTTAACTGACGTGCTGTCCAACCATAACATTTCTTCCGTACCAGACAGCAAACTCTTTATTGTTAAATTTACCTTTGGCCGCACAGTATGACACACAGTTCAGCGCCTCGCCCTTTTCAAAGCCCAGGTTCTCATCCAGAGACAGCGCGTAGTTGTCATCCCTCTCAAGGTCCCACAGTCTACAACACAAACCACTCGTATCAGGTTATGTGACGCTATATCAGGGTGTGAAATTAACACCAGCTACCAGCCAAATGCTGGTAAAATTTTGATCGTGGCTAGTTAAATTTTTGCTCTGGCAGCCACTTTGGCTGGTAACCAACCAGGTTGTGTTACATTGTAAAAGGTAATGTGGCTGGTAAAATGCTGAAAATGGCTGGTGGTTTTTTGAATTTCAGTCTATAATAGCACGTGCATAGACACAATAGTACATTTTTGCCACAATATGTGAGAAATACACTGCAAAATGATACTGCTTGACGAAATGACGAATGCCTGACAATGTTACAGCTGCCATATTGTTTGCCCTTCCGTACCTGATGACCTGCTCCCCTGTGGCTGTGATGAGAAGGCCGTGATCTGCCCAGGCAATGTCTGCAATCTGTCCGCTCTTCCCACTCAGCTTTACCTGTGAGCAAACACGAAACACACACAGACGCCAGCTCACACACCGCTGCGCACCCACAGATAACACATCAAGTTTTATGGCAAAAGTAAAACAATCCATCAAAACTGTGTGGCTATACAAATAAAAGATTTCAGTCTGCTGAAGTAATTAATGGCTTCTTAAAAAATGAAGGCTACATTATTTAGTGGTAAAAAATGTAACGTGTAATGCAGTGCAACTATTACAGAAGCCCCTGACTGCGTATCATGACGACACCAGTACCTTCATGAGCTCCTGGGCTCCCCCCTCAGGCCCCAGGCTGTACTGCGACAGCATCAGGGTTTCTGTGATCACAGCCAGAACATCTCGCTTCTCCAGATACAGCAGCTTCTGCACAGGGCTGTCCACATTCAAGACTGGGCTGCTCTTGCCCTTCTCATCAACACAGTGCACATATCCTGCACAGAGGGAACACGGGTGTACAGTACACTCAAATACATCTCACTCATATACACTTTACCCAGCCAGTACAGAGAGGGAAAACAGGTGTACAGTCTCACATACAGTTTACCCAGCCTGTACAGAGAGGGAACACAGGTGTACAGTCTCACATACACAGTTTACCCAGCCTGTACAGAGAGGGAACACAGGTTCACACATCTCACCTAACTCATCCACACAGCCCATCATAACACACTCTAACCAGAAAGGAATAAAACATTTTTTGTCTTTTTTTCTGCACTTAATTAACAAGTGTGCTGTGGATATTTAAAAACAGGACACGGGGGAACAGTTGGTCTCACCATCAGCAGTGCTGACAAAGAAAGTCAGTCCTTCCAGGGACCCCAGCTTCAGCGACGCCCCCTTCCCGGCCTTCCTCCAGTTGAACATGTCCAGTGCGTTCTCATCACCGCTCACCGCCGCCCGGGCCAGCTGGACCATGTCCCTGTGCACATCAAAGCAGTCACGCCTCGCACACAAAAAGGGCAAATGCCAAATACAATGAGTGCATTCCCCTCATTGTATTCAAAGGGGAGAACAGGACCGCAGCACGGAGGCTGTACGTACGGCGTCGCTAAGTACCGGAGTTCATTGTTGCGCTAGATCACCTGGATGAGACCGACTGATCGCTCCCAAACTGAGAAGTATGAACTATCTTAAGATGGCATATAGTCTGCCGGTAGAAAAATTTTAATTCATATTCTTGTGATAATATCTACCTTTTTTTTTTTAGTACTGTTCCATTAAAAACATAGTAATGATCTTTGATTTATCCTGAGATTAGCCATCTCAAACACATCCTCTCAAACACAAGACCGCCAAACCCCCTCTCTTTGAACTCATGGAAAGCCATGGGAAGCTGAATACCTTTAGCCACATACGTGCTTTCTGCGTGAAAGACCCATTACACTGAAGCACGTGACTCATGAAGAAGCTGTGTGCGCCTGTATTCTCACTTTGCTGCTGGTGCAACACTGGGGGATACTCACTCCCCTGGGGGCAAGATACTCACTCTCCTGGGGTCAAGATACTCACTCTCCTGGGGTCAAGATACTCACTCTCCTGGGGGCAAGATACTCACTCTCCTGGGGGCAAGATACTCACTCTCCTGGGGGCAATGGTCGAAACACAGAGCAGGTTAAGGGTTTGCCGTACTCCTGTTTGACAATGCAAGATCCCTGGATCCTCCCGCGGGGGTCCAGTTTCCACAGTGCCAGGATACCCATCTACAGACAAGCACGGAAGCCCTCATGAAACGCACAGAAGCAACACAAATGAATAAGCAATGCTGAGCCGCAAAAGGGAAAAACCTGAGCGCCAAGGCAGGGCGAGGGAGGGGCCTGAGGATGAGCGCACCTGGTCTCCTGTGACGAGGCGGCTCCCCGTGCTGCTCCAGTCCAGCAGGGTGATGGAGGCGGCGTGAGTGGCCGGCAAGCTGCTCTGTTCTCCGGCGGGGTGAGTCAGCAGCAGCACCTCCCCCGTCTCCCAGCCCACGGCGAGCATCGACCTGCTGGGGTGCCAGCGCAGCACTGCCGGCTCGAAGGAGCGCTCCACGTGACAGCCAGCAACATGCTCTCCCTGCGCGATCGAACGCGGTCACAAAAAACATTATGGCTGAAGAGAAAATACAATATGCGTTTCGTTTCATTTATTATTTATCATGCTACTATAGTCCATTATTCAAGGGCCACTTTGGTTGCTAATGGAGACAAAGATAAACACAAATAAAATTACAGAATACAATACCTGGCACGTGAACTTGAAAGATAGCTAAAAGTAGCGGTGGGAGAGTGAGCCCTCCTGAACCATTATACGATACGTTTATCAAATTACTCACTCAATTGAACCTGTCATAGTATTCTGCTACGGAGTTCTGCTAGTCCGCGACTGACTATGGGCCTGATTTACTAAGATCTTTTCAAAACGAATAAAATAACCAATGATTGGTGCAAAATAAATACCATGACCAATCACTGATCATGTTGTTGGTTTTTGTGTGTGCTAAAAGGTTTTGCACATGCTAAAGGTCTCAGTAAATCAGGCCCTATGTGTCATAACTCCACCCATTACGGGGTTCACGAAGCCTCACACTCCCATCACTAGTTGAAAGGTTTTTTTGAAGCGTGAATCACCTGCTGGAGGTAAAGATCAATGCAGCCACCAGCTGTGGGACTAGTTGAGGCCACCGCTAACACAGGCTGTGTGGAGTGCCATGCAATTTGACAGGGAGGACCATTTGACTCTGGGGCATCAATTCTATGATCAAAGTATACTGCCATGTCCCCGCAGCTGAACAAGAAAAGACAAGTCAATGGTTAAGAAAAATCAAACCCAACACACACACTCCTAATTTGTAGGTTTTTTTATTTTAATTTTATTTTTTTACAGCTTGTCCATTACTTCAGTGGCTACCTGTTGCTTGTTTCATATGCCTCATTCTTGCTAACCCTTATTTTAACTGTTCTTCAGCTCAATTTTTTATTTCTTCTCGCACCAATTCTCATCAAGACCACATACAGATTTTTCATATTTTTTCATTTCTGCACCTCTTTCTGTTCTCTGGGTAGTCCATGAGGGATTTAACTACCTGCTAACATTAAGATGATGTAGGTCTGTAGCCTAGTCTTTTTACCTCATTGCCTCCAAAAGACACATTAGTAGTACATATATAGTTAGTACATATATATATTATTTTGTACTATTTATACCATACCTTATTAACTAAAAAACCTGATCATGCTCCTATGTTTATTGGTGTAATGTTTGTATTAGAAAATTCCACATGTCATTTATAGAAGACTACATTACCATGCATATCCAATCTGTTTTTATTTCTTCTGTTTTTTCAGATTGTATTTTCCAAAGTTAATTACTCTTGATGAAATGGTGGTTTATACTCAATAGATGTAATATGTTTAATTTTATTTTGGCAGATGACTTTTTTCCACATTCAACCATGTGTTTTCTACATATTGTGTCCTAGGGACTATGCACGGACATTTTCAAGTGTGTTTGTGGGATCCTTTGGGTGCAGTATTAGAACAGACCTGTGTGAGCTGTGTAATATGTTCTGATGAAGACCTATCGGGTGAAATGTTAACCATCACATGGTTAAATAAAAAATAAATATCACTTTGCCTTTGGAAAATAAGGAAGTGTGAAAGTTTCAATTCAGTATTTATGAATGCAATCTAATAATCCATATAATTTCTCCTCAAAGATCTTATTCCCCAAACATCTGGTACATCTTTATTGCTTTCATAATAGTGTTTAGACTGTTTACATATTTTTTGTTCATTAACTTCAGGGCGTCGAATAATCCAGTAGGTCTCTTATGCGGGAGTGTACGGTACCAAATTTGCTCTAATAACCACGGTGTGTGTGTGTGTGTGTGTGTGTGTGTGTGTTAAACTTGACCAACTCTTGAGAAAACGTTGCACAAAACAAAACTTTCGGGTCACGAGATCAAGAACAGTAGTTGACTAAATAGATAGTAACGTTAAATAAGGTTCACTACTTTAATATCTACTAAAATTTGACAAACATTATTGAAGGCGAAAATTTTAAGCACCTAAATTTGAAAACAACGGTGATTTCGCCTCGATTATTAGCTTTTCTAGCTAACTAACGTTAGATGGTCAAGGCAGGAGTACCCATCTATGTGGGTTCAGCAGCTAAATTACACAACGTTACACGTTATCACACTAAGTTAACGTAACTTAAACGTTACACAAATTACGAGGTTTGCACTGGCTTATTAAGACTAGGTTCTGTCTTTATATATCCTCGGGGTAAACAATCTTAGAAAGAAAGCATAACGTAGCTAACATTAGCTAGCAAACAGAACGAAGTTAGCTAATTCGCTACCTGCCATTTGGCTAAGTTAGTTAAAATGGGTTCACGTTATTTCGCTAACAATCAATCTGTGTAAACGACAGAGATTAGCTAGAAAACTAGCTAGCCATCTGGCTTTTGCAGTTGGCACTAGCTTGGCTGCTACTAACGTTAACGTTAGCTATCTGTGATAAGTAACGTTGACTTGTAGCTGCCAGAAACTATTTCAAATAATTCGCAAGCGTTTCTTACTTACCTGCTTACTAGTTCGATCACTGTCAGAAATAGCTAAATACGTATTTTCAGATCGCTTAATTAAATCATGCATGAATCAGGTTAACGTCATATGTAAGTTATATGGATGTAACCTTTTAACGTTGCATCGCTAACGTTAATCTACAGGGCTATGAGAGGCCTGCTGCAGTCATACAGCAGCATCAATGTAGATGGCTAACAAGTTAGCTTTGTTCGCGCGTCTGTCCCAATTAAACAATAATTAAATATATACATGTAACACATTTACCTGAAAAGATTTGTTCTCTGAAACCGTTGATAGTAAAAAGAACATAAACGTGGCGAGAGATGGATAAAACTCCACCTATGTTTTGCTTTCAGTCCTGTGAAGCGGCGTCGCTTCTCGTTACCCCGACAACCTCAACAAAGATTTGCTGGGAGGAGTTACGAAAAGTTACGAAAAATGCCGAAACTGTGAGTTGGAGTTCGTTGAGGAGCATGCGCTCTGTTGTCGTGCGCACCATGCTTTGCATTTTGCTTGTCAAGTCTTGCTTAATCTCTTAATGTTTTGCTGGGTTTTTTTGCCGTGTAACCCAATTACAGAACTATGACAAAAGGACTTTAGTATATTGTCCCCAATAGTAAAAACTGCAGTACGCATTACATAAATAGAAATGTTTACTGGAAGCATAAGTATCATTTGGCATCTCATGAATATTGTAGCTCTCACAAGCTAAATTATACAATATCAAAGAAACCTGAGAACACAACATGACTGTGAGATGACCTTATGTAATGATGATCAACCTTAAGTTTAAACTGTCCATCAACTGGTTGTCCCATTTCAATACAATAAGAGGGTTGGCACCTCATTTAATTTTGAGCATTTTCTCAATACTTGGCACACTGGTGGAATCCATATGGTGACATTTAGTACACAACAAAATAATTAGTCAAACTAATTAGTGTCATAAATTGACTTAAATAACATCACAAATTCTCTTAATGTTGAAAACAATGTTCTATCACAATTTTACAACAAAGCTAGAGTGAAATTAGATTTTCTTTATTATATTTTTCTATTCTACACAAGAATCATTTTCCGTTTTTATACATTTAATGACGACACTTTGCGGTTTGGTATGACTGAAGAAAACTAAAAGAAATTAATTACAATGCTTCACATGAACAGCATACAAATGTGAAGGATGCACTGGAGGGACCTATAGAACATGCATGTTCATTTGCAGTAAGGAAGGAGGATGTGACTGTTTGTGGGGGCAGGGGGCTGACAACTTCCTCTGTAAACACCTGTGCAGAAGAAGGATTTTGGGCCAGATCCTCAAGCGCAGGAAAGAGAGAAAAAAGACATCCTCCTTCCGTGTTAAAATTCCAAAGGCTTATTTTTGTCCCAGTGACTCCCATCCTCTTGACCAGTCTATAAATATTTCGGCAAGCAAATGATTTCGAAGTGCGCGTACTGTGTGGTCGCAATCTGGCTGGACACACTGTTCCGGATGTGGCAGACCTGAACGAAGACCATTTTACGAGAAGGACACCCAACCCCCCCACCTCCCAAGCCCCTCTTCTCCGCCTTGTTTACCACCCCTGCCCCGGTTATGGCTGGAGAGCCGTGGCTGGGTGTTCCAGCCCTGTTTTCAAGCTCTTCTCCAGCAGCACTAGGCACTGCATTGCCAGGCTCCTGCAGTCCGTATCAGGGTCCTCCTCTGCCACATCTGCCCAGGAGAGATGAGTCAGCACACTCAGTATATTCATTATTTTAAAAGGAAGCAGGAGACAGAAATGAACATAAAGCATAACAAGGCTGCCTAAATCATGGGTACGGAAACCAAATCCGACCCTGGGCCAGTCCTGTGGCCCTCTAATGGCTGTAAGGGCCGCAACATAATTTAATTACACTTTAGCTACAGCCCACCTAGAAGGGGTGTGCACAGAGACAACACTATCTGTATCTGTGTCAGTTCAATCAGTATTGAATTAATACAAACATAATTTTATTACTCAGTTAAAAATGTAGAGAAATATGAAAATGGTTTTTGTACAACACATTTGAGTAAAAAATTTAAAAAAAACTGGCAATGGCAGATTACAAGATTATAGATTTAATATGCAATTACACTACAGTCCATTTCATAGGGTTGGCATTTACTCACAAGGTAATAAACATTAAAATATTCCCGGTTCACAAAGCACGTCACGCAGATAGTCCCCGTTCAGAGGACATCCTGAAATCTCTGCTGCACTTCCTGACCCCTTATTTCCGTTCAAGCCCTCCTTGTCACTACAGCTGGGCTCCCCCTCTCCGAAATGAGACCAGGACATCCCTGATTGACGCAGAGTTTCCAGATGCCAGGAACAGCCTTCAGCAGCAGGTTGTGAGTTTTGAAACGTACACCGCGACCGTGGTCGCAGTCATTAAAGGGCACCGCACCAGCTGTGAAGTCTCCCTTCCGCCCAGTCCTGTATGTTTAATCTCTGGCTGCCTGACTGAACGGCTATACTGACCAACCTCTCGTGTTACTGTACTATACTGTACAAATATTTGACCTCCACAACCTGCTCCAGTGAAAAGCTATATTCAAGTCATATCCTGGGATTGACAGCATAGAAAAATAAGAATGTGAGAGAACATAAATATCACTACATGAGGGTGGTTGTTCATAGGATACCAAGGTAATTATTTACTTTAAACACAGATACATTTAAACAGAATTACTGGTAGTCAATATGGTAGCAGACACCAAACACACCAAACACAATATACAAATTCCAAACACAATATACAAACTCCAATTCCAACATTGGGACAGTATGTAAAATGCACATAATGCAAATTATATATATTTTTTGCCCCTGTCCCAACTTTTTTGGAACTTGTTGCAGGCATCAAATTTGGAATTACCGTATATTTACAAAAATCAATAAAGTTGATAAGGTAATACATTAAATATATTTTCTTTGTACTGTTTTAAATTAAATATATGTAAATATAATTTACAAATCACTGCTTTCTGCTTTTATGTGCATTTTACATACTACCCCAACTTTTTTGGAATTGGGGTTTGTATGTTTTTTGTATTTTTTTTTTTTTTTTTTTTTTGTCCCCATAAAAATATCAATTTCTACTTATGAGCTCCCATATGGCAATTACTCCAGTGTCTTACCTGCCAGCCAGGCTCTGGTCTCCAGCAAATGATCACTGAGCTCTGAAAGTAGGTTCTGATTGGGCATGCTCAGGAACACCGAACAGATGGCAAACAAGACACCCCGTCGTACCATCCTGAGACAGGAAGTGACAGAGTTGAACAGATAACATATGCGAGAAGAAGCAACAGGATTGAAAAAAACTAATAATTTAAATAATCTGGCTGATACAGTAGAAATAACATCACTGCCCCTTTCCTACTCACTGGTCTGCATGGTAGCGCACAGCCCACACAAAGTCCAGCAAACTTCTGCCCATCTGAGTGGCCACCTGCAGGACATAAATGACATTACACTTGTCACTGCAGAAAGTAGGACCGGATCTTTCTGCATTGTAAGGAACCACTAATATATAGCCAGAAAGAAAATGCCAATTCGGCAGTAGTGTACCGGGGCATTAACTGCCAGATGCACAAGGAGGCCCAGTGTGTGGATCAGTCTCCCCAGTACCAAGTGGTCACTTCCCAGCAGGTCAAAGGTCACTTGCGGCCTATGACACAAGAGAACACTTGATGAAGATAGTTAAGCAATGATGTTGCTTACACAACGTTTGGTAATGTACAACACTTCATTATCATTGTTTCACAGAAAAATATTCATGAATACAGCACTGTGTGAACCATGGAGGAATCCTCCACTCTTTCAGAATCCAGCAAGTACCTGTCATAGTTCCGCAGCAAAGGGAAAAAGAAGAAGCCAGCGACGGGGGCATACCGGTTTGGACAGGCACTTGCAGGGGGCTGAACAACTCCCTGCCAGACAACAACAGACAACAGCATCATCATAATTGCCCAGTCTGCCAGTGGAATAGAATACTACATTAGCACCAACAGTTTTTTCATTTTTGTTGGGAGAGTTCCAAGCAATCTTATAAAAGAACTCTGTTGTCAGAGGTAGTTCAAATCAAGTTTATTTCATAGCTTAATGGGATTTTCATGAATGTCAGTGTACTACAGAAAAATACTGAAGCTTCACTCACAAGAAAAATAATAACAATAATAATTAGCAGCAGTAGTAGTAGTGATGATATTCACATGCACAAATACAGGCCTGCGCTATAGCTGGAGGAATTGAGTTACTTTACTTTAGCAAAGCGTCTCGTCTTGCTCTGAATCCGGCGCTCCACAACCTGCTGCCAGTGCAAGGGGGAATCAGAGGGGTCAAAGGGCATCACTGTGGTGGCAGGCTGATTCCCCTGGGTAAGCAGATTCTTCTCTGTGATTGGCTCAGAGAGCTCCTGCGCTGAGAGAGCCAAAACCTGACAGAGAGGACACACAGTGAGACACTCCATAAGAAATAAACTGTATACTAAATTAGGGAGAGTATACTGGACCATAAAACTGAATTATGTGGCCTAACACCGACTCTGCTGCCTCACCTCTAATATATCGAGTCGCTGTCGCAGACTGTAATTCAGACTGTAGAACTCCGTGGTCAGGAACTCTGTCACCTGGGATAGAATGACACACAAACAAGCAAAGAGTTATATAAAATTGTTTGGATGCTAGTACGGTCTCAGTGAAGACTGATAGGGAGACCATGTCGTACCGGGATGCAGTCCATAACAGTTAGTGCAATCATGGCAGCCTGGCGCTGGCTTAGGAACCCTGATGTGTTGTACTTGTTCTCCAGGTGCAGCAGCACCTTGGTCAGCTGGACACTCACCTGTAGAGAAGCACACTGAGTATTCACACCCCACATACTGAGCCTAAGCACACCCTGCACACAGAGTATTCCCAAACATACTGAGCCTGAGCACACCCTGCACAAAGAGTATTCCCAAACATACTGAGCCTGAGCACACCCTGCACACAGAGTATTCCCAAACATACTGAGCCTGAGCACACCCTGCACAAAGAGTATTCACACCCCACATACTGAGCCTAAGCACACCCTGCACACAGAGTATTCCCAAACATACTGATCCTAAGCTCACCCTGCAAACAGAGTATTCTCAAACATACTGAGCCAAAGCACACCCTGCAAACAGACTATTCCCAAACATACTGAGCCAAAGCACGCCCTGCACAGAGTTTTCCCAAACATACTGAGCCAACGCACACCCTGCAAACAGAGTATTCCCAAACATACTGAGCCAACGCACACCCTGCAAACAGAGTATTCCCAAACATACTGAGCCTGAGCACGCCCTGCACACAGAGTATTCCCAAACATACTGAGCCAACGCACACCCTATTCCGTTAAACACACTGAGGACATTGAGCTGACAGGAGGCAGCACTGTGGGACAGGAAGGGCGAATGCAGATGCGTCCCTCACTTCTCTGGCTGTGGAGATGTTCTTGCGCACCAGTCCCGCTGCAGCACGCAGACTCAGCTCCACCCTCTCAGGGTCTTCAGAAGTCAGGAGAGCTGAGGGAGGAGATCAGAGAGAGCGCTGAATTACACACAGCAGGCCCTAGCTGAAACAGCAGGCTAAGGCAGGGCCCTGTTCGTACCCTCCAGGCATTCTCTGAGGTAGAGAGGAGGGGCGGCTTTGGTCATCTCCTTGTCTTCAGACATGTCATAGGGGGTGAGCTCATCGTCACTGTCAAATACACAAACACAAAACCAAAGTAAACTGTTGGGTCCGTTTAAACGTGCTACTCTTACTGCAGATACATGCATACAAACACCAACACATGCATATGCAAATGGTAAAACAAAACCTTAGTTGCAAAACATTCAACAATATACAACATATGTATGTATAAAACATACACACATATACAGTATGTGCACACAAACACATGCACACACATACAGTACACAAACACATAGCTCAGCACATGCAGGACTTTATAAAGGATCTACAGCTTATAACACTCGAATCTGGCCCTCAAGGTCAGTAGAACTCTGCTGGTTTTCTCTTCAGCCTGATAGACTCGAGTCCAATAATGTCATTGATTTGCCAGAGATTATGCTCACCTGGTGTGTCGTCAGATTTAAATCAGTCCCTGACAACAGGGGAGGAATGAAAACCAGCAGTACTACTGGTCCCAAGAGCCAGATTTGAGCATCCTGGCATATAAAAGGTCACAGCAGTCAGGGAATGTGGGACTGGTGCCTGGGGCTGTGTTAGAATCCAGTTTGTCCATCCTCACCTGTCCAGCTCTGACTCACAATCCTGGCCTACTGATGAGGTCTGGGGGGCAACAACTTCTGGTGAACTCTGCCCTTTGATCTCTGAACTTTGGTCATTCTGGAGAGAGTTGGGTCTACCAAAGGGAGAAAGAGGCTAATTGAATTGAAAGGGATAGAGGCCTGTGGAGCTGAAGAGGAGATAGAATTGAAGTGGACTCTGTCTGAGACTGCAGGCATCACCTGTCCTCAGGCACAGTGTCCTCGGCAGGGAGAGGGTCCATCATGGACAGCAGCTCCCGCGTCTCCTCGTCCTCCTCGTACTGCAGGCCAGAAAGCAGCAGTCAGCCAACACAGGACAGAATGAGCACGTCACACCTGTAAACATGCCTTCAAGGTCTGCCGCTGGAAAAGATACCACTGGGAGAAATCAACTAAATACATTCTTTATTTCAGGCTTCAACTTTCAAAGGCCTTAAAGTCAAAAGGAGTCAAAGCGTTTTGCAGATCAGTTGGTACCTGGAATTTGAGTTGGGGTCCGTTAGCGTCCATGCGGGCGCTCAGACACTCGCCTACAATCATGCCCGCGCGCCGCACCCGCATCACGCTGTTGTCAAGGTGGCACTGCATCCCACCCAGCATGCACTGCAGCAGTTCTGAGGGTCGGGAGAGGAGAACGTGTGAAATTACACTGAAGTCGTCCTCAAGGTCAGCGCTATTAGTGCTGACGGGGGCTAAAACGCAAACCGTATTGAGTTTGACAGCGCCTGGCAGAGGGACGCCTCGTGGGGTGTAGCGGGGGATGGGGCTGACCTGGACGGAGCCCCTGCAGCTCAGAGTCGCTCAGCAGCCCCAAACACAGCAGCAAGGCCCGGCTCAGGTACAGCTGCTGCTCCACAGGAGTGTGCCTGACCGCACTGCTGTTTGCCCACGTCTGGCACAGCGACCGCAGGACCTACGCACACGCATACGCACATCTATACACATTCTGAAGTTCCCAAACGGGAAAATAAAAATTATTCTATTCAATTATATTCGTAAGTTAAACAGAAATACAAACGTACACGTAGTATAAACCCGTACACACCGCTACGCAAACGTACAGTTACTCAAGCTATCGCTTACTGCGTTTCCGCAAAACGCCTTCCAACAGGGAAGAAAGTGCTACTGCTCCTGCGATAAAACACAGATTTGCTGCACAGAGATTCCCGACCTGAACGAGCAGGGGCCGGCGGTCCCGGTCCTGTGCCAGATATCCCACGAGGCTGCGCACTACTCTGGTCTGAGAGAGAGAGGGAGAAACGGGGAAAACGGGAGTCTCACGGTTAGGCACAAGTTGTGATTTGGAAACTTGCTTGTTATGTTTTGCACCACCCATCGTCTCACCTCATACTTATACTGCAGCAATAGGAGTTTGTGAGTGATGACAAACTGGGCCTTTTTATTCTTCACCGCTATGTTCCCCATAATCCTGGACAGAGTCCATGGTCTAAAGAGATGGGAAAGAGGCTACTTGAAACGCACAACAAAAAATCGCATTTATATAGTGCTGAAACCCAGTTCTGGCTAGACTAGACTACTATACAAAAATTTCAGAAACTGAGTCAGAGCCATAATAGAGTTTTGTATTCAAGGACACATTTAAGATGGATGCCATCACTCACCCTTCCACAGCCTGCACCAGCCCTGTGACCACACTCTCCATCCAGCGCTCTGGAACATCCTCCATCAACCGCCAACACACCCTCTGCCACACCATGTCCGAGCGAGTGTGAGTGGAGAGGCGTGGTGCCAGCTCTTTGAACATGTGTTCTAATAAACAAAACACACACAGCAGAAAATCATATATATTAAACACAGACACTCACACTATTATTTTATTATTTTTTTTCCCCCCCAAGCAGGACACAACTTACCACTATGGCCCTGCATACAAGCCTTCCCCAGAAGTTGTGCCACAAACCTCAGGGAGCAGTCCTGGTTATCTGTACAAATGCACAAAACAGAGGCGTCACAGGCAGGGTTACACAAGGTACCATCGACTTGAAACGTATGTGTGTAAGCAGGACTAGTGGCAGCACAGCTTGCATACAAACACAAACAAGGAACCCTGAGATTGCTGCCCCACCTCTCAGAGCCTGGCAGGTCCTCTCCAGTGTGATGCTCAACTCCCTGGCCAGCAGGGGGTAGTATTGGTCAGGAAGAAAGAGGGGTCGGTTACGCGGATGGAGTCGGTTGGCGGTAAGGTCAGGCAGACACACCAAGCGTCCCAGGAGTGTCTCTTTGAGCTGAGGGGAGTCTGGGGAGAAGATTCCCTGGCAACGAGACCACAGCAAGGCAGCTAGGCGGCCACTCTGGAGGTACCGCTCCAGCAAATCCACAACCTTGTCTAGACCTGCATTTGGGCTGAAGGACAAACAGTCAGGACAGAATGGTTTGTGGCACGTGACCCAACCTGCAAACCACAATGACGTAATAATCTGAATATTTCTCATTCACAAAAAAGTCTCACCTGGAGGAACCAATATAGTCCATTAGCACCAACAGAGCCTGGTCTGGTGGACCTCTGAGGAACATGCCATCCCACAGCTGTGAACATTGTGCAGAGCTGAGGATCCGCAGTCTGTCGGTTTTCAGGTTACCGAGAAGAAATGTCAAGATACCAGTGTACTGCGTCCGGTTGAACTCTTCTCTTTGACTGGGTGAAGTCTCTTGGCATCCAGTGTCCACATAACTAGCTAGTTTGCGAAGGGTGGCTGTCACCTCCTCGGCATCCTGGGAGTTAGACAAGGATTTGATATACTGGCTAACCTCCAGATGTACCTTTCCTTCTTCGCGCGAATTCTCCATTTACAAGCAATCCTGCAAGCAACATGAAATAAACAACGGAAATTATTATGTATGGTTTACTAACATCAAATGAAGCTCTGGCTATAACTCTCATCTGTAAGTAAAGTAGCTACACGTTCGTTAGGTGTAATTTTCCTCTGCTTCAATATTGCTATAAAAAGTGAGCTGGGAAAGGAAGCGACACAATACAAATGCTGAAAACCCATTTGAATGTCCGATGTTTCCATTCTTTAGTAAGTGTACAACAAGCGAGATCGGAGCACGTAGCAGTTTAAGATCTAATTTTGGAGAATGGTTTCTAGCTAGCTTCATTTTTGTAATTCAGTTAACGTTAGCCTTCAACCACACGCTATGTGACAGCTGGCAAGTGAGGACATGACTATTGACAACCGTGTAACAAGCGTGTTCAATTAGCCATTTATTTTTACGGGTCTTAGCTGGCTACGTTGCTGTTAATTCGTTAAAAATCTAGCTATAGCTAACCACAGCAACAACACTTTTATTGGAGGACTTGCTATTCGAACACCACCAGCGATCTGTAAAGTCACGCTAACATAATAAATTTGCAACTCACAAATATAAAAGCTATATCTGAAGGCCATTAAGTGAAACTTACTTTAAAATGATGACACATTCTAACACATTAACATTGACATTCCTTTGCTAAACCCCATAAGCGCATTCTTAATGCGCGCCGCCATTTTCAAAACATGCCGGTGGTTGTTAAAAAAAAGAACCGTGTTGGAAAGAAATGTTCTGAAATCGAAAAGAAAGGTTCCGCCAGGCAAGAGGAGCATGATTCGGGCCTACCGTAATTATTGAAATATATTTCTGCAGTGTTTAAAATGAGGCTATATTTTCACGTTTGCGATTTTATTTCCAATATGTATTTGCACAATTTGGGACATTACAATTAAAATGTACACATCTGATTTGCAAAGACGCTTTAATTGACGCTCTCTGTGCTGAGATCAGCCAGATCATGTGAGGTTTTTTAAAGGTAGTTTTAAACACGCGCGCATCGGATTTGATTGTACGATATAACCTGTGCTTTTTCATCATGAGCCTTCATCGCTGATGCGTTACTTGCACTGCTGACCTGCATGCAAGCAACTCTTCCAAAGTGAGCTGTTGTTGTTGGCTACTGGTATACAAATATGGGAATGAATAAACCGCAACATCCTCTGTAACACTTCAATTCACTGTGATGCAACTTTGAAGTGTAGTTGGTAAGATGTCAATCATCTTTTTTTGTGAGAAGTGTGAACCATGATATGTTTTCACTAGTAATCACTCCATAGGTATAATGGGAAAAGGTTAACATTGCGTCATGGATACATTATACTTGACATTTTTACTTTTCAAAATGCTATCTAACCATGAAGGAGTTGAGTACCAAAGCTGATTTGATGAGTAGATCTAATATATCTGTTTAACTGGTGTAAATTTCAGAAAAAGTTTTAACTGTCCACATGGTGATCCATTGACAAGACGGATGGTTGTGTTTTTGACTTTTTTTCACCCAGACCCAACTTTGGATGGATGTCATTCCTTTACAAATGAATTTATTAGCCTGTACTTGCTTGTGACCATAGACATACACCTATAGATACGTCTGTGATATGGGATGTATATGTCCACTCGTATGGGCACAGGGTGACCTCGAAAACCACCAAAAACATGTGTGACTGAACAAAGTGGCTACTTTTAAATGTCTGAGGACAGTTTGATGAGCTGTTCATTCGAAATGGCTCAGTCAAATGTGGCATCTGGTTAAAATGCAGAAGTGGAAACAGTAGCAATTCTTGTGATGTAAATTTCAATACCATGAATGACAACACAAAAAACAGGAGACATTTCCATGTGATTTCAATAAGTTGATATTCTTTATCTTTTTTCTCACCTTTTACAGTGAATTGGAAAACCTATAATTCTCCAAACAATGATGATTAGGCCTACATCTTTAGGATTCCTTCAAAAGATACAGTAACATACAGCAGTAAACAATACTGATCATTTAATTAAAACAATATCTCCCACTTCAGTTTATAATACAATTATTAGTCATATTGAGAACGACTCGTTTTATTTCTTCATATTTTGTGCCTGTTTTTACAGGCAAGTCATTACTGCAACGCTTGGTTGTGATATTTCTGCCTCAGAGACTTTCTTTGGAGTGTTGGAAGCTAGGCTGTGAAGAAAAGGCTTTGTCCTACAGACAGAAAATGATTCATATACACATTTAATTTCATTATAGTTATTAAACAAATTGAAAAAATAGACACTGCTCACCTAGTCTTTTTCAAATCGGCATGAGGCATATCCTGAGAGAGTACTGGACCAGCAAACAAACACTTTGGAGCGAATTTTGGCCTGAAGTCAATTTGTGAAGGTAATAGCAGGTCAGTGACTCTATTTCCATGTAGACATACAATACCTATGCGCATAAGCTATATTTTAAGAGATTGTGTACAAATGATAAAGATATTAAGATCAAAATACTCAGGAAAAAAATTTTTACACACCACTTTCTGTAAGTCACTGGCAATATAAGCTATACCAGTGTTCAACCAAAATTGATTAATTGTGCAAAAGTTGAATAATTCTTTGGCAAAGTGAGAGGACTTCAAGAACGTCATAAGGATGGTTAAAGTGCATATTACAATTTCATCCATTTTTTTAAAAAAGCTTTGGAAATATGAGTTCACAATTGTGTAACCAACTCTCCTCCCCATGTACAGCAATTGCATTACTGGTCTCTCAAGCAGCTATTAATTTATGATGTATTCAATTTCCAACTTAACAAGAATTATTTATTCCAATACACTGTAGCTAAACCCTCATTAAAGAGACAGTGGTCATTTTGAGATGCAAGACCCTTCTCTAGTCCTGTCTCCGTGCATTATGCGCCAATACTTCTTGACAATATATAGCTTATATCTGCACAATATATATTATGTAATTAGTTTGTCCAGTCTCTTTCAGTGCAGCCTCACCCACAAACATGAGCAAAACTAAATTTGTTAAAGACAAACATTGACCGTATAAGGTCTGTGTTTCAGAAGACATAGCGGTGAGCAGTTAGAGTGTTGAAGAGCAAACAGGAATAAAAAGTCATTGAAGACAGCTCTGGTCTTCAATGTAACTAATGGAAGGTCAGTAATGACACCTGTCACCACAGTGCACTTTGCCGTTCCGCCAGATTCCTTCAAGTAAGACATTGTGGTGGAATAACCTGCCTACTCATTTGTATTTGCTCAGAAAGCATTTCCAATGGGTCAAGTCACTTTTGAATTCAGTTCCCTTCAGAATCCGGAAACACTTAATATATTTACAGATAATCCCATCCCCTTCAAGCTGAGCATTTTACATAGATGCAAGGGGATACTTTCGGGAGAAGGAAAACATTTCTTCCTGGGTATCACATCTATTCACATTCAAATAAACAACGGGGAGGGGCATTGTGACATTCCATTGGGAGAGGGAAAATTCCCAGAGAAAGACAAAAGTTGTCATTCCTTCGTACAATAAAAAAATAGCTAGATCTACAGGTTAGAAAAAACTTGTTTACATGTACAGTAATTTACATCCAAGGCCATTTTATTTAGCATTGATTAAAGGAAAAAATGTAGTACTGAGTGCCTAGGTGCAGTAGTGAGGATGTGTCCTAATACTGTGATATGTCAAGCCGTCACATGGCTCATCGCACTCCTATGGAGCAGACCCCATAGCTCTCTGCATCCTCAGGACTACGGCTAAATGTCAACACTAATATACATCCAGATATACAGATACGGTCTTAGAATTTCCAGACATGGTGCGTCAATCACAAGCAATATGCAAAAAATATAGAAGCAAGTTGTCTTACAGCTGTCTCTGCCACATAAATTAATCCACTGGAGTGGCGTAAAGACCTAGTGAGATTCCAAGAAGGCCCACCCCAGTGAGGTGCTCTTCTTCCGTTTCTTCTGTCCAGGTTCTGGCGCCTCAGTCTTGCATTATGTTCTAAATCTCCTTCACGCCCGACAGTACAATAGTTATTGCTTACGAATATCCACATTCTTGGATATTCGGTCTTTGTGTCCTGTATATCTAAGCATTACATTTTTAGACAGCAAGAATGAAGGACAACAATCTCCTTTATTTTCTGATTAAATGATTCATTGCTTCTGCATCTAAATGTAGGCTATCCCTTAGGGTGACCTCCATCATGGAAACCAATATATCTACACTATTACTAATGTAGTTAAAACTAAAATGGCTGTGCAACTTTTGCCAATCATGTTGATTATAGACATACACTTGGGAAAAATGACAAAGCCTGTAAGAAAATGCCATTTGTGTGTGGCGCAACAATTAGAGAAGAATATTTACTGCACTCAAGTTATTTAGAGCAAGATAAAGAACTGACCAAATTATTTGCCCCAGAAAAATGTTTCAGTAATGTCGCTTACAGCCTCTCACCATTCAACACTGAAGAATCAGACAGACTTACTCCCAAAGAACAGCACTACCCATATCGTATCTCTCAGCTCAGGGACAAAAGGCATAACTTAACATCTTTGTTAAATAGGTAGGTGGGCGATTGTGTGGCTTTTAGCTGACAAGCTAAGTTATAAAGCCTCATTAAATAACAGATATAAACGATGCTGTGCTGTGAAGTGCTTACTCTCTGGGTTTTTTTCCCCCCACCTGATCCTTGCTTGCTTGTTTCACAAGTCGGCAGACTGGTTCCAGGCTTTTATAGTATCAGTTAGTGAAAACCTTTCATGTTCCTCAAAGCCGTCAAGCCCTACAACGTTAGTTAGCAATTACTGAATTGAAGACCGAGCGCACTGTCCCTTTTAGAGCTGGGGAAACTGAAGGTTTTCCATGAGAGTGGACACAAGTGAAAAATACATTCCTCTCGGCCCTCCAGAGTCATTGATACATTTTGGAAAGGAAATCGCTCCACCCTTTGCTGGCAATCCTGCCTCTTCTATGCTAATGAGTGCTGGGAACAGGAGGGGTGAGCGCACAGAGAATACTGCACCCCAGTTCCTCAAACAGCTCCACTCAAGATGGGCTTGCTCTGCTGTAAAATAACTCTTGGAGTCGCGCAAAACACACAGACATACACACCACCGACGGACAGACTGACCCTCAGGGCACCTCCCGTTCTCCTCAAAAAACTGCCCCTCACTTGGGTCTGCTGGACTCCTCACACAGAAAACAAAACCAAAAACACAAACCAGGAGGATTGAACTCGCGGGAAGGAACAAACTTAAGACGATTAACTACAATCAGCACTTAAAGCCTGAGTAAGAAAGGCAGCTCATTCAGATCATTCTCCCTGTATAAACAGATTTCACTTAAACGGCTGCTTTCTGGTTTGCTTCAGCTTGCGCTTCATACATTTTTAAATAGCTTCGTTTAAAATGGGCCGCTAGGGCACAGCGGCACACTTCTGAAGGACACGGCAACAAAAGACATCGTTTCACACAACCCATGGAGCATGGTCTATAAATATGATAGAACCTGCACTTCCACAATGAACAGTTGTAGTTTGCTGTCTGATACGTTACAGCGTGCAACTCTCATTTTAACTTTAGGATATTCAAAGGTAGGAGTAACAGATGTTTGTTCATCCCCACGAACCTTCGCATCCCTGTGAAGTTACCCTGGTCATTAACAAAGAGAGTGAACCCCCGAAGCAGTGAGGACATTAGTGGACCTTAGAGCACCTGTGAAGAGCTCACGCTGTTCGCCATTAACTGTGACAACTCATTAAAACGTACAGGGTTTATAGTGTAGTGCGTATAGTGACTGAGCGCCTTCAACTTCTGAGGGTCAACAGCGAAAAGCACACGCACACATGTACATATAAATAGTAACACATAGTGGGAGAGACAGAGGAACACCAGACCCCTCCATCCCATATGCAGGGAAGTTCACAGGAACCAAAATGCACAACACGCAACAAAGGATAATGCACACAGGGCACAGTGTTTCCAGGAAGGATGCTACCGAACCCTGTGAAACTGCATAGACAGAGCAGCGACACTCAGGCACAAAGCACACATCTTCCAATTCGTCTTCAGAGTGTGTAGAATGACTATTTCTCCCTCTTCTCTTTACGATCCGGGTGTGTGTCCAGCCCCCAGTGTCCCAAGGTGTGGCGGGGGGGAGCGAGTAGGGGCTCTTTACTTCACCTCCAGGATGGAGGGGCTGGATTCCATGATGGCTACGATGATGCGGTCGATGTAGTCCTGCAATCTGAAGTTAATCTCTTCTTGCTTGTGGATGGCTTCCATTAACTTAAAAAAGGAGGGGAAAAAAGAACACCAGCAGAAATCAGTACACCAACTCTGAGACGCATGGGAATGAATGGTGACAGAACTCCACACGATGCTATTTTTATATCCATCTTAAGTATGTGCATGGGGCTGTATTAGGTGAGCAATTTTCCCAATTGCAATTCTATTATCGATTGCATTGTCTGTGGATTTTTCAGCTAATAAGCAATTAGTTGAAGCCAGCCTCACCTCGTCTCGAGACACAGAGCTGATCTCTGCAGCCAGTGAGTCAGAGAAGGAGGTGGCAAACAGGTTCTTGGCGCCCTGGATGCTGAGGTTGATGATCTGCCCGTTGAGCTCATCATTCTGCTCTTTCAGGCTGCGGTTGTCCTGCAGGGAGAGGTCAGGCTGTAAGTTACGTAAGCAGTGCAGATTCCTCTTCCAGATCAGCGAGCTCACAAGCCTCACTTTCGATGACATCACTTCGATGACATCTCAAAAGCAAAGGGAAATTCTGACTTTCCCCCAGTGCTAGCAGTTTACATGAAGGAGTGCAAATACGCGTCGCCGCAATGCCAGTGTGTGGCTGGGCACTGGGTGCCGGGGCGGGTTACCTGCTTGAGCCTGCGGATCTCCTGCTCCAGCTCAGCCTCCCGTGTGCGATTCTGATACTCCTGCAGGCCCGCGCTGGAGGACCGCCCACGCTTAGCCTCCACCTCCAGCTTGTACAGCTGCAGGTGCTCCAGCTGTTTGCGCAGATCCTCGATCAGCTGCAGGAACATACAGAGCTCAGTACATGTACATGCATACAGAGCTCAGTACATGTACATACATACAGAGTTCAGTACATGTACATACATACAGAGCTCAGTACATGTACATGCATACAGAGTTCAGTACATGTACGTACATACATACAGAGCACAGTACATGTACGTACATACATACAGAGCACAGTACATGTATATTGTGGAGGGCACTGTATGTACATGTACTGAGCTCTGTATGTATGTACAGTTGAAGTCGTAGGTTTCTATACACTTAGGTTGAAGTCATTCAAACTCATTTTTAACCACTCCACAGATTTCATATTAGCAAACTATAGTGTTGGGAAGTCGCATATCCTTTGCATGCCATGACTTCCTGATGTCTGTGACCCAACAACATCAAAAGACTTGTGATATCTTATATTCTGGTATTCTTACAAGTGATACTATAACGTCTCTGCATTTGAATGGATCTCTATGGGAATTGAAAGGTGGGACTAGATTTAGCCGTAAATTACACTGGAACAGTATGGAAACAATTGGTTGGCTAAATGGCTCTAAGTCATCAAGGGTCTGACGTATCAAACAAGCCTTAAATCATCACTGCTGCCAGAAATACAGTAGGTATGGATGGATAACTTGAAGGGTTTATTTTTCAATAGGAGTTCAATAGGAAAATATTTCAAAAAAACAACCCTTGAAGTGATCCATCCATATCTACTGCATATCTGGCAGCAGAGTGATGGTTTGAGGCTTGTTTGATACATCAGACCCTTGATGACTTAGATGATGCGAGGCAGAAGATGACTTGATGTTGTTGGGTCACAGACATCAGGAAGTCATGGCATGCAAAGAATATGCGACCAAATATAAAAAATTTAAAGGCACAGTCAACTTAGTGTATGTAAACTTCTGACCCACTGGAATTGTGATATAATGAATTAAAAGTGAAATAATATGTCTGTTAACAATTGTTGGAAAAATTACTTGGGTCATGCACAAGTAGATGTCCTAACTGACTTGCCAACACGATAGTTTGCTAACATGAAATATGTGGAGTGGTTAAAAATGAGTTTTAATGACTTCAACCTAAGTGTATGTAAACTTCCGACCTCAACTGTACATACATACAGAGCTCAGTACATGTACATACAGTGCCCTTCAGTATTATTGGCACCCCTGGTAAAGATGAGTAAAAAGGGTTATAAAAAATTCACCTTTTGGTGAATTAGCTTAATCTCACACTGAAAAAATGAGAAGAATCCAACCTTTAATTGAAGTGAATTTATTCTGAGAAAAAAGAATCCCTCATCAAGAAATAATTATTTTTAACAAAACCACGTGTGCCACAATTATTGGCATCCCTAGAAATTCTTATGAACAAAATGTAACTGAAGCATTTTTTCCATTTATATTTAACTTTTTAAAGTTGATCAGAGTGTTTAGGAACTTTTAAGCAGTAATCCATGACTTCCTGTTTCACTGGGGTATAAATATGACGTGACACAGTGGCCATATTCCCTTATTCATACATCAACATGAGAAAGATAACAGAACACACAAATCAAATGAGGGAAAAGTGTGTTGAGCTTCATAAGTCAGGGAATGGCTATAAAAATAGCTACTCACCTGAAAATGCCCATATCTACCGCTAGGGCAATACTTAAAAAGTTCAAAGCAACTGGAACTGTTACAAACTTGCCTGGAAGAGGACCCAAGTTTATTTTGCCCCCGCGCACAGTGAGGAGGATGGTAAGATAGGTTAAAAAAAAATAAAAATCCTCAAGGATCACTGTTGGAGAATTACAGAGGAAAGTAGCATCTTGGGGTCATCAAGTCTCCAAAACTACCATTAAACGTCACCTCCATGCCCACAAATTATTTGGAAGGCATGCCAGAAAAAAGCCTTTCTTGTCATTTCACCACAAACATAAGCACCTGGAGTTTGCTAAACGCTACTGGAACTGGAACTGGAACCATGTTCTATGGTCAGATGAAATGAAAATTGAGCTTTTTGGCAACCAACACTCAAGGTGGGTTTGGCATCAAAAGAAGGATGGCTATACCGAAAAGAACCTGATCACTGTTAAGTATGGTGGAGGTTCCGTGATGTTGTGGGGCTGTTTTTCCTCCAAAGGCCCTGGGAACATTGTTAGGATACATGGCATCATGGCACCATGAAATACCAGGAAATTTAAAATCTGAATCTGGCTGCCTCTGCCAGGAAACTAAAACTGGGTCGTCGTTGGATCTTACAGGGGTGCCAATAATTGTGGCACACGTGGTTTTGTTAAAAATAATAATTTCTTGATGAGGGATTTTTTATTCTCCCCCAGAATAAATTTACTTCAATTAAAGGTTGGATTTTTCTAATTTTTTCAGTGTGAGATTAAGCTAATTCACCAAACGGTGAATTTTATATAACCCTTTTTACTCATCCTTACCAGGGGTGCCAATAATTGTGGAGGGCACTGTACATACAGAGCTCAGTACATGTACATACACTGAAGGAAGGAATGCTGGTTAGTGAATGGAGAGTAAGACTTCATGAACTACAAAATAGGTTGGCGCTATTAAGTATTATATAATGATTCACTGATTTGAACTAATAATGATATTTATCAGTGGAAAAGAAGGTCTTCTAATTGGTTCACTACCGGGAAAATTAAAAACATTTGGTACACATTTAAATGGGTGATTTTCAGTAATTTAAATAATAATATGTGGTAGTTAAATTAGAATATATCTGTAATTTAGCTTGATAGAACACGGCTGCTCCAGTAAATCAGACTCCTGTCTCACCTCCTGTGTGCACTCCTTCTCCGTCTGATTCTTATGCCGCTCGTGTGTGAGCTTGTCTGTCATCTTCCTGTGAGATTCCAGCTCTTCGTTCAATCTCTCCGTCATGTCTTCCACATTATCCTGCAACTTCCTCTTCTCCTGCAGGAGCGAAGGGGAGGAGTGTGAATGAATGTGTTAATGTGTAAATGAATGAGTGAATGAACAAGTCTGTCTGTTAATCACATTCAGTCTTAGCAAACACATTAAAGAGGAGATGATGCAGTGGTGGCTGGGATGTTGTGAAAGCTCACCTCCTCCAGCCTCTCGATGTTGGCGCGCAGACAGGGCACACAGGAACGCAGCTCACTGTTCTCCTCATCCAGCTGCTGGAGCCTGAGACAGCACAGCACACACACACACACACACACACACTTGAGTCAGAGCACTGACATGCTTGCTTCAGAGCACAGACACACACTTGCGTCAGAGCGCAAACACACAGCTACTCAAATATCTCAGTGTAGGCCAAATTCTGCTACAGCTAAGGTACAATAACTTAATTTACCACATGTAGGAAAGGTGAAAGTTTCATTAAACAGCAATGGTGCTGAAATATATCAGACCATCCTATATTTAATTTGCCCCAGTGGGTTTTGAATTTTACGGCATTAAGTCAAGTGTTTCTGGCGGATTTTTAACTATATAATCAGGCAAAATCTCATCGGACTACTTTGATGTCAAATTTCAAAGCCATAGCTCATCAGAATCACTTTGATGTATACACTGGTTGGCTGGAGGCATGTGTTAGCAGTAAGAAAGTAAGAAAAACAACGCGCTTATTTGCCATGAGGCAGGATTTACAGTGACCATCCCCTGACCTCTGTAGGTCAAATTTCCTAGTATTTGAACCTTTATGCACTACCACTGTTGCCTGTCAAGAGGTGCTGCATCAGAATTCTAAATACCAGAAGCATTTCTGAGCAATAAGCCAGAATTTCGTAAAAACACATAGGATTAAAGGCAATTTCTAGACATCTGTTTTCTACTAATACTCTGGGAAAATATTACTAACATAACTTATGAAGATCTGTATTACTTGTGTTGGTCTTGTTTTAAAACAAAGACGAGGACAACACAGAAAAGCCTCAGTGGAGAGTCAGTACTTTATTATGCCATTGGGTGGCAGTAGTGTGCCATGGTACCCAGAGTCAGTTCTTTCTCCAGCGCAGAGAACACTGGCACATCTGGCAGTCTTCAGTACCAACAACCGATTTTCACCGTTTTCAAAAAGCAAAGCAGTCACATTCCATTCCAGTGAGTGACTAACAACGTAACCGCCGCTCATCACATGACTTTCTCCCTTGTGATCACCCAGGTGTTTGTGAATTCTGTGGTGCTGTTTGGCAGCTACTTTTCATCCAGTGTTGGAAACCATCAGTAAACAGACCCAGCCGACGGTTCTGCCGTCCAAATGGCTGCAGGGAAAGCCAAGGCAGCATCTGCGACTATCGCAGACAACTCGTCTCGAGTATTGGAGCGCGAGGCAGACGATCCGTCTCGGGTGTGCGAAGCAGACGACTTGTCTCGGGTGTGCGAAGCAGGACTACACGCGAGGCGGACGACCCGTCTCGAGCGCGCGGGGCGGTCGCACTGACCTGCTCTGCAGGTTCTCCAGCTCCATGCCCCGCTCGCGCTCCAGCTTGCACAGCGCCTCCTTGTGCCTGCGCACCTCCAGGTGCAGAGCCTCCTCCGCGCGCGCCTCCTGCTCCTTCAGCTGCTCCTCCAGAGCGTTGGCCCTGTGCACCAGCTGCAGGTTCTCCTGCCGGAGGCGCGCGTGCTGCTCCCCGCTGGCCGCGGTGTCCTTCTCCAGCTCCGATACTCGCTTCTCCAGGAACATCACCTGCAGCGGGCGACAAAGCGGCTTCACCGGGGGGGCACCGTCTTCGACGAGACAGCGGAGCTACGGAACGAGCCGTTTTAAAGGCGGCAGATGTAGGTCAAACCCCTGCATGGCGGGCAGGCGGCTTGTCGTACCTTGTCGGTGATGTCGGTGTCGGCCAGATCCAGGATGTCCCGGGACAGGTCATCCATGCTGTCTATGGTCAGTGTGCTGCTCTGCAGCAGGTGTCTGTTTATGGGGTAGAGATGGAGGGCAGTCAACACACAGACAGTGATCGCCACCACTACCCAGCCTTAAGTATTCAGTTCATTCAGCTCTGGTCCTTTCTAGTAATGTTACAAGTCATGAGTTTAAAAAGTCTATCCTCAAATGGCACCTGCACTCTCTCTCTCTCAGATATCTTATACACGAGTCTACTTTTCCTCTCCCTGAGGAAGTAGATAACTGACTCAGAGTGGTCAGCCTGTTGTTTTAATTTGACGGTCAGCAGATTACATACGACCAACATTCTGAACTCCTCTCAGTGTCACATGACTGATAACCACCCCCCCCCCCACACACACACACACACACACACACACTCACATTAAAGATTAAGTATACATCCCTAATTTCTCACCCACTGACAGCTGGCACCGTCCCTGCACTCCCTGTGCCCCAAGCCATACCGCTGTCACTCTCGTGAGAGGAACAGAGTGGCCAGGGTGTGAAATGAACACCCGCCACCAGCCAAACTCTGCTCACAAATTTTGGCAGGTAACCAACCAGGTAGTGTTATATTGTAAAAGGTAATGTGGCTGGCAAAATGTTGAAAATGGCTGGGGATATTTAGAATCCACAAGCCACTCTGGCCAGTGGGTGAAAAAGTTAAATTCATGCCCTGAGACTGGCGTTCACGTACGTACCTCGCCACCTTTTTACTGGAAAGCCTCTTGCTGCTGCTGTAGGGACGAAGAACAAACAGGAAGCGTCAGTCAGGAAGAGAGGAGGTGGGAGAGGAAACAGAAAGTGCTCCCCGTAATCTATCCCTCTGACCCACTCCCCCCCTCCTCCACACCCCTTCTGCTAAAACAGCCTGTGGCTGTAGCTACGGAGTTCGGCGATGGAGGAGGGTCCAGGGTACACAAACCGTCACACCAAACCACTGAAACACACACGATGACACACCAGCGCTGCATGCGGTGGAGGCCCTGCACTGTCACACACTGGACTCCGAGCATCCACACCAGAGCTGCCCGTCTCCCTGGGTGATCTGGACAGGTCTCCGGGTCAAAGTTCACAAGGACTGGAATGCATCCCATAGCCTGCCCCACAGCTCTGTTCAATATCTCTTGGGAATATTTGGGATAACATTATTTTGCCCGATTAAGTATTGAAGGCACCGGAGCTACTGTAAAAGGGGGAACCCTTAAGGTAAAAAGTATTGGCTTGGTTTGTGCTTGGCTTCATAAAGCACTGACAAAGGGATACCGTCTATGCTAAATCATCCTGGGACAGAGCCAGAAAATGCTTGTACAGGAACTCCTTCGCCTTCTCAAAGAGAGAATTCTGAGGTAAGGCAGGCTCTGAGGAATTCAAAATGCCCTATTTTCTGTGTGTATACGTTTCATTTCTATTGGTTAAAGCACTGCAGAAAATGTGCAGTCTGAATATTAGTCTGCATCAGCAAGCCAACTACTGACTGTTTTAAGGCCACACCAACGAAAATATGTGTTTGAGTGTCTATGTATGTCTGCTTGAAGGCTGTGTATAGAGAAGCCATTTTGAATGATGGCTGGCATCACAGCGGAGTCCTAAATTCTGATGTTTAAGAGTGGAGAACCAGGGCTATGGAAAACAGAGGCAAAACTTGCTTCTAAGATAAAGACTCAAAGAAATTCTTAAGGACAGATTTTAAGTAAACATATTCTATAATGCTATACGTAATGCTATAACCAAATGCTATATGTAAGTTCATGGCAAAAAGTTCCACACAACAGCAAAGCACTACTGGATACTGCACCTACCTGCAAATTACTTTCTGGGAACTTTACAGGCAAACATGACAGCAGCCAGCACAACACTGGTTTCTTCCACGAAACGCAATGACAAGCCCAACACAGTTCACATGCATGGAAAAACACACACACAGGGAGCGAGGGTGATTTGAGGGGGGTGGGGGGTGGAGCAGCATGCGTTACCTATTCATTTCAAGGAAATTCAGGCGTGTGGAGATGTCCTCAAGGCGACTAATTTGTTTGTGACATTGGCTACAGAAAAAGTCAAGCACTTCCTCCCTGAGAAAGCTCTGAAAGCTGGCAGGGAAGGGATTGGCTCTGAGGACAGCGAGAGAGAAAGAGAGGGGGAGGGAGGGAGAGGGAGGAAAGGAGTGAGAGAGGTGTGAGCGACAGAGAAACCACCAGGATGCTTGGGATTAACACTGGATCCACATTCTCGTAAACAGCCTCGGAGATCGAGCGTGCAGACAGGGATAAGTCGGGGGGAAATCCACACACACTCAAGTTGCTTTATAGTTCATACATTCATTAGGGCATTCCTTAGCTTTGGGAATAAAAGTGAGACTATTTCACCAAACAAAAAAGAAAATCAACCCGATTATAGAAGAATTTCTGTAATCAACCCGATTATAGAAGATTCTGCAGGCAGACGAGGATTAGTAACGAAAAGAGACCTGAGGTTTCAAATTCAGCGAACAAGGCGAACGTTTGCAAACTATTTCAAACTTTTTTCCGTTAGCTTTGTGTTCGCCGCAAACGTTTGCAAACATAAGCGAACGGTCTGAAAAGGTAGTTTGCGGTGAACAAAAATGGACGCGGGACTGAGGGAAATGTGTTCCCATGGAGATTCAATTGAAGATACCGGTAATGCAAACAATTTGGAACGTTCTTAAAAAGTTGTTCAAATTTAACCATTCAAAGAAAACATGTTTGCCACGCACGTTCGGCTCTCTGTTCGCTGAATTTGAACGCACCTCAGAACTAGTAACTAGGTTACCCAAGGACTGTGCAGTGTTAGGAAATGTTTTGTGCAAATTCAGGAGAGATAGCCGATATGGAAGTTAAGTTATCACTTGAATAAAAGCGGTATCACTTGAATAAAAGCGGTCGCTGCACAGAAACACAGAAACAGATTAATAAAAGAACAGGCCTTATAATACATCTTTTAAAAATCTGCTCTCACTGCAGATCTCTCCTGCTTGTACATTATAAATGCTCTCTGCCATGGTTATGCAATATTTGTGTATGCCTTGGCACAGTGTTCGGCATGGGCGATGACCCTACAGGAGCGCTGACCCTCGCTGCGCTCCGCCCGTGTGCCAGTGCGGGCCCCGCACCCGCGCCGGGCGTCTGCTCTGCCAACGGACGTGAGATGCGCCGCTTCCCCATGACCCCGCCAATCAATTAGAGAGGCAGCAGCGCGTGCGTAACCCCCCCCCCCCACCCCCCACCGGCTATCTCAGTGCTATCGCCGACGTTTCGCATTCCGTCTCTCGCCGCGTCCTTGAATAGAGATTCCTGCGCGCGGGTCTGCAGGTCTTCGCGGCTCGGCGGGCGCCGCTCGCCGAATCGGTTGTGCGAAACGTCCACCCGCTATCAGCACGAGCTGTGAATTACACGGCGTGCCGTAATGGGTTTTCTGCTAAAGCAGAGCCTTTATCTTCCCTGCCGGGAAGGCCTCTGCGGTAATGTAGCCTGCCTCCGAGCACACTTCAGCACTCCCCCTCGCTCCGGGGGGGGGAGGTCAAGCGCGCTTCAGAGTGACCGCGGAATCAGCGGTTAAGGCCCCTCCTTTTGTACCTTGCTCACCTTCGCCGCACGTATTAATCTCCTCACAGTGCTCTACAAGCACGGGCAGGCCTTCAAGGCCGTCATTAAAAACATATCTGCCCTCTCCGACGGGCGCGATCGGGCCGCGAGGGAAAAGAGAGGCTCGTGCTTTGGGTGAGAGGCGCATTAACAAAAAGGCCAACTGCTCTGTACTGACACAGGGCTCCCGAGGGCTGAACTGATAAGGGGTGGAATCAGTGCAAGCTGATATTCTTCTCCATTAGCGGCCAGCAAACGGTGCAAAATTACTTATTGTGGCAGAAGCCGTTAGCCGGGTAGTTATCGGCTAAGAGCCTCCTGGCAAAATAGATTCGGAGAGCGCTTGATAACATTATAGAGCGCTTGATAACATTATAGAGCGCTAACGGGAATGAAGCACTAGCCCGGCTTACAAAACACGGATAAGAAAAACAACAGTGCATGCAGGGAGAGTGGGGGTAAATACAGAGAAAATAAACAGAGACCAGTGGAGAGGAGCATGTCAGCATGTCAGAGCTCAGGGCTGGAGAGGAGGGAAGCGAGTAGTCAAGGCGTATTGTGTATAGCATTGTCAGACACTTTAACAGGCTGCTGCTAACAGATACTCCAGCTCTCCTCTGTGAACAAGAGCTTTCTTTCAGCTGCATTACAGATCTTTACTCGGGTCAAACGTCATCCTCAGTACCCGAGATCTTACCTGTCATTAAGTTATTCACAAGATATTCATGTTATGAACCTTGTTGTCACATTTAACTGTGCCTGCTGTGGCCTTTCAATCACACGGTGAAAAGTGGAAAGACAGAAGGCGCTTCTTCTCAAGGTCTGAGCCGTGTTAGAGCCGCTTCAGCCTTCAGTTTCCATACAACCAGTGACTTATTGAGCGAAGGCAGCCGTGTGGTGGGACAAAGCCAAGGTACAGCAGCCTTGAAGGACACTGCTGATAGAGCCGTATAAATACACTGGCAAATTAATGCTTGCGATTACATAATCGCCACGGAAGAAAGTCAAAGGGGGGGATGTGTTGTGCCGCAGGGAAGGAACCAGATTTTATCCGCTGCCTCTTCCCTTACACGGCCTAAGGAAGGCGCACCTCCTTTAATATATCGCCCTCTCATTTATTTCTGTTCTATTCATGCTTCATTACGGCCATACATTTACTTTGATCATTTATTCTTCTATCAACCCTTGGGCTACGCCCCATTTACTGTAGATACTGTTATGTGGCCCGCTTGTGACCTGAACTGTTTCAAATTCCTATTTAAATTTTAGACGCGTTGTATTCGTTAAATAGAAAGTATTCATACTAGGTTAATACTAGTTTTAACTACAAGCCTATCATCTTCTCTGGCCTCATTATTTAGTATTATGTATATATACACAGCAGCAGTCATTTCCTGTACAGACTATTTGAGTAAAAAAAAATAAAATAATAATAATAATAATAATTAAAGGGCCCAGCCTCCTTCTGATTGACACGATGACAGAGAGCAGAGTGGGCGTGACGTCTGTACCTGGGAGAGAGCAGCAGGGAGGAGCAGTGGGCGGGGCTGCCCTCCCCCACCGGGCCCCCAGGGCTCTCCAGGAGCAGGTCCAAAGTGTGGTTCTCCCCGAAGTCTTCAAAGTGCTCCTCCTCCCCTCCAATCACCGTGGTCAGGGAGTGACTGTTGAGCTCGGAGCCCAGAGACAGCCTGGGGGAGGGAGAGGCAGGTGTGAGAACGCGGGCAGAGAGCAGGGGCTACACATCACGCCTTAGCTGCTGGCGGCTAATGTCACTAGAGCGCTTAAAAGGGCACCTTTGTCTCCTGCAACCTCTTGCAGCGCGCGTCTCATTTCCATTTGACATTTTGGTACAGCAGATAAAACCAGCCACGCATGTGTGTACACACATTACTTCAATCCCTCGGCCGTTGAAAGATTCATTGTTACAGTACGTAACCTTGTTTAAGCAAAACACCACGTCCTCCAAGATGTATGACTGCAATGGAACTAGCGAATCCCTGGATTAAAACCACCCCCAGCCTGGTGGGGTATGAATTACTCAGTCACTGCTATAAAGTGCAGTTGGGTCAAATAGATCACAATTATTGGCCATGTGGTCAAGGAAAAGTGGGCATTGGTCAGAAGGAGAGGGGGGTCAGGACGGGTATCGTTAACTTTACAGCGCTGTAGTAGGTCACCCTGCCTGGGGCACTTGATTTCAGTAAGCTTAATGTTCCCATTAGTTTTACTGCTCTCATTTCCATTAAGCTAATAGTGTACTTCACTGTTCCAGCTGCTCTAAGCTGACACAATCCTCCAGAGGGCTACAGTCGAGGTTATAAACCTCCTAAGAAAAAACAGAAAGCCGAGAGGGTTATTTGGAAAAAGAGCAACAAAACAATGTACTTATTTGTTACCTGCCGCAGCAGTGCAAGCAATACCCTTGTAATTCTGCATAATTATTTATAATTTGCATAAAATTGTTCCTGTAAAGGCCTGTGTTAGACTTGTGTTAACAAACAGAAAAAAATATGAAAGATGGGGATCACTGCACCGAGGCATTCGGGGCATATCTACCTACAGCAGCAGGCATTGGCAAGAGGATCCAAAGCAGAGACAGCCGACCAGTTAATGACTAAAACAGCACCCGGCATGTGCATGTTCACCCGGCAACGGTGAATGGCCAACGTGTCTCCATGCTCCATGCTGACAGAACGTCACACATTTCACATTAACAACAAGCGCACAAATCAAAACCCTGAGAGCAAACGGTTTGTACCTCTGGGACGGGCTGCCTGCACCACGCCTCTGGAAACAACCCCTCAGTAGGGGCAGAGCTCTTCTGCGCTTTCCATCTGCTCTTGATGACTGGATACGGCCACAAATGGGGGCTCACAAATGATGTGTGTGCCCTTGACCACGAGCCAAAGGAGGACTACCACTGTTGCTGGTCTATCGGAGTGGCCGTTCATCTTCACTAAAAGGTCATTTTCTTGACTGCCACTGGTCATATTTCCAGATCAAGATTCAAATTGGGGTATACACTGAATACTGAGGAGAATTCTGAATATGGCTCATACTCAAATTCTGCTCGGGAGTTACCACTATATTTATCTTCACTGCTAAGCCCATGAAAACATCTGGGCTTTCCAGTGTTATACAGCTGGACCTGGAGTAATCCATCCCAACCCTTACACAAATTGGAGAGGGGCAGTTCACAACTTAAAGGGGCAGTTAACCCAAAAATGAAATTAAGCTATGTTTCCATTTACCCGGAGTGGCAGTACTCTGGGGCGATCGATACAATGTTGACACTGCGACCCAGAATACTGACGTGCTTTGGTTGAGACTTTGCACGGATATACACTTTGGTAGAAAATAGTTTTCTAAAAAACCGTGTACAAGGTCTGTGGATGTTCATGAGTAACCGTGTCATCATTATATTTGGAAAGAGATGTTGTTGAGATCTTCAAATGGAAATTTTTGGTGCTTTGATCACCACAAACATTGGTCCCGTTGAGGTCTGTTGGGGTGATATCAGGGTGAGCTGCAGCAGATATCTTGAAAACTCGTCAAATCTCTAGAAACTATCTGGATGGATAGATAGCACTCCGGGTAAGTAGAAACATAGCTTAATCTAATTTTTGGGTGAACTACCCCTTTAAATAAAGGTCTGATCTGGCCTTCAGTGCATTAATAAGGTATCACACCCAACTGTGGACCCAGATAAGCAATTATAAAAACAAGTAGAGTAGAACCACATGAACGGGAACTACATTGGGTGACTGGTCTTAATCACAACACTTCTGTTGAAAACAAAGATTGTACACTATCAAAAAGATATAAAAATTTTGTTTATAAACAAGTTTTTTAGAAAATGCAGATTCACTTGGGTAATGTGGTTTTACTCACCAAGAAATAAAAAACAAAAAGTATGTTTACCAGATAAAAGCAGGCTGACCGTACGGGCTGACTCATAAATGCTGGAAAGTGACAACATAAGCAGTGATTCACGTCGCAGCTGACGGCTGTACTGGGTGCAATCTGGAGAAGTTTTGCATTCGGTTGTCTCGCATGGCAACCTGCCAATTCGACTAAATCTTACAGACTCCTTAGCAACAGCAAAGCCCGTTATTAATACTTAATACAGACCTTTTGCCTCCCCCGAGCTGAGTTTTTACTCTGAAAACAGCCCTTAGTTTGAGAACATCCAACTTGTATAAATCAACTGCGAGGAAAAACTGATGGCGGTCATATTCATTTGATTCCAGCCACTTTACAGTATGAATGAGCAGTGTATAAGCACCCACAGTAGCGCTGGCAGTAGGCATCCGTGCCTTTGTCAAGTACACACCGAATGTTCCCCATGAGCCTCAGGATCAAGAAAATGTCACTGACCCCAGACTGTTTCCATACATTACAGCAGTACACTGCAGGGGACCCTCCGCGGCCGCACTTACCCACGACTCAACCCGACACAGGTGCCGAGATCCATCCCACGTAGTGCGGGCAAGGTGAGGTCACGCATGCTTCGGCAACCCCACGCTTCGCAGGTCCGCTGCGAAAGAAGCCGGACGGCTCTCCGCGGACGCAGGCAGGAGTACGGCCCACGGGCTCTTCCTCCACGCGACAACGCAAGCGACGAAACGAGCCGTCTTTAGCCGTGTCTGCACCTTGCAGTCAGAGGCTCGGTGAGACGCCGGCGGTGATTCGCGGAGGGTTAATCAGATTTACTGTTTAGCGGAGCAAGAGGAGCCGCCGTTGCCCTATCCTGCCAGGGGCCCAGGCATTGGCCAGGGGAGGAGGAGGAGGGGTAATCCTGTTTAATCCTCTTAAGTTCATGCCATTTATGCCAGTATTTTTTATTTATTTTCTTATTTACTCTTTTTGTTTTACTATATATAACATGCGAGAGCAAAATATTTTTTCTGACTCAGCCCTACATGACTGTTTCATTACAGAAAGCATATACGTATTTTACTGTACATATGTATGCACAGTAAAACTGCTTGTTTTATTGTAATGTTACTGTATGTTTTACTGTAAAGACAGAAAAACCAAATCAATAGGTTCTACCAAGAAAAACACATTTTCCACTTTTGCAAAACTGTGAAAAACATAAATGGATAGACTAAAAATACGAACTAAAAATGCATAATACGGTCTAAACTTCGGGTGACAGCATGGTGAACAGGCAACCTTTAGTGTTAAATATTTTTTTAATGCCACGTCACTTACAGATAACTTTCCGACTTACAGATAGGCGTCTGAATTTAACAGTAGTAATAAAAGACCCGGAAACCTTCAGCTGAAAGCCTGCAAACGGTAAACTTAACCGCACATTCTTTGGTCCACAGGCAGGGTTGCGAACTTAAGAAGGTTAACTTTTAATCACTGGCCAGAGAAGGCGCTAATACACATACATGCCGCAGTCACCTATCCATCCAGTAATAGAAGGTTTCATTGCAAAAGCAGGTACTGCTTTAAGAAACTAATAAGCTGCGTCTTAGACTGGTAGAGGGCCGTTTAAGTTACACCACAGTGCCTGACTGGAAAAGTGCTGATTGGATACATAATTAGCATCACTCTTCCGTCTGTTTATCACAGGATCATATGATGCACCATTGCTACAGCTCTCACTAAAAATAAATCAAACCTGAAGCTGGCCAACTGGGCATCATAGGATAAAAACACTTGGACTAAAATGACAGCCAGTAATACCGCCAGTTGATCTCCTTGATTGAAACCATCAGCCCGTTGGCTAGTCAATTTAACATACAACATAGGCTTGCAGTATGATAATCATCTCTTCTCCCAAACGCCGTTCCTTTGGAGAGGGAGGAGATTACTCTTCAATATGTGTTCCTGTTGGAGACAAACTGTCTGGCCAGCACAAAACATTTGGTATTCGGAACAGTTGCAGCCTCTGGAATGGGAAGGGCAATAATCCCAATGACAATACAGAAAAGACTAAAGGCTCTGACCGGAGATCTTCAGAAGAATCTAAACATGAAAACATCCACAGACTAAAAGGGTTAAAGGGCAGGATCACGCTGCAAGTCGCCTACCCAACATTAATCATTGACAGAACCAAAGGCAATAGGATCAGACTCACCACTTTCTCTGACTTTTTCCCATTTACCTGGCCAATTCATAGCAGCAGGGCTTCTCCACCCTTCACACTGAGTAACATTTCACGATCTGCCGGGAAGCCCAGCTCTTATTCTGCTGTGAATGCTATAAAGAAACGGTTCCACTCCGAGCGGGCCCCATGAGACCCAAGTCTCGTGTCATCAGGTCATTTATTTTTTTTGTATATCACAGGGCCACTGACATAAGTCAGAGAGACAGAAGTCAGATTCGTCCGTCTGCATCCTGTTTAGACCCGGGGAAATGCAGAGCCGGAGATAGTGGGACGACCTTCCGAAATCTTGCTAAGTGCTGAAAGTCGACATGCAAAACAACTGCCGACTTCCTCCTGCGGACAGAGGAACGGGGCAGAAAGTGGACGAGGGCTGAGCTTTAACTTTTACCTTCCACAAAAAACAAAAAAAAAGAGAGAGAGAGAAAAGAGCCAGCTCCGCACTTCCTGCCATTCAAGGCCTTCTCCGGGCAGAGAGGAAACGAAAACACACGTCCCGTCAGCCGGCGCTGCTCTGTCCTGCAGCGGGAGCCGCGGGTCAGCCTGTCAGCAGATAAGCCCTCTCTCCCTGCCTTCCTCTCCCGTCGCTGGATCCTGCACCGCACGCAAAACACAAAGCAGCGCAGCCACGGAGAGAGAGGGGAGCGGACTCTCAGCGCTCGGAGCCTGCTTTCAAAACTGCTCTGATAGCGAGAAACCGGCTTCACATGTAGAGGCTAAACCAGCTGAACGCAAACACGTGTAAAAGGCAACCCGGGCGAACCAACTGAACGCGGTTTAAAACCGGGCTGCTTTTACCGGATTTTTGACAACGTCAAATGGCAGAGCCGTTCTACGATCGATAACTATTCTAAAATATTCTGTAAATGTGGTGCTGGTCATGCGTTCACATGCAATACATTTTGCTAGCTGGGTAGCTTAAACATTGACTCAAAGTTGTTTGGTAAACACAGGACTGTTTTCGGAGATGTTAAGCGATAGCATCAGTCTGATGCTGCTGTCAAACAGGTGGTGTCATGAATCTGTTTAACCTGCAGGGGGCAGCAGTAGAGGCTCTTATTATTGCCCCTCTTCCATGTCACTGTTGTCAAACACCATTCAGAGTAATTAGAAGCAGCTCCCTTTTCAGTCCTATAGATCATTAGAAAACAATAATCTATGGGTCTGAACACACTCTAGCAACTATAAGTCACAATCAATAAATTAAAATTACTGTTTTTGCTGCTTTATCAAACAATTGAATAACTATAAACATAATACCAAAATACAGGCACTCAACCCTACAGAAAAATGGAAACAGTGACTTACTGGAATTCATACAGGAGGTGTAAATAGCTGTATTCACAACTCCAAGAGTGATCAAAGCAAAAACTGGAGCCACAACTTGGTGCCAAGAGCTAAACTGTAACTGAAGCTGGAACGGAGAGAGGGAAATCCAAACACAGGGTGTGTATGCTTAAAATCCTCAGCAAACAGAAACGCACGGACAGCACTAATCGATGCAAAATCTTTCTCTGCCTGTGGTAGAAATTTCTCGACTTTTATAAAGATCTGGCTCAAGGTCTCAAGTTTTAACATTGTATCTGAACCTGTTACAGGGGATTTTGGTGGCAGTGCAGGAAAAAACCTTATAGAAAAGAAGCTTTTAAATAGGTCATGTTAGAGTCTAGGTTTTTGCGCTTAGGTATGGTTTATTCCCATATTTATCAAAATTCAGAAGGACAGCTTCATGCACTAAGTCCGGCCCAATGAACAATAGCATAGGTGTCTACCCATACGGTTTGCCCATAATGTGGTGGCTCTGACTCAATTTAGCGAAGTTACAAGTTTCATTGTAAATTAATTAATTACTAACTTAGCAGTCTTTAACAATGTTAACAGTTACTACAAAATTATCCAAATTAAGATTAGAGCTAAATTTATAACCATACATTAATGCTAATGTAGCTTAATTAGGCTATCAGAGCTGTTATGTAGGCTAGTAAGATGGCAAAACTGCATTAAAAGTGCCACAAGCTCATGCAACACGACTCATGCATAATTTCGGAAATTTTAGTATCTATCTTTGCATTTCTCCTGCAGTCGGTTGTAAGTGTGTGGGGTGTCTCAGTGACTGTTTAACTGTTTTAAAATGAGCACCTGGCTGAATTTGTATGTAGGCTACACAATCATTATTATGTGGAAAGCTAAATACAGAAATATTTTAATTAAACTTGAATCATACAAATAACTGTGGTGGCTAATGATGTTAATAGATAATAGATAATGTTCTATATGATTTTTGGTGAATTTATACAGTTTTGCAGGCATGAAAATAAGGGCAGCTCTCTCCAGAGGTTGACACCTATGCAATACTGACCCCAATTCAAAGGCAAATGATGTAATCTGCCTCATGATGCCCTATACTGAATTAAACTAATGTATATGCAGACGCTTCAACAAAATGAGTCTACCCCTTTATGGATAAAACACGAGTCTGAAGCAAACTAATACAGCATAAACAAGTTACTGATGTTCAGGGATCAGGTGGTTTAAGTTTTGATCAGGGACTCGCTAACTTTGTCCTGGTCTGTCACAATGGGAAAGCTTGAAATGTGCACAACTCAGCTCAGCTTTTGACACGTCCATGAAAACTTCTTCAGCTACTCGTAGTGCCAGGCCCTTCACACTGTCAGGGTTTGTGACACGTCTCTCCAGACACTGGTAAACACTGGTAAAACGCAGAGCCCAGTACCAATAGAAATTAAGAACCAGAGTGTTCCGGTCTGTTCTTAAAAATAACAGAAATGTGTGACCAAAGGTGGCTGAGGTTCTATAGTATTTCAAAGAAAGAGTGGATTCAGCCTATCGCAGGGAACAGCTCTTAAGAAAACAAGCTGAATAAGTTAAATTAATTAGCCCAAAATGCCACAACAGCATCATGCAGTGCAAAGTCAACAGCTTGACAACATGTGAAGTAAAACATTCACAGGGTCTCCACTGAAGCAGGTTGTCAAGGAGACCAGAGCAGCGAATGAAGAAGAGCGGCCGTGCGGTCTGGCCGGCCCTGCGGCTTCCTATAGTCCCTAGTCTGCGGCGCTGCGCGTTCGGGGGGGGGGGGCAAGCTGACCTGCTCCCGGTCTCCTCCGGGTCGTGCAGCGCGGCGTCGATGGCGCTGTCCGTCTCCACCTCCTCGTGCAGCTCCGGGTGCACCGGCGCGCCCGTATCTTCGTCTGTGAAGGTCTCGCATTCGCTGTAGGTGCTCTCTGAGCCCAGATAGGCGCTATCTGTCACCTCATTCTGCTGCAGGAGGAACAACACAACCCATAACATTACCATCTGTATCAGGCATCAGGCACGTCATATTTCACTGAAAGGTTTTATGCGTTTACGTGCGTGTGATATGCGCACGCATACACACACAGATATAAATACGCATACAGTGCATGTATATGCTACAGCGATTATGTTATGTAAATATATCCAATATTTTGTTTACGGAAAAAAATGTTTTGCTTTCGTAAGAAAAATTATGTAATATGTTGCCAAAAGGGAAATGGGTTTATCTGTTCCAAAGTAACAGATAAAAAACTTTAATGAAGGGGTTGTAATGATTAACATGCTCTGTAACAAGTAATAAACTTGTTGCCTACACCTTACATATTCTAGCCTCGTATGTTCTGTTTGGAGTATATCAATTAAATTACTGGGCTACACAATCTTTGTATGTGAATATGCCAGTACATCGCCTGCTTGTTTAACTACAGTCAAAAGTGTTGCGAAAAACCCAAGAAAACACTTATAGCATGCACTGCTGTAATAAAAGGATCCCTAAGTAGAAAATGCAGTCCTTCAAACCCATCAGAAATGATGAGAATGCCAGACTATTGATATAATAGTATGGCAATGGGTAGACATGTCATAGAAAACATATACCTATTGACTACAATTTCTGAAGCAGGTTCTCTGAATAGCTAGCATCATCAAATATCAACCATCAAACACCATCTCAAAGCACAAAATGAAAACAAAACAAACCATTCAGCCGGGCAGAGCTGACAGCTTGCGACAGAACACCTGTCAACATCTCAAAGCACACCCCGGAACACACCCATACGTGCATTTAACAGTCCGTCTGAGAAACCTCTGCATGTAAGCACTAAAACACAAAGATGAGCAGAGAGATTGCGCTGGTGTGTCAATGCGGAACGCTTAGCTTGGCCAGGTGTCTGGTCCAGTCGGGCGACCCACACTGGAGACGCAGACCCTACCTGCTGGTGCGGAGGCTGCGAGGGTGAGGAGCCCGGAGGGCTGGCCGCTGTGCCCAGTGCCATACTGTCCTTCAGGGGTCACAGACAGGAAGGAAAGGCTATCATGGGGCCGAGAGAGAGCGAGAGCGAGACGGAGCTCTGTCCTGCAGTGGGCTCCGAGACGGGAAAGTCCGAAGGGCAGGAGGCATAAGGCGCTCCTGCTGAGAGCAGCGGCGTCACAGCGGGGCGGGGCCAGAGCAGGGAACCGTCCCCTTTCTTACCCTGAGCTACAAACCAGGGCACCTTGGGGTTAGAACTGATGCTGTATGCTGAGATCCACTCAACAACAGTCAACCAGACATGCTATGACAGGAGAACAGCTCCCATTGCTAAAATATGCGTTACAGAAATCACTGAAATGCATATGTGAACAAACGCATGCACAAAGCATACACCATAAAAACACAATTCCTAAAAACCTAAAACCTAATCTACCAAATAAAAACAAAACATTCACCAATATGTTTAACAGAAACCAAACAAGCCATTTCAAAGCAAAGCTGCCCGTTTTTCTACGTTCATTAAAGTACCTTGGCCCTGGCAGACGTCATTCTTCATTCTGCTTCCACCAGCAAAAAGGACGTTCCGCTTCATCCGTGTACAATTAACACGAGCATCCTGCTTGTAAACATTCTGAGCGATTAATCCACAAGTCAAAAGCACTGAACTAAGGCCAAACCACATGCTATATGAGCATTTACTAACTCAAGTCAGACTCAGGGGAGTCCAGCAAAGCAGGGAGTCATTAAGCAGTCGTCATGCCACCGTGACATTCGTCTACACTCATTCTGAACACTGTAAAATGATTCGATTGCTCCCGCACCAATGGCACAGAACATAGGACTGATGCAGCTTAGCACAGGCATGCCCAGTGCCCTGTGGAGAGAGGGCTGTTCATGAACAGCAGACAAATCTGCTGTCCACAGACTGACTACACTTTCTGGGCCCAAGCTACAAAATCCTAACAAACTATTCTGGCTGAGATGAAGACTGAGGAAAAAGTGAAAGTAATACGACAGGGCATTTACTTGCAGTCCACAGAGCCGTGAACAACATAAGAACTTGCGCATTAGTTCAGACGAGCTGACTTTTTTTTCCAGACAGAGGCAGAGACACAACAACTGCGGTGTTGTGACTTGAAGGGGCTGGGTTACCGTGACGGCGAAAAGGGAGGACTAAAGGTCGGGAGTTTACTGCAGCCCAGAACAGGAGGGTGGGGTTCTTCGCAGGTCCTCCACCCAGCTACCTCACCCCACTTGTTTTGAAAGTAAACAAAGTGAAACAACAGGCACATTGAGGCCTTAAGGCCCAGAGCGAGGGACAGTCACTACCCTGGCGTGATCGCACACAGGTGTGGCATCCGGGTAGAGGCAACGACCCCCACCCCCCCAACACCTACACTTACTTTACTGAATGTTCTTTTTTGACCAAAAAAGTTCTTATGAGGACCAAACACTTTTAATGGCTCCACACACCACAATACAGCCTTTTCAGAAACCCAGCCTTCACAGACACTAATATGAAATAGTCAGGAGAACCAAGTGACTCTCTTTATAACCCTGTGTGCCCATGAACATAATTAACATCAAAACTGACTTCTGCTTGTAATAAATTAATGTTTCCCATTCAAAAAGTTTTATGGTCCATTTTGTTTTTTAATGGATTGGTCACCTGCCAGATATAATTTTACATGTAATTTTCAACAATATATTAATATATTATATTACATTATACACTGCCTGACCAAAAAAAAAGTCGCACACTCTAATATTTCGTTGGACTGCCTTCAGCTTTGATTACAGCGCGCATTTGCCGTGGCATTGTTTCGACAACCTTATGCAACGTCACAACATTTATTTCTGTCCAGAGTTGCATTCATTTTTTGCCCGAGATCTTGTATTGGCGACGGGAGAGTCGAACCACTCCGTAAAGTCTTCTCCAGCACATCCCAAAGACTTTCAATGGGGTTAAGGTCAGGACTCTGGTGGCCAATCCATGTGTGAAAATGATTCCTCATGCTCCCTGAACAACTCTTTCACAATTTGAGCCCGATGAATCTTGGCATTGTCGTCCTGGAATATGCCCATTGATGGGATAACCTGGTCAATCAGTACATTCAGGTTACTCAGCTCACTTCATTTTATTGCTGCATAACGTTGCTGAGCCTAGACCTGACCAATTGAAGCAACCCCAGATCATAACACTGCCTCCAGAGGCTTGTACACTGGGCACTATGCATGACGGGTGCAACGGCGACTTTTTTTTTGGCCAGGCAGTGTATTAAGAGCTGCCTTGCATTTCAAATGAGTTTCCATGTTAAATTAAATTAAACCATTGATTATGTTAGATTTAACTTCTAGCGCAGTAATATGCATGTACCCAATAAATCTGCTGATTTCATAGGCACGTTTTTTTGATCGCCAACTTTTTTCACCAGCACATTTTCGTTAAGAAAATCGGATAATGAGAATGCCAATTTCTCGTACACTATTTCTTGATAATTGTAAGGAAGTGTTTCTACCAGTAAACCTCACAGAAAAGTGAGGTTAGGGGGCTGACACAACGTGTTTCATATTAAATAACTGTAGTGTCACCACCTCAGATCTGGAAACAATTTTGGAGTTTTGTAGTGCTGCCCACTGCTCAGTGATGCTGCCTAATGGTGCATCCACCCCTTTGTGCAAAAACATGTATTAATGTGAACGTTAAAGATTTCACAGCACTAAAGAAAGTCACCAGCTGTTGAAATCAAACTGCCTTGGTATTTTCTACCACTTCCATTGTTTGTAGTGGTAGCTCTTTGCGGATACATTCAAGGCTCAATAAATTCCTAATCTTCCACTTCTGTCCAGTGCAGTGATGTGTAAAAAAGTACGACTGAATATATGACTAATATATCACAATATGACTACCAACACCAGTACATGACACACTGTCAACAAAAAACTGTTGATTAAAGCAAGAGCAAGAAATTAAGTAGCCGCATTAAAGCGCATCTAGTTCACATCCCTGCATAACAATGAAGTCATGCTGATTTTATTTAAATTCAGCCGTCATTCTAAAATTACAGTATCAAGTACGTTTACAAAAGCAAAGGGAAAAATGTTTTTTACATTGTTCAAGTATAGTGGGAAATTGAAAAGGCCTGGTAAATAAATACTATTAAATTATAAATAATACTTATATTTTATACTACATTTATTATCTATTCAAAAGTAGTGTTGTTCTGGGATTACAAAAGCAAAATTGTTACTTATTTACAAAGAAACTGTAGCAAGTCCACTGCATACCAATATAGACTACTGTATTAAATATCTAAAAACATAAGAATAGTTTTGTGAAAAGCATTCCCTGTTATTTTCTTTAGAAGTAACAGCATTTTGTTTATAAGAGATAAATAATATAGTCAGTAATATTGCGATATAACACCTTGTTTAAGGACCAGACCTTATTGAAGTGGTCAAAAGAATTTAAAATATATATATGTTATGCTTTCAGTGACAAATATAAAACACATATTGCTAAACTCACACTGGCATTTATAATGTATAAGGTTCAATTTGCGAGGGCAGCCCCATTAGGCTGTTCACTGAAAGTGCAAAAACCCCACTCAAATTAGTCCTTGGTCTTTAAAACCATACCTGCATTTTACCTTTCAGGTGATGAACAAGTAGCCTATACTTTAAATCTTAGCATCGCATACGACACTCCAAGTGTAACTCCAAGGTCTCCGATTATTTTAAGCTTTTTGTGTTGCTTTAACGGAGGAGGAGAACACCAATGTATTTAGTACCAGAAATAACCTTTGTGATTGCGCTAATCCACTTGATTATATGTTAGCATTGAATGGATTTTGAATATAAATTAGCCTACCGCAAGCAGAAATAGCTATAAATAAATAAATAAAATAATTTTTATTTGTATAGCTTCTTTCTCATACCCAAGGTTGTCTCGCAGAGCATAGGCCTATAACACTGCATATAAGCTACATAGGCCTAGGCCTAGGCCTAGGCCGTCGCGTGGTACAACGGTAAGAGCGCCGACTTTCAGTCGGTGCAGTTGTGCTCGAGGATCGGGGTTCGCGCCCCGGTCCTGCCAGATCCGAGCATGGCCGGCGCCCTGTGGGAGCAGCAATTGGCGGCTGCTTCCGGGTGGGGGGAGGGGCTCGGAGAGAATCGCTGCATGCATAGCGGCCCTGGGCGAGCTGGATTCACGTTCAGGAGCTCGAGGAGTCGCGCCCTGTAGAGGACGTGGCGACCTCCTTCCTACTACCAGCTGACAGGGTTGTGTAGCGGTGGTTCTCTAGCGGTTGCTACACGGGGGGAAATTGAATTAGAATAGGGGTTCGATTGGAGAAAAATGGGGAAAAATCAGAAACAAAATAAATTTTAAAAAAAAGAAGCTACATAGGCCTACGTAAAAAGACAAAAAAAAATACATAACTACAATAAAAGCATTAATACGAGCAGCAGAGTAAAGCTAGCCACCACATAAAGAACAAATACACCTCATTACACCACATAAAGAAATGTGTGTATGGATGATTATAGTTGCCAACAAGTAGCCCATACGTTTTATAGGAAACAAAATAGTGTTTTTTTTTTGTTTTTTTTTGCTTGTTTGTTTGTTTTTAGTGAAACACTCCAAGTCGCATTTTTCAGGAAACATTGATTTAAGCCCCCCGATTTGTGCTTTTTTTAACGCATTATATGACCTCACCAGTAGGGGGTACTATAGCTACACAAGCCAATCAGCTCCTCTGTCACACAACAGACATAACAGATAACACACAGCAGTCTCGTGAGCAGCAGGTCGTATTACAGTGGTCAGAACTAACTCTTGTACGCACATAAACCTGGAAGACTTAAACACAATTAAGTTGTACAGAAATTAAAACTAAATATACATATCCATGCACTAGGCAGGCGAGGAATTCCAGATATGCTGACCACAGCTGAAACCTGTAATGGCATACGTATGTAAAGTACATCAAGACTCCAAGAATTCAATATTTGTCAAAGAAATTCAGCCAGATGTCAAGCAATTCACCGCCAGACCTTTCTGTTTAGCCTGTTGAATATTCGCAGAATCCAAATTATAGCTCTCTTATCCACGGAGTCAATTGCTCTGGGAGATCTGAGTGCAGACAGAGTTCAGCTAGCAGAAACAGATCAGCCAGAAGCATAAAGACACATAGGTCAGGTTTAATTTCCTCTGGGTAATGCCTGTTGTGGTGGCCAGTCAGCATCACGTGCGGTGATATTTTGCATAAGTGTGAAGTAAAATTCGATAGTAACATTCACATACGAGAGTGCAATGGAAGATATAACCAGTGACGACATTTTACATTAGCGTGAGGAAAAATAATCCTGTGGTGATATTTTGCGCGAGTGTGAGGGTAAAGTACATGTCGTGTGAGTATACTTTGTGAGCTTGAGATGACGACATGAGATGTTTAATGTGAGCATGAGGAAGCACATCGCCTGCGATGACACTTCACATGAGCGCGAGCTATAATCTGTGATGACGTTCCGCAGCGAGTGTCCGGTGACAGGTGCTAGGCAGTGCACTCACCTCGAAGGTGACGTAATCATCGTACTCCTCAGGGACCCCCGCTTCATCCCCGAGGTTAAAGCCGACATCGCAGAGCTGAGGTTCAGAGCCTGCGAGGGGAGAACAGACAGAGGGTATGAAACAAACACAGGCCCAAACTCTGCCGCAAAAAATGAGTGTTATGACTCATTTAGCCACTTGTCAAGATGAGGCCCATCTGTCATTGCTTCAAAAGTTTCTCAATCTAGTCAGTCTTTCCTATTGTCATGTGGAGAAGTCAAAGTGTGACAGACTTGACAGCAGGGGTATAAAAATTTCATGCCAAATTGACAAAAAGTTCCATTTCAATTATTATTAAATCAGTCCGACATAAACTTTTCTCGTTATAATGGAATCAATATATGAAAAGTGCCACTCTACTTTGAACCCAGTACTTCACCTATTGTAGCACATTGAAACCTGCCCGTCTCTATATTAATTTTTAAGATGTAATAAACTGGCTCGCTTGATGTTTGGAAAAGCAGGCAGCTTTGACAGCACTTGACTTCTCATGTGCACAAACGAAGATGATCTAAGTGGGCCTTAATGTGCAGCTGTGTGGTGAAGTGCTCCTCTCGTCCGAATCAGAGGCTGGCAGCACGGAAACCTCCGGGACTGCAGGTGTGAGTACCTCTGACAACTAAAACAGCTGAATGCTGCCGACGACAACATGCCCAGAACAAAAGTGGTACAGGTAATATAGGCAAAAAGGTAAAGGTTACATGACCTTGGTTAAGTCTATACACACACACACACACACACCTCCCTTTGCGCTGCACATTATTCAGTAAGAATAACATGGAGGGTCCGTTTAATGTGCATTTTCACAACAGATTTCCATTAGTCAAATCGTGAGAAACCTCGTCTTGGCAGACCTGCACGACGTGCTTGGTTTCTGATATGTTCCAAGCCAAACAAAAAAAGTATAGCTTTTCAAAGCTCCTGTCATCGTCCAGCTACTCTCGGCGATGAGATGGTGAGTTCCCACGGACTGATGTGTTCACCGATCTGAGGCACGCGCAAGAGCTTCACACTGAAAACTCTAAAGCCTAATTTATACTTAGATGCATGACACTTTCGTCAAGTGGCGTGCGACAAAAATGAAGGTGTTGCACGACGTTTCGCTTTTATATTTTGGCGAAGGCCTGCGGAAAGGTGTCGTCTCTATGGTAACGAGATACCAAACTCCTGACTCGTTGTTTACATTTGTAAACTGTCCAATCACACTGCGTGACAAAGTATGATGGTGTCTGGGACATAACACAATTCTAGAGGTGCGCAACATTGAGAAAGTGTCGTGCGACGCTTTTTTCCAGTTGAAAATACGACACTTTTGTTGAATGACAATTCTCGAAAGAGTCGTGCGACAGAGTACAAATTAGGCTTTAGGCCAGCGCAGTTCAGTCCACACCGCCAGCGGGAGGGTGTGTGGTTAAGAGAGGTCATTTGGACATTGTGCCTCATGTCAGAACATTACGTAATGATTAACTCGGCAGCACAGCACCTGGCGGTATTACAGGATCACTCGTAAGGCTACACTGGCGTCTGTCTGCGGCTCTCACACGAATCATCCCGTCTCCTGGTGAGCCTGAAACCGGAGCCCGATCAATAAGGGCGGGCTGCAGACGCACCGAGGCCCCCGAAGAGACTCAGCAGCCATTTGCAACAGCACTTGGTCACCCGATCTAGTAAACACAGCCTTCAACTGTCCAGCCTCAGAGGCATTACTCTACAGTCAGTGCAGTTTGATTTACCGCTCAGACTCAATCCTGGCAATGCTTTACTTATTCAGTGTGACTTGGAGCACAACACCGTAGAATGTACAGAGGCAAGCAACTACAGCGATGACATCAATGACGACGCACGGAAGTCCTTTTCAGTGTGTTCGCTGATGGGAAAAAATTTTCAAACATTTCTCTGATGCCTGTTGGTATATTGGGCACAGGACTACGGGTTTCTGCGCAGACAGAATTCCGCACTGTTGTTACTGCCTCAATCTGCCATAACAGCCTGAAGGAACAGTTTCTATTCATTGTTTTTCTTTCCTTCCAGAACATACCACAGCCGGAGTGGCTTACCGAACAAAAATGCCAGAGCCGCCACTGGGGGGTGAGGAATTTCAAATGTCCACAAGGTATCTTTTATTCAGGAAATTCTACACCTGGGCCCTTCAACAACATATGCTAATAAGACCCATAAGCCCGAAAAAGTGCCTTTCTGTATGTTTCACGGAGATGTACAAAACCACAATTCGACTCGACAGGAGCAAAAACTTGCATCATATGGGGGTAGATTTCCTCAGCATCTACGCTCCGCTCTCCAAGCAGGGAGCTGAAGCAGCCAAAAGCGCATGGCAGACTGGAATTCTGGCAGGAGACTGTCAAGAGGTTTGGAAGTCACAGCAACATTCTGACATCCACAGACTGGTGGCAGGAGGACAGTCTTCCGGGAAAAGCGGCAATAGAATGAAAATGTCGGGCTCTCCCTGCCCGCAGAGGCGCAAAAAATAAATATACAGCCACACGAGACATCTGAACACACGTCACATAAGAAACATACAAAATAGGCTCAGAAGACCGTACTTGTAGCTCTTCACCACGTTCTGCGATTTTTCCCTTAGTCTTCTAACAGAGAGCAGTCCTCACGCCTTGTTCCTCGTTTTGGGTGTGGGGGGTAAACGCGGGAAGCCTTCAGCGTACAGGCGCTGTTACTGCGAGCGCGATAACGGCAGTGACTGGGGCAAAGGTCAGGGATCAGGGGGTCAAGGTGCAGCTAATTTGGACAGCTAATGGACAGGCCAAGGAGACTTAACGACATGCCGGCGCGGATGTTCTTAGACTGAAGGTCGCAACGATGAGAGACGGAAAGGGCTCCACTCGCTGTGCAAAAGAAACGCGTTAAAACCCCCCACACATTTCTCCTTTCTCAGAGTGCCTCTGAGAATGGGGGGTCTGTCTGTCTGGGACTCCCCCCTCCCCCCCGCTGCTGACAGGCAGCTCTCTCAGAAAGACCACAGAAGGTCGGCCGTGGGTAGAAGCAGCCCCCCCTAAAACGGGTCCGGGGGGGGTTACCAAATCGAGATAAGACAGACGGCCACAGACTGCAGGGAGGCAGGCACCCATCCCAGACAACCACGTCTTTCTGACAAAGAAAATACTTTCATTTCACAGCACTGGTGTGCGTGGGTATGTATGCACGAGTGTGTCGCACGTCTAAATCGTACCTAAATGAAATCAGGAAATTGCAATGGAAAACGCCATCGCTGCTACAGTGGAACACGCATTTCTGCCACGCTGTAACGGAAATGGCGTTTATGTTGTACCCAGAGGTGAACCCTCAAAGTGCCGGTAAGGAGCTATAGGCGGAGGTAAGTCCCTGAGTGGCCAGGGATTCGGTGAATTATTCAGGAAAACCTGAGCACCCCCCTCTATCTGAGACATACTCAAAGGCCCTCGTGCTCCTGTAACTCACGCTCACCAGTATATCATTAATTGAGAAGGGGAGTAACTGAAGCTGCGTAACCTAGAAAACAGCCAAGGGGATTGTGGGTTAAATTTTACCCCTCCTAATGAACAGCCACAAGAGTCCTGGGTGATATGGACATGCTGTAAAATCTACTTCAGACTTTCGCAGCATTGCATTTACTGTGCTTCGGGGAGGATCTAATGAGTTAGTGGATTCACGTGCAATAATGACTTTCTTCCATTCTTAATAAAGATGACATTTTCCCAGACAATTAACTGGGCTGTCAGGAGGGGACAACTTAGCGGGTGAAAAACGCAGCCATCTGAACAGACGCAGGGGTTAGCGCTGTAATTAGTCGAACACATTGTCGCTTATATGCTTAATTATATACCTATACCAATATGTGCAGAGCAATTCGAGCTGTCTCTGGGAAGAGCTGGGGCAGAGGACAGGGCACGAGTCGATAACATATAAGACTCATAAGAAAACACTAACTACATAACCGGCCCTGCCAGTTAGCCACTGACGCGTGCAAATTGTCGATGGAACAAGTGCGCAGCTTTAAATGAAAGGGGGAGGCTGGTTTAGTCCCTCCTGTGGCTGGGCGAGCACACTCACCGCCATTGCTGATGGCCGCGATTCCTCGGTAGAAGTCTTCAAAGCTGATAACCCCCAAGCCGCTGGGATCCAGGAACCGCGTCAGGTCCTTCACCTGTCAGGACGAATCAGACGGGTTGCATTAAAACGCTGCAGCGTATGAGGAGCGCTCTCCGCGACGGTCAGCCGCGTGGTCAAGCGAGGAGAGAGACTTTCTCGCCGATATACCGGCTCTAAACAAACAGCACTGAGCAGACCAAATGAGACTGGGGTCAGGCTCAACGGCAATCACGGAGAAATTACAATGAGTGTTTTATCTTATGGGGATTAGAGAGACATTAACTTTCGCTTCAAACTAAACCCATTCTAATGAAACGAGTAAACAGCATCTGCCCCAGCCAAGGCCACCACCGCACTACATAGAGGGGAGGGTTTGGCCAGGGCCACTTCTTTTCTTGTCCAAGAGACAGTTATCCCCCCTCGAGTACAATGCCTTTCGAAAAAAAACACCAAAATACAAAATGAAGGCCATAAACAATTTGGTATTATACAGCCTGCTTATCTCTGATCGATATTAATGTTCCTGCAGTCACCTCTTGAGAGAAAATCAGCAGTTTTCTAAGGAAGAAACTACACCAGTTAAAATTGCTTCGACCCCACAAGGTCCTACCTACAAGCTCCTAGGAGAGGGCAGGCCCATATAAACGGTCTCTTTTTTCTTTTCTTTTTTTACGAGGCCTTGTCCATGCTTTTAGGAGATAACCGTGGTTGACATAAGCACATTCGCCAGTTTCAGTCCTGAGCTAGCTTCCCCACACCAGGCCTATCCAGGGTGAACAGCAGGGCATGCAATTCACTCTTTCGCCCACTGGTGAGTGGCTTGCGGATTCCAATAATCACCAGCCATTTTAAACATCTTACTAGCCACATTGCCTTTTACAATATTACGCAACCTTTTTGGTTAGCTGCCCAAAGTTTGGCTGGTAAGATTTTCTACTCTAGCAGCCAATCAAAATTTTACCAGCATTTGGCTGGTGTCGGGTGTTCATTTCACACCCTGGTGTACAGCCCCTGCGGGTGAAGAGCCCCACAATGCAGGGACGGGGAGGCATGTCTGAGGTGCGCTACACCCAAACTGATCTGGGGTTGTGAGCCGTCCTGACGCTCCGTATGACGGCGGCCCATGGGTGGGATACAGAACGCCTTACCAGGGAGGAGCTTATAGGGTGTAGGCTACTGACCACTGTTAGGCAGGACGAATGCGGCCAGTCACTTTACTCCATCGGTTTAGCGGATTCAGCCATTAATCGCCCTTCAACTTCAAAACAGTCACTGGCTAATTTTCTTCAGGAAATCCAGAGGGCAGAGCTCAAAACCTCGAAATTAGCATTGAATGAAAAGATTTAAAAACGTACTTCACAATTCACTCAGTCCGTTGACGGCCATTTTAAAATACATTTTCTCTGACAAAATTCACTTTCTATCAGGAAGCCATAAGTACACAAATAATATTAGAAAAATGGGACATGGAATGAATGACCTAAGCAGATTTGAACTTCTTGGCATACAATCCCATTTGATTCAGCGTTACACAAGCCCCAGACATACACAGGCCCCATCTATCTCCCACACTTTACCAGCAAATTGCCATCCTACACCTAACGAGAGGCACTCACATGACACTCGATACAATCAGCTAATCTGTTTCCCCGTAACCCTCTACCCAGTAACCTAGCAACATGCAAACAGGTACTGAGGGTAATAGCTACTGAGATGCAGGGCCTGAGAGAGAGGGAGGGCTCGTGCTGAAACAGAGGATGATTATTCTGGACAAAGAAAAGCAATAAATGAAGTCTTAACAGCTATGCTCAAAATGGAAGGTTAAAACAAAAGAAATGGCGGATAGAACAAAGGACACAATTCAAGCGCAAAACAACCATTGTTAAAGGGACAATGTCAATGCACCAATTCAAATTAGTGTGATTATTTTAAAGACGTAAAAACAAGAAATATGTTTTGATTTATGCACAGACACTACAGGCAAAAACCTAGGACAAATAAATGTGGTTCCTGATTTCAAATTTCAGCGTAAGTCACCAAGTCAAAAGAAATAGCCTATTTCTTGTATGAATGCCTCCCTGCTTTGTAGAACAACATTAGCATAATCCATGAAATGAGATTACCACGTTCTGAGGTACATGTGAGAGCAAATGTTTCCTGCCGGTGTGTGAATGTGTGAGTATGCAACGTGCACGTGTGTCTGCGTGTGCCTCGTGTGCGTGGTGTGTGTGTGTGTTTGTGTGTGTGTGTGCGCGGGCAGTGCTGGTGTTAGCTGCAGACCACAGCACACAGGAAACCCTGCGCTGTTCTCTCCACTCAGGGGGGAAACACACGGCTGTCATGCAGCCCGGCCGTAAAGAGAAAGTTTTTGCTTGTGTTGGAAACAGTGCGCACATTTTTAACTAATGAGTGCTATTTTAAGATCATCAACTGTACAAGACTGCATTTGAAATAAAATGGTTTCTTTTTTCCAGCCTAAATATTCCATTAGCCATTATGCTCAAGGCAAAATATTCAAAAAACTATATTTGAGTGGTGAACAAACTGAAGTGCGTTACCGAAAAATGTCTAAGTTAAATTCAATAGCAGCACAAATTAGGTGAAATAAATGTTATTCACATGACTTGTGTAAAGGCTACTTTACGCTAACGTTTTGAGGTAGATGACTGGACGGGCGGGCGCTGTAGAAAACCTGGAGAGAGGGGAAGGCCGGAGGGCTTCCTTTCCTCTTTCAGAAACACAGCTTTGATCACCACTCCTTTTGACAGTTAACCAACTGTAAGAAAGGCCAGAGACAAAGGAAGAAGCAGGAAAGCTCGGCTACACCACGCTTCAGATAAAGAAGCCGCGGTCGGGAGAACGAGGCCTGGTCACTGCCCACCGGGACCCGGGTCACTGCGCAGCGGGGCAGAGAGTTCGGGTTTAAAAATGGAACAATAGCATTGCTGTGGCTGAGCGAGGCTCCGCACCCGGCTCCCTGAGCTAGCTGCTAATGATGGGTCCCGCTGTAACAAACGTATTAAATGTCTCAAGCGTTACGATCCTCTCATACCCAAAGCAGTGCCAACACCACAGGCTCCATTTAATGCCAGTGAGCTGTGTGAGTGACAAATCTACTCGATTATTCCTCTTAACCCATGAGCACAGCGTATAGTCCTGTGCATTTTTAAGACGCACGTCTTATGGCTTCATCTCGTTTCCAATGGGATGAGTGACTTCAAAGGGCTTTCATGAGACACAAAATGGCGTGACCACCGGCTTCCCTGACACTCAGATTAGGATTGGATTTGCTGAAGCTGTGAAAAGCTTCAACACATTCACATGTCCCTGTGTGCCAACATGGCCGAACAACTCAATGCACTTTATCCCCTTATGGATATTAGATAAGGCTACAAATTCAACATACATGGACAACTGTGAACTTCATTCAGAACCAAATTCATACAAATTGTACAAAACTAATTTAAATATATATTTAAATAAATAAAAAAATAGGCTGAATCATTTTAAATCTTCTTTACTACCAACTGTACATTTTTACTTTGAAATACTGACGTAGGCCAACGCATTAGTATGGACCATGGCACTTTCGCGAACAGAAGCGAAGACATTCCACCAGTGCAGAGAGGATCTCACCATACCCCAGTGAACAGGCCGAACACAGGACTTGCAAAGCAGCTACTACAGGCACACAAAACATTTCCAGGCAACGTTTTTCACGTTCTCAGGCAATCGCGGTAATCATGTTATCATCACGCACACTCCACATGGAAAGGCTCAGTTTAACCCCGCGACAGGTTCCATACCCGACCCAACGTTCCTACAATGGGGCGCCGACAGTGTGCTTATTATCATTTCAAAAGACTTCACAACAGGAGCAAACATGTGGTGGCTTGGGCACAAGACCCGGGCACGAAGCCTCAAAGGGGTTTTGAACGAGGCGGCGGCAGTTTCTGAGAGCAGCGGCCGTGTGTTTACAGCTCAGGGTACAAATGAGGACAAGTGAATTATGCATGCCGTTTTCCTAGCGTGGCTCCGGCTTTCGGACCGGCGTGATTAAAAAGGACGGCCTGCCCCCAGCGAACGGGCAGCTCATTAAGCTCAGCTGCCGAACCGAGTGATCGGACAGCTCGTTAAGCTCAGCTGCTGAACCAGAGCCAAAACCCTCTGTCCCTGCCTTATCCCCCAACGCCTCAGCCGCACTCTAATCGCTGCCCCCGGCACACACGCTCGCTGGACGCCATTTTTCGGACCCATTCCCGCCAGCTTTGGGGTGGGGATGGCACGCAAGGGAACCGCTCGTTTCCTGGGGCGGTTCGATAGCACTACCTGTCAGGGTAAGGGTAGTTTCCCCTCAGGATTCCGTTTTTCGGCAAATTACCTTTCAGGTGCTACCCTCTCATTTTGAGTGCACTCTGAAGTGGTTGGAATACAGTGGGGATGGTGGTGTCCGGGACAGGAACTCCCTGTAATGGTAATATACCTTTCAGGGGCTACGCTCTCATTTTGCGAACACATCTTATAAGGAGAAATACAGGCACAAAGACAGATTGGCAGTGCATCATAGATATGACCGAACATGGTCATTTTATATTTTAAAGTAAAAAATCCTGCAGTGCATGCCTTTAAATAGCTCTAGTGCTCATTTAGTGTCTGTGCAGAATTTATCCAACTCTTATTGGGAAAGGCACAAAAAAAAGGCAAAACTCACAGAGACAATTATGGCATAGTGGTGGCTGCTCTGTGAGAGGGGCCTGCGGGTTCTGTGGTAGCTTGTGTTTGAAAGCCACACAACCAAGCCTAGGAATCAAATAAGGGACATTCCTGCAGGGATTTCTGATGCACAACAACCTGCACATCAAAGCATCCAGGGCAAACACTGGATAGCCCACAGGGCTGCTCTGCTCAGTAGAAATGCAACGAGCCCCCACTGAGATTCATGGAGTTAAAAACCTGCTGCATTATGAGCAATAACATTTAATGAGCAGCCTCAGTACAAACCGACCTGGTTAATCAAACCCACTTTTTTTTAAAACAACGTTATCCAACCCTTAGGTTACTATGTTAAATAAAGCCTTTCAAAAGCACACAGGCTAGACTTCAGCTTACTGCCATTTTTACTCTTTATGTAAGCTCATTTTTTTCACTTGAAGAATTTCAAAGGGCTCGCACTGTACCTTTCAAAGTCTACACATAGTTTTATAGTCTACAGTCAGTCTACGGGCCAACACAATCAGCTCAGTATGCTTCAAACGAATTAAAAATTTGGCGGATTCGCAAAGGCTATTGAACTTCGCTGGGAGCTAATGTCCGTATAACACTGCGACTGGAGGTCTGTTCGTTTAATGACGCGCCACGCTAGATGGGGGAGCAACCAATCAAGCAGCGGGAGGAGATGATGGAACTGGAAATAAACAGCAAAATCCAAAACAAACAAAAGGTTGACAAAGGCTGCGGTGAAGGAACAGCAAACCACTTGTAGGCTATACTATTTTAGCCCATTCTGAAATAAGACTTAGTTTTGATGACTAGAAACTCATTATAAGTTTTGATATCACAATCATTCTCTCAATGTGCTAATGCGCTCATTATGCAAACGCCGACAACGTGGCTCCTGGAGGAGAGACAACAAAATTCGGTACCAATGTGCAAGAATAGATTCTTTTAAAGACTAGGGAGCAGTCTTTGAGGTAAAAAATAAAATAAATAAATAAATAAATCTAAGTGTACTTTTATAATTATAAATGAAATGAGCTGAGGATAGCCGGACGCGATATTAACAGGAAGTTTACCAGAAACTGCCCAAAATGCAACCAACGACGTAACATTGTTGACCAATTGCAGGTTAGGATGTATTGGAGGGCGGTGAACAAGGCTGTGCGAAAATTTTGACAAGTTCGGCTGGCCGGCCTGTGCACACTGCGGTGATCAAAGCCAAATGCGACGCCTTGTTCCGCCAAATGCTAATTTGTTTGAAGTATACTGAGCCCTTAAGCCTTCTCTCGGTTGAATGGTCAATACCTATTTACCACAATGGCAAAAGGCAAGCCTTTTATCAAAGCATTTGTGCTGATCATTCTTCAGCTTTAACTGTTCGCTTTCAATGGATAAGGCAACACAGACTCTGAGCCTCACACACAGGGCAATTATGCTCACAATGGTGAAATATCACTTAAGTAAAAGCATTTTGCATTTATAGATCAGAACAATTTTGAGAAGCAGTGCATGATGGGGGCACAAACATGGCTATAGGAAGTGCCACTGACACATTAGAGTGCAGGTTACCCAAGCTGCTTGAAATAGCCTATTTAAAAATGATCCAAAACATCATTTAAACCTTTAAGGCCAAGTCCCAGTTCCCTCTCCTAATGGCTTTGCTGGTTGGAAGGCTTCCTGGAGGGGATTTGCATGGAGACAGACTGAGCAGGGAAACTCCCACACAGAGCACAATCTGCTCGGGAAAGCCATGGAAAGGATAACAATGAACTACCTTATGAGGCTGCTCCATACAATTCAATTTGGCTTAAGTCATACTAAATCACTTTTTCCAGTAATGTCTCCACTGAATCCGTCTTTTTCAGAATGCAGCTTTAAACAGACGTCAAACTCATTCTATCGTTATTTTGGTTAGATTTCTTTCAGATTCATCTTGATCTTTACCCTTCTTGTATTACTCATAAAACTCAATGATTCAGCCAGTCATTTTGTTTAGTCTGACAATGACATTTAACAATTCTCCTCATTTTATGTCTCTTTACAGCCAGCAAATAACAAACAACTACCTGTGTCTTGGCTGAGAGAAACTCAAGGGTTTTCAAGATTTAAAAAATAATGATTAAAAAAAATAAATTGATTCAATTGGTTGATTAAAAAAATAAAACTAAATAAACTGCCTAAAAATGCACCCAGATGGATTTTTTGCTTTCACACTTCACTTTCAGGCGGAATTCCTGAAGGGCGTAACAGACACAGCGCCGGTCCTGCTATGTGAATACCAGGTTTAATTTAAATCCTCTGACGGGGTGAATCTACCATAACCATAATCTTCCTACTGCTCCTGCTAATCGCTCCCACAGGAATTTGGTGACAGGGATTGGAAAACGCTAATGCTAAGCTGTATATAGGCTTGGAGGGCTGGAACAGCAGAATATTTCCCTGCCAATTAAAAAAAACAGGAAGTCTGCGACATGTCCTCGAAGTAATTGTGAACATAGTGCTGCCAGGCTAAAATGGACCATTAATATTTTGCTATTTAAGTACAAAGTAAAGGCATATTAGTTGTAATAATAATAATAATAATAATAATAATATAGCCCGATTGGTAGAACTATTAGCTTATGGGTTGAGATTAGTTTACTTTTTCAGGTTATAAATTATTAAATAAGAAATGTCATTTTGATAATTGAAACCCACCTTAAACATTATCTAGTGCATGGGAGCAGTGATTTAAAGCAGTCTGTCTTTCTTTGATTCTAGGATTACAATAAGTGTGCGTTTCTGGGTCACAATGAAATAGAAGTGCAGATTCTTACATTTTCCTACGGCACTACATAAATATATAGGTCATTTAATCACGATAGACCCTCAGAACCCTACAAGACAGCACACAATGTGATTCACTAATGAGCCAGAGAGGGAGATTCAGATAGGGAGTGGCAGTGGTCCGCTTTGGTTATGAAATCATTGGATTTGTCGCACAAAAGAAAGTACGCAGCTGTCATACTCAAGGTAAGAAACAACAAAAGAGTTTAAATTTCCTGTGATATTCTCCTTTAAGGTGCTGTGGCTTCTTCTGGGAGCCTTCTGAAACCAATCCAATTCATGAAAACCAATTCCCGCAAACCGACTAAGGGCGCCTTCACACTCGGTTCGTTTGCTCTGGTCCAAATTCGAGTTTCATCGGAGGAGAGTGCAGCCAATTTAGTTAGCCTACCTGTTTTTATGTGTAGCTTGTCAGCTCGCCCGCTTCATGTTTTTGGTTATGTTTTCGTTTATTTGGTGTCACTACTAGTGGTGGCTGCTGAGCTGAAAATTGACGGGGCGAAAAAAAATTTCCCTTCAAACTGATTATTGGTCTCAACCTGTTTTCAGCCATTTTCATTGATTAACAATACAGTGATTAGCAAATTCACAAAATACCTAATATCATCAGATATAACCAGGGCTTTAAGGCGAGTAATAAAATTATTGTTATTTGCATCGCAAAATTGTGCACATTTTATCAACATTGTTTAAAATTGTGGATAGATGAAGCCTACTCCTTGTTCTCTGCACACCCACACAGGGAGAATATTCATGGCAAAGATCTGCAAGTGCGGGTTTTGTTAGACAGCCTTTATTGCAAGTTAACATAAAGCTAATGTGGTAGTTAAAAGAATGGTGTTCTTTTTTTCATTAAGTGTAAGCCTATACTTAGTGATTAAAACAGATTTTTCTAAATTTAGCCTAATTCATCGTTTAATCCCCCAACATGATGTGAAGTAAGAAGCTGTGTGTCTACCTGTCAATGGATTATTCAGAGATCAGTATAATCCTGCCAGTTGAGACCAATAATCAGTTTGAAGGGAAGTTTTCGGCGCCATCTATTTTCAGCTCACCAGCCGCCACTGGGCACTACAAAAATGTTGATAATAGTGAACGACGCTTGCGCCTGTGTGCCCTGCGCAGACAGTCACACTGCAGATGCATGGGATGTGATTATTCATAAAATTAACCCTTGGCTAGAAAGCAGATCGCCACTAATGAGGGCATGCGCATATGAATTTACTTCTTGTATGAGAATGGATTGCATTCTCGCTAGAGAACTTGGGTACGGTTCCTTGGTCCGCACCCAGGTTCAGAAAAAGCTTTCACATTACCAAATTTTGAGGCGAAACTTTCCTGGATTCGGACTAAACCACCAGTGTGAAAACCACCTAAACTTGCCACTGTTCATATTCATATTCTTAAAGCTTAGGTTCTCTACAGTATTTGCCAGCACACACCTGTGGTAAATAGCATCTTTCTCTGAAAGCCGCATCCAACTAAACAACTGCTGGTTAGTTATTTTGCTCCCTTTGCATTATTTGTGACTATAGTCCAGGGTTTACAGGTAGCACAGTGCTGCACAGAGCCCTTATTGCAATAAACAATGGATTCATGCGCCTTTCAGATTTGGCATCAACCAGGGTGTGAAATTAACACCTGCCACTAGCCAAATGCTGGTAAAAATTTGATTGCGGCCGGTAAGATTTCTACTCAAGCAGCCAGTTTTGTAGATTTTTAGAATCCACAAGCCACTTTGACCAGTGGGTGAAAAGGTTGATTTCATGCCCTGTTTGTGGCAGAAAAGGTTAGACCAGCGTGTTGTTTACGGCTCACAAGAGCCAACAAGAGCTGCAGGCAGCTGAGAACAGTGCACTGAGGTGAGTCAAGGTCGAAGCACAAAGTGCCCTCAGTCAGCATGGAGTGTACATAAACTTACTTTCGAGCAGGCTGGACATGCCGTCTATGCAGCCCGTTTACATGCCTTTAATGCAATGTGTGTTTTTGAGACCACTTAAGATCACTTAAACTGATTAAGTCCTCATAGGTTTGAGAACATGTGACTGGCTTTGGTTCACTCACTGATAACAGCACAGACACAAAACTAATAAACACTTGAGCCCAAGCCTTATAAAAGGTTGTCTTTACCGACTGGAATAACTTTCTGAACTATTCATATTGTGAAAAGCTGAACTTCTCATTGTCGTTTTCCATTTAGTATGCCTATTACCAACAAATAAAAACAGCATGCCCACAGCCACAGCACGCAGCCTCAGTTATAAAGGTCAAGCCTGACAATGATAAAAGTTATTCTGCACAGTATACAACTCCCCAAAAGTTCTCCAGGAAATGAATGTGTTCACATCACAGCCCACATTTTTGAAACTGCTATAATGGACTTCTGCCAAAAATATAACCTACAACCTCATTTTCTATTTTGTTTACATAGAAGGAAAAATCTAAACAAATCTTTATAAAAATTATAAAAATTAAAAAAGCCCTGTTTTCTACCTATATTTCCCCTTCCAAAGTCAAAAAGATATGATGTGGTGGTTATATAGCAAAATCTGAACCAAGATAAAAGTTAAGTATAATTTTGACTGGCCCAACAATGGACAACATGTTCTATCCGTTATGCCTAATAAGGTTTTAAATAAGGATAATAATATAGGAACACAGAAGGTGAAGTAGAGGACTTGTTTGTATGGTATCTATCTACCCCTGGATTGATATAGCGGGCAGCTAGGCCTAAAGCAAAACCACAGATTTAAACAAAGAAAAAAATCACTCTTCTATATTTGCTTCCAGATGAGATGCTTGCTCTACTAATTTTGACTTTAGTGCCATGAATTTGCATTTCCACAAACCTCAAAAATGTAACAAAAGTTCTGTCTAACCGAAAACAATGATTTACTCTCTGTCAGCAAAGCACTACGCTGAGGGAGAGGGATACAGGGCGGGCGTGAACTGGACACTTCCAGTTGGACAGGAGCGACAAGGCCCAGCCCGCTCGTAGCAAGCGGGCTTCAGATAAATCATCTCATTACATCATCACCACCACCACAGCCCCTGGAGACTGCCGGAGGGAGTAGTCCTTGTTTAACGGTGTTTGGGACAAACCTACTGCAAGGTCCTTGCAGAATGTCCTCAAAACAAGAGATAAGTCAGCCTGCTCCACCTGTCCTTGCAGCCCATTAAAAACGGCAAGGTCACGTCTGCCCGTCTCTTTCAGTTTCAGAGTGTACTGTTGCACGCAGATAAAGGATCTCTTCAGTTTCAGACTTGTGCGCACACAGGGAATGAAGGAAAATAAATACAGAGTTTGTTTTGCAGGATACAATCCGTGACATTTATTTCAAGGGGAAAAGACAGCCATCTTTCCTGATTGCTCAACTACAATTTCTGTAACACAAAACCTTACTACTGAGGTTACCGCAGAAACACTTTACCGCTACCGTTACATGGTCTCAGAGATTGAGTGCCAGCGTGAACTGCAGACGGCACACTGAGTGAAGAAGTGGTACAGAATGTGACAGGGTGGAGTCATTCTGTGATTCTCTTTTGTTCTCTGTGGGGATGAGGATTTGTAGTATTATGCTATCTGTGTGATTCCCCCCCCACCCCACCCCCCTCAGACAATGAGGCATGCCAGCTTGGCCATATCAATGGACAAGCAGGCTGGACCAGTCGCCCTGACTCAGGGGAATACATTCTACAGTTAATCTCCCCACAAATCTGGCACACCTCGGGCGTGTATGGGTGGGGTGTGGATGGCAGTGATGTTTTTTTTTTTTGGGGGGGGGGGAAGGGGGGATTAGGCAGAGCACCTGACTCGGGGGGCCAACGGCACAGCCCTGTAATCTCTTTGGAATCCGGATGGAATGGCCCCTGCCAGTCCCACCACAGCCCCTCCCCCTGCGCTGACGGGGGCCACTAAACCGAAACGCTCGCCCATCTGCCCCGCCCGTAAGTAGCCGCATCGTCTCTGACCCGGTGTAATACCGTCAGGGCCGGAGGGACAAGAGGGATCAAACCAGCTGAGGGGCTGACAGTACGGCTAATCAAAAGCAAATACTCAACTGACTGCAGAGCCTCGACTCTAGCGCCGAAACAAAAATATTCGAACGCGAAAAAAAAAAAAAAAACATTTAACCACAGCGCCGTCATGGAAACAGTCAAGTACGTAGCCTTAATCGTTCAGGATTCCCAAATGAAGTTGGAGCCTTCACAGCATCTGGTTTTCAGTGCAGTGAATCATCCAAATTAACAGCGCTAGCGCTTGCACACATTGGACACCTGGGGTGGTGACAATGAAAGTAAGAAGCTTAGTAAAACAACTAGATGGGAATTCAACCAAATGAACTGTGCAGACCCGGTTTCACCGCTTTCCGTAACACAAGCATATCATTTCAGCATCTTCATTTCCACCACAATATTCGGGCAAGGAATGGACGACGAGCGCAACATCATGCAAATGCTCACTTATCACAATTATTATTACACAGATGTAAAGGTCTTTCCGCTGGTAAGCATGTTTGTCATTTACAGCAGCCAGGATATTTTGTTGTAGCCTAGAGTTATTGTACAGTATCCCCCCCATTCTGAAACAAAATGGAGTTTGATAACAACCCAGGTCTCGTGAGCTCACGCGAAGACATCTTCACAATGCGAAACATCTGTTGGTAGGCGCTAATTAAAACCTCAACACTATCGCACCAAGCTTCTCTTCAAATATAGACCAAAGAATAACAAGTAAGGATGTTTAGCCAGGTTGGTATTCTTTACGCTTATCAGAACCACTCATGTAGGCATGGATCATAATGCCGTTTTATTATTTTGTCATTAGAACGTCATGCTCCTGAAAGACTACACAGCACTGACATTGATATCCTGTAGCCTAAACAAAAACCTGCCACTTTAATGGCATGTCATGGGAATGTCCACTAAATGTTTCAAATGCTTTTCACTGGAGTTGTGGCCATGTTCCATGTTTTTATTCCACCTACAACTTGGCACAAACCTTAATAAAGAACAAAAAGGCAAAAAAATATCCTTCTATATAAAAGAAGCAGGTCAGTTTAAAAACAAACACTGTTTTTGTACATAGGTGAAATTAAACCATTTTATAATTTTATCTGAAATTTTCAAGCGATCACAGACATTCATCTAAGGCCGCATTTACACTGCAGGTCTTGATACCCAGTTCCGATTTTTAGCCTATATCCGATTTTTTTGACCGCCTGTTTACATCTACTTTTGAAAGTGACCCATATCCGATACCTGTGTTTACACTTGCTTAACACTTGAAACAACCCGCATGCGTACAAGAGGGTTTGGTTACCGAAACGAAAAAACGAAAGTAAACAACCAGCCGGCACTTTCTCGCAATGGACGCAAACGAGACCGAAATAATAATTCAAGCAATTGCTTTCCGAAGCATCTTTAGAGGTCCGCAAAATATATATATAGGCTATATATAATTTCACTTGCGCCGTTTTTTTTCCACCGGAGAGTAGTTGTGCACGTGAAAGTAACGTTATACGTCATTAAAATGCAAAAAAGTACAAGATCGTCGCATTTTCAATGACGTGCGAATCACAATGACAGGGAATATCCGATCTGTCCGTTTAGATGGCAGTCGCATTGGCAGATATCCGATTCATATCAGATTTATTTCCACATATGATTGAGGCCTGAAACGGATCTGAGAATATCCGATTCCATGTGCTTTTTTCCTGTTTACACGTTCATAATACATATCCGATCTGTGCCACATTCCGCAAAAAATCGGAATTGGGTCACTTTTACCAGGTAGTGTAAAGGCAGCCTAAACGACTAAATCAACAGCCTTAGCCATGCATTTATGAAGGAACGTTGATGCCAAATTGCTAACTAGCTCACAGACAGCCAAGCAATAAAAAACTGACAGAGTTAAGCAGCCACAGAAAAACTAGGTTAGGTCTCCAGAAAGACAGTAGTAATGTGCCTGCTCGCAGGCATGCACAGTACAAAACATACTTTCAATTTCCTTACCAATCATGCAGAAATTTCATATTTTCTTTCTGAAATGTTCAAGGATTAGCCTAGTCATTTGAGAAATTTGTAAAATGTTATGTTTTAAATTGGTTAGTGGATAAATCTCATTGCCAAGTAAAGACATTTTCATGATTGGGTACACTTAAGTAGGCATGACTGGGTACACTTAAGTACATTACCCAGCAAGTCCTGCCCAATGCATCACAAGTTTTCTAACACCGTGGAGCTTGTGACCTACTAAGCGCTAATACCAACAGCAGCTATTTTCTACATTTTGATGTCTAGAAAAATGTCTTATCAGGGGCTGGATGAGCATAATTCTGATCCAACTGGCATATTTCTACACTGAAAAGAAGGGCATGAAAAAGAAATTGAAAACAATTTTTGGGAAGTAATATGCAATTCAGATAATGTCAATGATAATTAATCATGGGAATACCCAAAAAGACATTAGCAGAATTACCTGAGATCAAACAAATTAAGTGTTCTGGCCCAGCACAATTCTCAAAACAGTGGGGGCTGTTACTCTTTATTTCTGTCTGTCATGACTCTTGAAGTCTTTTCAGACCACTCTTTCTTTTTGAAACCACTGTACACTATAAAAAAGTATCGTTTTGGATATTTCATGCAGTCAGAGCATTCAGAAAGACAGTCCACGTACAAATACTCAACAGGGTGGCGCAACCAAAGCCACAAGCCAAGCCGAAGGGTCAACATCCAATCAGCAAACCACAAACTACACCAACCCTGGATTGGGTACTGATGAAAATCTCAGACCAGAATAAATCACTATCATCTCAGTTTGATGAGGTAGACGTAATATACAAGCTGGTGTCCAACATCAGATCTCCCACACGGTCCTAACGTCCTGTGGATAGAAACAGTGAAATATCTCCCTTTCACAAACTCCAGCCTCCACAACCGCTTGGACATCATTGAAATCTCCTCATCTCTCAGAAAATCCTTGCCTATAGTTACTTCGCTAATAATATGTCAAGAAATGCAAATGGATGACAGACGAGCAATTAGAAATACAGGCTAATCAGGCTAATACGCAAATATACGCCTGCTGAAAATCAACCAATTTCACCCCTGCATGTCCCCATGTACATGCTAATTTGGAAGATCCATTTAAGATTTTACTTCAGGCTGTATGCTAAATGCGAGAGCCTGGACAGAGGAACTGACACCATTTAAGTGGCCACTGAAGGAAGCATTGCGCTGGGAAGCCAAATGAAACATGTGTTGCTGTATTCCTTTCAGTTTTTTCTGAAAACGCACTGCAGTTTGCAGTACGTGAAACTATTTATTTGGGGTTAGCTGATCGCACCGCCGCCTACACCAAGCACCGAGTGCACTGGAGCCTTTTCCGTGTGCGAACAATGCATCAATGCATAAACAAACATGTAAACCGAGATGCCTGACAATGGTGGAGCAGTGGAATAATGAGTTTGTAGCAGGAAGGCGGGGCAACGGAACTGGAAGGAAAGGAAACATTGAGGAAATTCCAGCACAGGACAGCCCTGTAGTTAAACAGTACTATGGCTTGTGCCTTTTAGAAGAGCTTTTCCTCTTGGGAATACAACACAGGGAAACGTCCTGTGCTCAGGCCTGGGCCATTTCTAGCCCACCTCAATCACCATCACATGACACTCTAACAGAACCCTGAGCACCATGGGTAACTTCAGCAAGGGGAGGCAAAACAACAGTGAGATGGTCACGTTTTAGTTTCGCAAATTTAAAAACACACCATTTTGGGGTGAGGGAAACATTGGTGAGTATTATTTCAGAGAGCTGCCAATCTAAGTATTTTTAAAGTATCACTTCTGTATATTACTGCAAGGTCTTTAAAACAAACATTTTGGACAGGATATTCTTGAGAGGCACTGGAAGGATAGTCCTCCTGCATAAAACCACAAAAGCAAAGCATACTCCAGCCAGCAGTCAGTAGCAGCCTGTACAGGAATCGCAAACTGAATAAGAGAAAGAGTAGGTTGCACCAAACGCATGATGCAACACCCACACATGGCTCACTTATTCCACTGCCGTTAGACTAAGTGGGCACAGATGACGACACAAAACATAATGCACACGCATTATGCCTCTACACAAGGAAAATATGAATGTAAAGGAATCGTTTTCATTAAAAATTAAATCACACACTGTGCTCAGGCTTCTTGTTTATTGCTAAGTAAACCAAATAGAACATTCTGCTTATTAAAGATGCCTTAAACAAGTCTTGTTGTCAAACGATGTCATATCTTTGTATATGGAGTGTGCAACAGAATGATCCATTTTGAAAACAAAGTTAGGCCCTAGATTCAAATAGAGACAGTAGCTTGAAGAGCCACAGCTGCAGACTCACTGAAGTAGGTTACAGTATGTTAACACTCATAAACACTATCTAGGCCTAAAATTCAATACCCATACACCCAACTTATTTCCTGTAACCTCATCATTATGATTCTATAGGGTCATCCAATTAGCAGGGATTCATAACAGAAATGCATGTTAATCATCAGCACTGGAAAATGGGAATGCCTGTAAATTTCCCCAAAAAATCCTTCATGACACCTACACAATCCGGGAAAAAATGAATGCTTATGATTAACAAACCATGTACTACACTGGTTTATGACAATTACATTATTTCTGAAAATAATGGATTAATTAATTAAAACAATTTTTCAATGCATATAAATCTGCATAACTTTTCCCATAATTAGACCTTACCCTTGTCCTCCTCACAGCACACCTGCACTAAATGGCAATAATTAACTTCAGCTTGTGAAGAAACTTCACTCTGACAATAAAAGAAACATTAGGCTATTTCAACAATATCTGTAGTGTTGTTTAATGTGATATTAAGAAGGGTAGCTAACTGAGGTTTTGAAAGCTTCCAAGTTATGTCCTAAAATAGAAATGGAAACCATTACATTTGTAAAATGTTAAGTCACAAATTCATTAAACCTAATACATGTTAGAACAATGCATTACTAGCAATTACTTAGACTACAAGGCAATTTGTACCAGTCAAATAAGAGCAATAGAAAAATAGCACACAAGCCAATGCCATACAACCCAACCCATGGCATGCAGCTACCTAAAAATGCCAAGCCACGTTATCCAATAAAAACACAGATACGTTCTAAAGTGCAACCACAACAATATAAATCAGTCACAAGTCGCAAGCTGTCTGTGCAACTAAAAAAAAAACAGCAGGCTTCCAGTCAGTCCCAATTGAGAGTGATAAATAAGTGATAGAGCTGATCTAAACTGGATATGCCCAGTGTTGTGTTATATGTTGTGAGCGGAGTCTTCAGATGTGATTCTTCAATGATAAGAGAAGTGAAAATAACTAACATGAATGTACAGTACATTACCACTGTTTTGGGGATAAAAGAACATGACAAACTGTTTAGCTAAAATGAATGAAACCTTCAGCACACAATAATGGCCCTTCTCAGCCCGTTATAATAAAGCAAATGGTGCTTTGGCACTGCACAATGAATTCCATGTGCTCAGGTTTCTTTAGCGCCTTTGTGTTTAGCGGTAACACAACCCCACTGTTGCCCTCTCACTTTACAGGCAAAGGTGCCGGATGAAGTTAGAATAATATGGCTATATTCCCTCACCTGCTTCATCAGCACAATTCTGAGAGAACCGCCTGAATACAGGCTTTATGCAAGTGTTGGGGCCTCCCATTGGGCAAAACTGGGCATTCTACGCACCATTCCTGAGACGGCGTGTTTATCCGCTGTAATCGGTGCAATAACAATTCACCAAAAATGTGTTATGCCTACAGTTACACTCATCTCTCCCATTTTAGAGGAAACTGTCATTTGCACTGCCTGGGGAAACACAAATATCAGTGTTCTAATGGTTTCAATGTCTTTCACAGTAGGTGCAAATGAGCAAGATTTGATTGGATTTCTTCTGGTGGAACCTGGCTTGCTTATATCTCTCAGCAGAAAGTTGACATAAGCCCTTGGTATGAAGTGTGGAAAGCAGTTACTTTTGATCAAATTAAATGCAGTGGAAATTACTGCTCAGGTATTCAGCTTGTGGAAACAGTCTTGGGTTTACAGCCAGTGAAACAGAAGTGTTGCAATTGCACTTTCAGGCTTGGGCTATTGAAGCGTGTGTCGAACCAATCACTGTGTAATGTTCACTGCAGCCAATGGGTGGCAAAGACTTCAGTAACAAAATTATATGATTAAGCTCTTAAAGCTGCTTTAAACAAAACTAATTTTAGGGCTTTTCAGCTAATATGAGAAAGATAATACTGTGATATTAGGGCAGCATTCTGGCACTGTATAATAACTGTTGCTGAAACAGAAATTGTCACTTAAAAGCCAAAATGGATTGGAATGAGCGTAATCAATTGCATACAATCATTTCTACTTCCTTTAACACTTAACATGGGGTCCTGGAATAAAAAGTGAACAAAACTTGCCACTCACTGAAAGATAAGATGAAACTAACCAATAAAAAGGGGTCAGTCTTACCTGTTCGGCTCCATAGGCCGTGGCAAACTGCATGAACTCCTCAATGCGCACAAAACCGTCACCGTCCTGATCCAGGGCATTAAACACAGCCTTCAACGAAGACAGGTCTTCATCCCCCTCTGAAACACTGCCCCCCATTGGCAGTGAATTAGAAGCCCCCACCTCCGACAGCGAGAGGCCTTCCACTGCCTCTTTTGTCGTCCACAGATTGCCAGAAGACAAATCATCCAACTCCTGGGCTAGATCCTCAGGGCAGTCCCGACGGCGATAGACTTCATCCAGGTCAAACTCCGCCTCGGCCTCTCCACTCCTTCCGTTCAGCTCCAGACCAGGAAGGCTTTCCTGTAGGGTGCTCTCAGGGGGGTTTGGATAGGGTGCTTCCTTACCGTGCATTGCATCAGCGGTCGGTCTGCTATTGCCAGTCAGCTCTACGTGTCGTCCTTGTTGGGTTGAGCCCGGAAAAAGATGTTCTTCCATTAAATCTAGTGAGATACCCCCATCCGAGCCCTGTCTGCTGAGCAGTCCGCCCTGGTGTGCGGCGTCTCCATCGGGGCAGGACGTGGCGGCTTTGGGTTCCGTCAACTGGCGGCGGAGCCCTGGGAGAGAGGAGTCACCCTCACAGCACTGTTCCAAGGACGCGCTAAGGGTCGGAGTGTCCACAGGAACGTTCTGCTCCGTATCGTCCGCGCGCGAGCTCAAGCACCCCTCTTCAGAGGTGTGCAAGGCATGATCTTCAACGCTGCGGCCGCCATTGAGGTGAGCGCCGGCTCCACACTGCACGAGTTCGGATCCTTCCTGAACATCCAGCGTCTGGCTGTAGTCAGTGGAGCCGCAGGTGTGGGAGGGGCTACTCAGGTGGCTCTCGGATGAACCTTCCGGGATAGCATTACTCACTGTGAGCGGATCCCTCACCGGCTCTAAGAATAAACCTTTGTCCTCAGTTTCACATGACAGCGTCTCTACGCCTTGTGACTGATTGAGGCTGCTCTCCTCATGGCGTGAGAGGAGAGATGGCTCCTCACTGACACCCTGTGGGCTAGCCCCATTGGGAAGGGGGACACAGGAAAAGGAGGAGGAGGAGGAGGAGGAAGAGGCAGGCTCTGCACACAAGAGTTGTTCCAGTGGAGAGAAATCAGTCTTGCTGGATTCTTCATTCCTAGCAAAAACCTGTACAGGGGGAGGTGCATCATTCAAACTGAGATGTTCGCCAGGACTGCTGTGGAGTTTCATCAGTTCCATAGGTGCTTTGTTTTGTAAGTCTTGCTCCCGAAAGGATGAATTATCCGTGTCAGCAGTTAGGCTGCCTGCCACAATCTGGACAGAAGGAGAAACTCTGAAATCAATTTGTTCATTAGAACTGATCTGAAAATTTGGTACATCAGCAGGTTCACTCTGGGTGAACTGCAAGGGTGGAAAGGAGTGGTTCTCCCACTGCAGCACAGGGCACTCTGACCTCTCATTCCAGGACATGATCTTATCAACACTGGAATACCTGGAGTTCCGAAAAAGGTTGTCTAGATTTAAGGCATTCTCCTGGAGAATCTCATCCAGGCTAAGTGGCACCACCTCTTTTCCAGTCTCTCGGAAATCCAAGCGCGGCTCCAGATTTTCTTTGCCCCCCTTAGGCAAGGTGGACACTTTATCAGGATCTAAAACAAGAAATCCCAAAGACGGCTTCTGGTCCAATTCCCAGTCTGCATGCACACCAGGGCTGGACAGCAGGATCTGCTCCATTTGTTTTTTTTTTCTATTATGATTAACGTTACTTCGTATCCTGAGACAATTTGAAATGCTATTCACTTGAAAAAGGTAACGACCTAACGCTATCCTTAAGTATGCTGAAGACTTGTGATTCCCTGTCAACTGAAATTACAACATCCAAAGTTGTCCAAAAGCATTCTCACGTTTCACAAAAGCTATTCCAGCCCCCATTCCCGGAAAGTGGTCCAATCTCTCAAATCTCTTACAGAAAAAAACAATTACTGATGTGGTTTTTCGAATCCACCTTATTTTTCCGCATACAAATACCTTAAGTGAGATTATTTCCCTCTCAAAAACAGTAACACTAGTTGTGTTTCCTCCTATATTTGCCATCAATATTAGCTAATACCATGAAGCAAATTAGCTGTTTTTTATGGTATGTAAAATCTAGCGAACATACCGGATTTTGTTCGGCGTTTTTCCCTAAGGCTGTATTCATAACCTAAACCTATTAAACCGAATAATTAAGGCCATGGTAACCTCGCCAAGAAGGTAAGGTACGTTAAGTTGTATTGTTTTCACTCGTCACTAACCAGTAATAACATCTGAAAGCAAAAACACCCGACTGAACCTGTCCAATTGGTGGCGGGAAAGCGGAGCAGAACGACCCTTATGGTTGCTAAGCACCACCCGAGTGATATGTAAACCCAACAGTAGTGTGTCAGTTGGGGTTGGCTAAATCTCCAGTGCAGTTTCTGAAATCGCACTGACGAGTTAAGCTACTCGATAGCTCATATGCTAGCTATCAATACTCAACTCAAACATCCTGACAATACAGCCCTCCGTTCCTTCATGCCAAAGACGTAACGTTAACTAGCTAGCGCTTGTCAGTCCTCGCCTACCGTCTCTTGCAAATCTTTCATTCAACCGAATATCGTTATCAGCTAACGTTAACAGTTGTCTAGATAACCAAACCCTGGCGCCACAGTAAAATATCTGACGTCCAAACCCACTTGCACCTAATGTTATGTTTCCACATATGAAAAACGCAACAGTCACGCGATTCCTTGTGTAGCTAGATAATTAGCTAACGTTGTGTTGAAATCTAATATTAGCTCCATACATAAACTAGAGTTACATAGATAGCTAACGTTAGATACACATATCCAGCAAATGACACAAAATTAGGTAATTTAGCTGTCCTGTTTCGCTTGTCTTTACTTTCTCCTCGTTGAACAGGGGAACATAGACGGCCTTCATTGCTTCTCTCTTCTCTTCTTAGTCTTCTTTCTGTTCATTTTCACGAGAATTCTGTGTGTCCCACTCAACCATTTTCTCACAGCGTCCCCAGACCCAGAAGACTTCAGTGGGCCACCTGTACAAGAGGCTTGTGAGCTAGCTTGCGATGTTTTCTTTTAGCAAGCTGTAATCCTTTCACAATTGTGGGTAAGTCTTTAAAATCTGACCATCAGTGTGAAAGTACGAGCGATGCAGTTCAACCAGCGTTAGCTAACGTAGATTCTCAATGTTGGTTCCGACCACACATCCATCGCTCTTGCTCTCATCAGCAGCTGCTCTGTTACCAGCCGCATTCACAGCTACGTCACTAGACCCAGAGTACGCAGGCGCAATGAGCACACCGCAGTGTGTCAACACAGAACACCGTAGCCTATGGGGAGGCGACTAAATTATGCTGTGGAATTTTTGTCCGACTTTATCGCGTAGGCTAATATAAATTAAGATTAGTAGGCCGACATATTAATATTGGTTGCTGGCTATTATTATTGCGCTCACAGTAGACGATGTCAGAAATTCACTAATACTCACTGGCGTTGTTAGTTCAAGAAATAATAACAGAAAAAGTTGTGCTGCACTGGTTTTTGTTTACAAATTATATGTAACGTGGACTCCCCCAAGTAACTCCGTCGGCTATAGTATTTTGTACAGTAGTGACCCCGCGTGGATATTCTTGGTAGTGGAGCTGGGTTTCGCGTAACCGTTTCCCCCCAAAGTACTGTACCTATGTAGTGAAATTCTAGGAAACGTGCATGATTCTAAGGCTCACAGACTCATTAACTCCATACAAAATTTTATTAAACTGCTGCGAGACAAATGTTGTCGTCTCATTTGTGACATTAGTTGTCAAAATGTCTCTCGAGCAATTATTTCCTGGATTTATCAGAAACATGGCTTACAAAACATGTAACTACATAAGCCAATGATCTTCATAATAAATACCAGGCTCACTCTATATGGACCCAAATTCCCATGTCATATCTACTGTAATTGTAGAACTACAACTAGGTAATTCAAAATATAGGCTATCAAATAACATTCATGAACATGATTGTTCAACATCACACTATTTTGAAAATAATTGTAACTAATTGTAATTTTCTTCTTCATTAACAAATTTAAACATTCTTGAATTATTTTGCTTTGAATATCATGAATAGTGGTAAGACAACCAAAGGGGGAAATTTACACAAAAAAGGCATATACACAGAAGGTTAGATATTTTATTCAGGGAATTAACACTGGCTTCACATTTTTTGTGTGCTGTAAAGCTAAACCAAAGTTAAGCCAAAAAGTATGCCAAATAAATATCAGAAAATGTAACTGTTTGATCTTGGTATTATTAAAGAAAGATGCTTCCATTTACTTGTAGTCATTTAGCAAACCTCATATCAGAATTACATTCCAAAGTGCAGTTTAAAATATGTTTGATGGTAAGGACGCTAAAAATGAGTCTCATTAATTAATGAACCACCTGAAGCCAGGATGCTCTCCACATGGTTTTCTCGCATTCGCTCCCAGTCCCATTCTATGGATTTTTAGTATATTAAAGTATGGGTAAACAGATCCATCCATTTGATGTTGCAGGGGATTCAGTTAGTGTAACTTTCTTTAGTCTTTTACTTGTCTCTCTTCAGTGTAGATGACCAGTAATCTAAAACAAACCAAATGACCACATTTCACCAGGACACAAAAAAATAACCTCAAGTACTATTCTGTATATTACACAAACACAAAATGACAACACAGTTAATAAGGATATACTTGCCACAGTAGTTTTAATGGCAGCATCTACCAACACTGGGCCTCATTCATGAAGCGTTCCTAAATATTCGCAGACATTTATGTACGAAACGAGTTGGTACAAAAAATTTACGCCGGCTTCATCTAACCATGTGGGAAAGGCAGATTTTTTTGTATTCACGTACGTACGTTCATACACGTAAATGACAGGCGCGTTCACGTTATTTTGTGATTAGCATAAATCCACGCCCATGAATTGCCTAATATGGGGGTTGTCACTTCAATTTCCATAAAAATAATTAATTTATTAATCTCGTCATTTTGTTGGTGTTTTGTGCGTGCGAGAGGTGGTTTGATATAGTGATGGAAAAAGGTAGGCTAGTTAGTCTGACAGTAAATTTGACGTAGCAATTTGACGTAGATACACCAATAAGACAGCTGTCTCTCACCGCAGCGTTCTGCAAATGAGAAGCTGCTCCAAAAACTGAAGCTGTTGTGGGTCTCACCCATCTATGGTCCCACCAGGCAACCAGGCCAGGATGTTGAGCAATACATTTCGCATGATATATGAGCAGCACAGATGTGACTGCCCTTTCTATTAATATTTTGCAAATGTATCTTCGGATGGAGCCTTGAGGCTACATTTGTGCAGTAGCCTACAGTTAGGGCACCAACATTGGGCAGTTTGGCAATTTCATAAAAAACCCGGAAACGACTGCCATACATCACTCTCAGCCAACAAATAGCTTTTGCACAATCCTAAAGATGCGTTCTGTTCTCAGCCAACTCCTCCAACAGGTCAGCCATTGCAACACTGGCAACAGACCTGGAAGGCAATTTAAAGCAAATTTCATGCATTGGTCAAATGTGTTTTAAATAGCATATTTAACGTCATACAAGTTAGCATTTAAATTTGATCAATTTAGAAAAATAGTTCTGGGAGCATTAATTATGTTATGAGTCTAAATAAACAAGTTCATAGCCTACAATTGATTAATAGGCATCATCTAATGTGTTTAATTTTTACAATCGTAATTTATTAGCTACGTTTGCATTGTGTATTTCAGAGGCTACATTTTTTCATGTGAATGTAACAGAAAATAAAAATAAATTAATGTTCAAATTCATATTCAGAAGCTACATTTAGTGGCATTTTGAATTTACTTATGAGGTACGTGGTCCAGAGCAGGTGTAAAGTTTGTTTGTACATACAAACAAATCTCACATACGAAAACGTTGATGAATGCCAAAATACGGGCTAAATTGCTAATACAAACGATTTACGGACAAATTTGTTCTGCTCACGTTTCATGAATGAGGCCCATTGTATGTACAAGCAAAAGCCCCTTAAAGAGAACATAGGGGTTAAGAAGGAAGAGTGGAACATGAATATAATTTGGTGACTTGTAGCTCTGGCCAAAATAATCCACTGTAGCCATCATATAATTACCACCTGCATCTAAACCATTCACATTATTTCAAACATTACAAAATATTGAGCAGACTTAGTCACTCACAACTAAACAAACCTGCAATATATTATAATGCCATAAAAACGTTATCTTTGTTGTCTTATTTTGGAATAATTATTCTAAGCAGGATACATAGGGCGAGATAAAATTAATTTCTTCCAAATACATGAATGTCGATTTGAAAGACAAACATGCACTTATATACAATATTAATTAATAACTGTTCAAACACATATCCACAAATTAAACGGTTAACATATTATTTTAAATATGTCGTACTATCATAAACCTCTTCAGAAAACAAAACTAGGGTGATGAGAATGTCACCAGATCTGACAATTGTCAGATATTTCTTTTGTCCTTTAAAAAAAATTAATCTAATAGAATGAATCAAAATAAAAATAGCCATTTTATCCCAAATCTGTGCCTTTAAGCAGTTTCAGTAAAACATGAAAAAGAGGTAAATTTGGGGGGCTGGGAAGGGGTAGACAGTAACTTTGTGTAGACGGTGGCCTATTACTCAATACATTCCTCGGTTAAAGCAACTTCTCCACAACAGACATTTCACAATCCTCTTTCCCTGATGTGCCTTGGCTCTGCCAAATCTGTGCTAACCTCTCCTACACACCTGGGATGGATGGCTGACTGGAGACTCAGAGTTTAGCAGATTGGGAGGAGGCTATACCCAGGAGCGCAGACAGGCTGTTGGCAGAGGTGAGCCAGCTTCCCCCATCGGCCACCAGACAGGCACCCGTCACATACGAGGATGCCCGGCTGGCCAGGAAGAGCACCCCATGGGCCATCTCAGTCTTGTTCCCGGCCCGCTGCAACGGGATGGTCTGGAAAGCACCGCTGGACTCCGCACTCATTCCACCTAAGATTGAAGGAGAGGGGGAAGAGGGTTGAGGAAAGGATATAATAATAATAATAATAAACTTATAAAATAATAATAAGCATTCAGAGAGATGCAGCTTAAAGTGCTTTACATAGTGCAGCTAAAATATCTTTTTAAAAATACATAAATAAAAAACAATTCTATTAATAAGATGAAAAGAATATAAAATAAGGTAGCATGTGAAAATTAAAATACACAAAATAGCAGAGAAAAACAGGAAAATCTATATTTTTAATATTTAGAAAACAATGATAAAATAACAATACAATTATTTAAAAGCTAAAGTAAATGGGTAGATTCTCAGTTGGCTTTTAAAAATCCCCACAGAGCCCGTTTCTCTAATGGTGGTCCACAGTTTTGGGGCATAGTGGGTAAAAGATGCTTCATTTGTTTGGGTACATTTAAAAGACCAGTATAAGAGGACCTGAGGGCTCTTGCTGGGTGATAAAATGACAAGGAATCAGAAATATAAGAAGGTGCTGTACCATTAAGAGCTTTGTATACGAGTAAAAGGACCTTAAAATGAACTCTAAAATAACCAGGGAGCCAATGCAGGGTAGCTAAAACAGGAATAATGTGCTCTCTTCACCTGGTTTTAGTTAAGTCTTGCAGCAGAGTTCTGAATAAGTTGCAATCTCTCTACTGACTTTTTTGGAAGGCATGTGAGTAGGTCATTGCAGTAATCTAGTCTACTAGAAATAAAAGCATTAATTAATTTCACAGCATCCTGTTGTGTTAAAAATGGACGTACCTTGGCAATATTTCTCAAGTGAAAGAAGGCTGTCTTGGTCACTGCTAATATAGGCTTTAAAACTTAACTCAGAAAAATACGCCAAGGCTTTATACTTCTGATTTAGTCTGCTGAGCCAGGTCTCTGAGTCTATTAAAAAGAGTGTAGCTTTTAGATTTTGGTCAATTAAAAGTATATCTGCCTTTTCCTAATTTCATTTTTAAAAATTCTCACTCATCCAATGATTGATAGAAGCCAAACAGGTGGTCAGGAAGCATAGGGCATTTGGCTCAACAGAGATACATAATTGAGTGTCATCTGCATAACTGTGAAAATAGACATTGTGTTTACTAATGATATGAACTAATGAACAATGAACAGCATGTACAATGAAAACAGAAGGGCACCAAGATATGGAGAAGGGTGGATGTAAAAGAGGGGTGTAGAGGTAAAAAAGAAAGCCCAGACAGAGGGGCAAAGCAGAGACAGAGCGGTAACTCAGTCTGAAGGAGGGATATAGAATACAACCAATCTGATGGGAGTAATTATCCCAGTCAGAAGATCTGTTGTTGATGCTGTTCGGGGGAACCTCCATTCTTACCCAGCCGGCGGAATCCTTCTGTGCCTGAGATTGGACCAGGTGCTAGGGTGTTTACCCTAACACCACTTGGTCCCCACTCTACTGCAAGGTGTTTAGTCATGGCATCTGTGTCACAGAGAGAGGCAAGGCATGGGACCAGGAAGCAAGGAGAGAGAGATAATGAGAGAGAGAAATAGTGTGAGAGAGAGAGAGAGATAGAGAATGAGGAGGGAATAGAGACATTATCAATCCACTGACTAAATAGCATAGGTGTTTAATGTGTAAAACCATCCATGGATGGCTAAACCTACTTCTCACCATTGGCAGCCTTTGCAGACCCAGCATGCACCTGGAGAGCTTGGCCCTTGTAGCCCAGAGTTGCTGAGATGTTTACAATGGAGCCGCCATGATCCTGAACAACCAGGCACAGTACAGTACAAATACATTAAGGCACAAATACAAGGCTGTTACTAGATATATTGGATGAATCCCAATCAAAATACACCTTTATGATGTTTATTGTTGACATGATAAAATGTGAAGCTTACAAAAGATAATGCTGTTTAATATTGATTCTAATCCTGTTTTAACGTGTAAAGAAGAATAGAGGGTCCCCTCGTATTTATAACAAGTGTCAATGTACTCTACCTTGAACCACTTTTCAAAGACCACCTTGCTTGTGTTGAATGTGCCCATGGTGTCAATTTCCATCACCGTCTTAAAGGCATTGAAGGACAGTGAAGTGGCAGGGCACAGGAAGTTACCGGCAGCATCTGAGGAAAAGAACACAAGTCTTAAAGGAGCTTTCCAGTGTTTCCTGATGACACATTTCCCAACACAATCATTCTTAATACAAAATCAAAGAAGCCCGGGAAGATAACGGCAAGGACGCACAAAATAACAGCTTATTCTGGAGAATATGTTATACTCCATCTAAAAGATAAGCAAGCTCTTCAGAAGTAAACCTGTATAGAATTGTTTTTTGAACATGGGGACAGGCAAGGCATCGTGTTCTCTGTATCTAATGTTGGCCTTCAGCACACTAACACTATGATTCTGGTTAAAGACAGGCCAATCTTAAGAAACAGAGGACCATGTCAGCAAAAGGATATATATAGTGAAGAATGAAATGATAAGATGTATGATAAACAAATGTTCAGAACATGAACAACCACCCATCTAAACCTCCATTACTTCCAACTTTTTTCTAAGCAATAAAAAGTTGTGCAATCTCACCAGAGTTTGATAACTGATAGCTGTAGCAGTCAGACCAACAATCACCAACTTCATGGGTGAGGATTTGTGTGCATGATAAAGTCCACTGAGCCATTGAGATAATGTTTAAAGATGGCCATTTAGTTAAACTTATCCTACAAATATTAAAAGCATGCTTCCACACTTCCACCCATATTCCATTCCAGTGAAAGACAACAGCACAAACTATTATGTTCTTTTTGTGTGGTAAATACACTGCAAATATCTCCAGCAAATGTAAAGACTTTCTACATGAAAGCCGTATGTCACCACAGTCTTAAAATATTTTGAAATAAATCATGAAGAGCTTGTTTTTTCTAGCCTGAAGCTTCACAAGACATGCATTTGGAAGTGTAATGTACCATCCTGTGGTGTGGTGTGTAACTAGTGTATCAAAATACATACTATTAATGAGGATGTCAATTCTTCCAAACTCTTTCAGTGTCTCCTCTACAGCTGTGAAAATGGTTTCTGGCTGCCGAACATCCATGGACTGAGCCAGGCAGCGCCGCCCAGTAGCATCACTCAACTTCTTAGCCGCCTGTCAAGTAACATAAAATGTGTCAATTTGATTGGATAACACAACAAGGTGATTGAATGTGTAAACACACATTTAAAACGTCAACCAGTATCCACTTTAATGCCACTCCAGTTGTAAGCTGAAACTATAAATCGACAAGCAAAATTATTTTTATGACCTCATGTCTTATCCTACTTTTCTTTAAAATATTATCTCTCTGATTTAATTAATAATTATTTAATGAGTACGTTTTGAGACCTCAGTGAGCCTCTCCAGATTCCTGCTGGCAATCACTGTGTCGCAGCCATGCCTGAAAGTCCAAAGAGTATGGTAAGACGGGTACTGTTACTTACACATGCACATGTTTAAAGTGGGTGCAAGAGTAGCATACTGGATTACAAAGTGTTGTTACCTCATTAGTACTTCTGTGATTCGGAATCCAATTCCAGATCCACCACCAGTTATGAAGGCAACATGGTCTCTGTAACCAAAGTTTGTTTGTTTGTTTATTTATTTATTCTAACATCACATAAAAATCATAGATAAATATTTAGTCAGACATTGCAGACAGACAGAGCTAATGGGAATGGCAGGCAGGTCTATGCTCATTGTTTGTTACTTACCTGAGCAAGTCCGGGCTGTAAATATACGTGTAGGTTGTCATGCAGTCATCTGTTTCCACGTCTTCGGGCAACTCAAATATCTTCGTCTGTTCCTCTGCCATCCTTGCGCTGCTGCCCAGCAAACCAATATGTGAGTTACAATATGTATTTCTTCGGACATACTGCTGCTCCAGTTAGAGAAACTAACAGTTTTGACCAATATTCGTACATTATAACATATTATCTAAACACAAGCATGAAACGTTAACTATTTGATCTCGTACATAATAGAAAATGTAGCAAGCCAAATGAAAACGCACTAGTTTAGATGGAAGTATTGCTAAAGTCAGCCTTAGCCAACAAGCAGTGAAATGGATGGTGCTGCAGTTCAGGATTTAGTTCTGTACGTAAAAATCTGGACAATGGCCACGAACATATTTTTGTGGATAGATGACAACCCAGCTAACGAACAAGCCGTGATAAGAATAAATAGTGATCGCTAGCTAACTGACTCGATAGCAGGCACTAGGCACCTTAAACACAAATATAATGCAACCGCATAAAAGTAATCCAGAATTAAATAGCTAATGTTACATATTGCAAAACAATAATTAATCTATTAGGAAAATGTTCAATGAAAACTACACAGTCGAGCTCATTTAGCAAACTCCATGCACTTACCTTATCCCCAAAGAACTTTGGTCTTCAAATGTTGTGTATGTTCGGCCCGGGTTGTGCCTTCATGCACATTGGGAAATGTAGTAGCCTACGCTTACAAAAATTCCTGTTCTCGTGCATTATGGGTGTAGTAGTTGTCTACTTTCACCAGTTTAGCTCTATGGTTTAGCTCCGATCAGAGGACTCAAAGCCCATAGAGAGAGCTCGGCTGCGTCCCAATCACAGAACTATATCACTCCCCACCTCCTTTTCTCCACCCCATTCTTTGAGCATCAGGGGCACTGCTAAACGGAGTAGAATCTGGAATAATACATGGAGGTGAATGGAGCTAAATACTATAAAATTATCATCATAATCGATTTCAAATATTTTCGCGTAACTGGAGTATTACTGGCACTGTTACACGGCCTAATGCTTATAATTAACACATAAGTATAAGTCGACATGGAATCGATGGTTGTGTTATGGTCTCACTTTCAAAACATTTCCACTAGCATTGATGCTACGCAATGATGAGTTCACCGGTTCATGAATATATTCATTAGCTACAGGGTCCTTATTCAACAATCCCGTCCCGTCCTGTTTGACGGTAGCCAACTAGCCAGTAGCTCTCGCTTGCTCAGTAAAACCATAGAAGCTTCTAGAAGATTCTTGTTAAAACCAGATTGTCTATAAGAAACAAGGTGATGTACCGCCGGTACTAGCTAGTACTTTGTTCGTTGTCATTCTTGTGCTGTTATTACCGAACGATTTCGGCTGAATGTGGGGCCATCTTGCTTTTGAGTCTCACGTCCAAAGCGTGACTGAATGAATATTCATGACCAAATTTGCATAACCAGAAAAAAAGTAATTTTTTTCCCTAAACGGTTCAAGTGCGTAGAAAAGCATATTTTCTTATCTTCTGTCTGCGAACTTTCTCCAACTTACAATAAAAAATATATTATCTCTTCTAGATTTGGGTTTCTGGAAAAAACTTCCATTGACCCCCATTCATTCTCCTCTGTTTAGCCCAGTTTCAGTGCTCATAGTCGCCCCTAGAGGTGAAACATGATATTCACGCAGTTGGCATATCTCTTTACTATACAATCTCTGGAGGACTGCTGTAAATAAAAGCATAGCATTAGTAGCTAATGAGTTATTGATATTAATGTATAGTTTAATGCAAATGTCCTATAGAAAAAATGTTGTTTTTAGTTGGGTTTATGTTTTCAGTCTAGAGCTTCATTACCAAATCTAGGACTGATTACCAATGATACCACAAAAGCAACAAGTAGAAAAAAAGGAGGTGAAAACAATTTACAAATAATAATAAAGTTAACAATCCTTACTGCCACCTTTTTGGGTATGAGATTGGCTATGAAAGTGCTAAAAGTTCCAAGATTTACACAATAGACTGATCTGTGTAGTTGTTAAGTGTACTGAAGCTAATATTATTAAATATTCCAATATCTAAAGCGAGAACTGAAATTTTAATAAACGGTCACATAGACTAGCAACACAGCCGTCTTAAAATACACAAGCAGATAAACACACAGCCTATGATTTCAGTGGGCATATTTTATTGCAAACAAAAACAATATAGCTCTGCAGTAATTAAGGAAAATATATATAATATTATATACCGAGTTGATTCTTAATTTGGCACAGTTTAGCATGGCCAGGATGACTCTGGTTTGAACTTGGCAGTTTTTCTTTTACATATAGTTTTACCTATATACTGATTCATCAGTATAACATTCTTGTATGTCCACATAATGACCTTCCAGCCTTGAAGGGTAACATTGGTGAAGATTTACATAGGAGGGTTTTATCTTAAATCCCAACTTATGTTTAGGTGAATGTTTATAGAAACAAAATTTGATGACCACAAGAAAGAAGAAAAGCTAACTGCCTGGTACCATTCAAGTTTATCAGGTCTATTTTCCTAGATATTCTTGTGATGGTTGACAATGTAATTTATGGTTAACATTACGCATTTTACATTATTTTCATTGGAAAATTTAATTTATTTTCTGAGGATTAAATTAAGTTTTCCTTATTAAATATAGAGCACCTTATATGAAATGCAAACATTAGAGCGTGATTTTGTCTGATTAAAATGTATTTATTTTGTGAAGGATATCATCTCTGTCCAGTTTTTTTATTTATTTTATTTTTCTTGTAGTAGCTTGTTCTGGTACTCTGAGTTGTGGAGTGCTGAGCAGGTCTGTTTATTTTGATCTGGGAGACTGTCCTCATGCAAAACTAATACGGCCTAGCGCTAGTCTTTGGAGATGAATAACAATAAAATGCAGGGAGGAAAATGACAATATAACAATCGGAAAATAGAGACCTTTAAATGACTTCAGGTATATTGAAAAATTACATTAGTAGCAAGTGGTATACAATATTTGTGAACATATTCCTGACAAGAGGAAAAACCCGATCATTATTTGTCCCTTTTGTTTTTACTCTGAGCACTATGACAGGCTCAAAAACAATCCTGATTGGGTGCACTGGGCCCTTACTAAAATAAAAAAATGTACTGCTTAGAAACCATAGGTATAGACTTTGAAACTTGACATGAATTACTTGAAGAATTTACATTTTCTTCATGGAACTCCCACTCATGACTTTCCAATTTATAATTCATTCTGAAGTCATTTTTACTGAAGTTCATTTCCACATTGTGGTGGAATTATGGTGAAAGGTTTAAAAGTAAATTTCACAGCTGTATGGGGAAAATTCTGAAATAGAGAATGAAGAGAGGTGGGTGTTGTCTTTAATATATATAGCAGCATGTCGGGAGTAACACAGCCTTGTGCAAAACATGGTGACTGTATTAGTCCTACAGAAAGAATTAGTGAGCCTGGGCAGCAGGCTTTGTCTAATACCCTGCTCTATCTGTGTTGGGACACTGGACAGTGGAAACATAAAGGCAACCTAGTTATTAGTAATTAGAGGTAGTCCTAGTGTTGACATGGTGCAATTCTGGCAGGCCGCTCACTCTGCTCCCTTTCTCTCATAGCTCATAAGTGTTGCTGTGATCACAACAGTCCCAGTCCATCAGCTCTTTGCAGTCGAACCACAACTGGATCTCCCTTTGGGCTCCCTCTACTGAGTCACTGGCATGAACCACGTTCCTGAGGGAGGGAGGCAGACAGACAGACGCAACACAAAAAATAAATTGACACCATGAGATGAAGGCATGGAATGCACCTTTAGCCTAAAGCCTAGTGCACATTTAGCGATTTTGGTGAAGTAAATTGATTGTCACGTGAACCTGACGCATGCTACATGAACCAAAACAATCTGGCAAGTCTGGGCTGACACACCACACAAAAGATAAGAATAATATTATTCATTAACGCAAAGTTATTAATTTGACTCAGCAACCATTTCGGAGCCAAACAGTGCTGCCCTCTAAAGGTTACAATGCCCTTATTATGGGTCCAGGACACACAAAGTCACAAATGTACATTTCATTAAATTGATTGAAACATCAAATAAGCCCTTGTGATCTTGCTACAGCTGAATGAATCTCTCATTTCTCTTGTCCTGTGTGTACTTTTGGCTTAATGCTTTGTCACCGTGTCTTCATTATTCATTGGTTCTCTCAGTACTGTGGCTCTACAAGAATGACTAAAAACCTTTTATTGCCACATTACTGTATTGAGTGGTTATTAGATACTGGCAGTCAGAACATTGTCAAGACTGAACAGGAATTGGCTAAAATGTGAAAATTGTTTTATATTCACTTGTAGCTTGTACGGTTCTCAGAAGAGTAATTATCATCTCTCAGATATTAACAGATCCACACGATATGATTTGTTAAGCCAAACTCTGATTTCAGATTGCACATGCCAAATTTCGGCCCCATCACGCTAAAGAAAAATAATGTGTAATTGGAATTGGCAGAGGTGTAAAATCCAGGGGTCAGAAAGTAAAAGTCATGCCATGTGTTTCTTCCACCCATGAACTCAGACAGCTGATTTCACTAATTAGTTCGACCTCCTGGCTGAAGAATTGTGCTAATTAGCAAATCCAGGTGACTAGAACAAAATACTGGGGAGGACTTTTACTTTCTCAACCTGGATTTTACACCTCTGGGAATTAGGCACAGTTAAGCAGAACATATAGATTGGCTTACAACAAAACAAATTTGCTCATAATGGTCTAAAGCTCCAAAAAGACAATCATTACCGGCTAACGTGGATGCCAAAGTCCCCTCGGACAGTACCAGGGTCTGCCTCTGCTGGGTTGGTCTTCCCCACCATCACGCGGGATGATCGGACCACATTATATCCCTCCCACACCTGAAGGGCAGAGAAAGGGACAGGGAATCTCAAGGGCAAACGTCCACTGGCACAGCTGAAACAAAGTTGCCTGAAGCTGAACAATATTTGCACTGGAAGAGGTCACAGTGATGATCATTCAGCTAAAGCTGCCTTTTCTCTCCTCTGTTGGAACACTTCACACTGTCCTCATTTTGTGTGCTGGTTGGCTGGTTTGGAAGTGCAATCCATGAAAGTAGTTATACTCAGTCTGGACATCAAATATTTTACCACTTGTGTTTCAGAAGGGAAGAAAGTCAAATAAAGATTACTTCTGGCTCGTCAAATTTTCCTTAATCTGCTGCTATATAGGACTAATGACCAAACAGACAGTAGTACAGGAGCTTTAGCCGATACGAAACAATATTCTCAGGCCTGGAATGGAGGCACTTGTGCAAGGTGGGTTTTGTTCTGAACAATTAATTTTTTTATTAGTTTTATTATTAGCATTGTCACTCACCATGACGACCACAGGGCCAGAGGTCATGTAGCAAAGCACTTGAGGGAAGAAGGCTTTCTTCTGGAGGTTAAGGTAGTGCTGAGACAACAGGTCCTCTGGAGCCTGAGTAGATGAATGAAAGCAATACTCCAGGGGCCATTATTGACTTCACTGCCCCATATGCCATCAACAAAGCTTCATGTCACCATCCAGCAGTGCTACTATAAGGTCTAAGGTCCTCAAACAGTAGACCACTGAGTTACCTGCAGTCATTGCTCTGCTCTAATCTTTAACATCTACCACCACATGACCCGTTGCCCCTTAACTATTTACCTGTGGTCTGTTCCTTCTCCACTGTTCACTAAGCCCCCCACGCCCTCAAAGACACACCCTCTCACACACACCCTCTCTCACACACCCCTTTCTCACACGCACACACACACACACACACGCACACACACACACACACACACACACACACACTTCAACTGCACTGGCCATCTATCTGTGCTACTGTCCTACACTTCAGTGATGGGCCACACTCACCTTCAGCATCTTCAAGCCCACCAATTTGAAGCCCCTCTTTTCAAAGCGTTGGACTATCTGGCCCACCAGGCGGCGTTGTACTCCATCTGGCTTCACAGCAATTAGTGTGCGTTCCCTCACTTCTGCAATCCCAGCACCACGCACACGCCCACACACACACACACACGCACATGCACAAACACACAAGACGCACATGCACAAACACACAAGCACACACAAATAGACTGAGATCAACACGTCAGCCAAAAACCCCATTCTTTTTTTTAAAGTTATATTTTTAGGGATTTTCAGATTTTTTTTATTGGACAGCACAGTTTAGAGAGAATGGGAGCGAGAGAACCGCCAATGTCGAGGCTCGCAATGAGCATCTGGACAGTGATCTACAGGCTACACCACTGAGACTCCACCCCCCCCCCCCCCCCCCCCCCCAAAAAAAAACATTCTTATTCATTTTTAGGCCTGCACGTCTCTTATATGGGTAAATTCCTTTGAGCAGTTTATTATTATCATATACAATATTATTATGGCATACCATAGTAGATTGTCAAGATTGTCAAAACAGTTTTTATTTCTCATTTAATAAGCGCATAAATAACTGAAAAATTGCTTACACACTGTCAGTTTGAAAATAAAGATGGGATTTCTTTTCCAACAAAAAATTACGGCTTTTTTTTTTAGGATTTTCAAACGGGGGTCAATTTTAAAACGGTTAATCCTGTTAGCTTTGGGCTTCAGTTACACACTGCATCTCTTACCTCTAACCTAACCACAAAGGTTGTGGGAGGTATGATCACACACATCAAGCTCATTAATCAGGACAGCCATTCAATTTGATTATTGCTTTGTTTTCCAAATACATTAGGGGAAACAAGGAGACTGTCAACGGTGGGTCAGGTGATTTGGAGAGAACGAGACACATACCTTCACTAAGCTAATCTGGCCAATTTAAACATAGTCAGAGTCATGTGCTGCTTCCAGCTCATTTGACCCCGATCACATCTCTTTTTGTCTGGTTTAAATCAATATTTTCACTTTAATGTTCAAATGAGTTCACCTGATGATACTGGAATATGGTACCGTCTCTCCCCCATATGAGTTTGTAAATTTACCTCCATGGTGAACACCAAAACTTACTCTGGACGAAAGAGCACACCTGATATTTGAACTGAAACCTTCAGACACAGTCACACCCCTAGCCAATACCCTACCCAGAAACTTCTATATTCAGGCATTATAGGGGGAACGGCATCATATGATGATATGCCTATTCTAAGTGCCATTCATCGAATATGAATCATACCTATATAAGAACTTCGCCCTCAAACAGGAAGGAAAGCAAACTTAGTGCATGCTATTTTAAATTGAGTCCAGCTCGGTTACTGGAAATCTATTTAACAAAGTCCTCAAGATCAAGCTGCCACTAATCGGAGTTGGCAATGTGATTTTCATTAATTGAGCTCTACACAGTTAATCATGAACTGCACCCTGTATGGACAAACAAAGTTCTGTTCTCACTGAAATGTACCAGAACAGTACCACTGCGTGATTTCCGAGCATCTGAGTCACAACGATATGGCCATAATGTAAACCCCTAAGAAATTATATCAGGACTAAGTCATTTTTTTGGTCAGGTGGTGTTGGGGATGTCCCTTTATAAAAATAACAGTTAATTAATGCACAAAATCATTAACAAATATAATCTATTTGTACTTCTGTATAAAGTTAATTTAGTGATAGAAATCAGTGCAGACTTCTGAAGCTACTAAACTGTAATAACTGAATGCATGTCTACTCAATTAGCATTGTAGCATTCTCAAACTGGGTGCCTTGCATTTGTGAATGTGTTTAACGAGAATGCTCAAAATGGAAAACATATTTAATAACATTTTAGGCTTTTATAAACTTCAGACATATTGTATACTTTCACTTAATAGTCTAATCTGGCCTAGTTTACACCTCCTTTGAAATGTTGTTAAAAAAATAAAAATAAAAATTTAATTAAATTTTTAAAAATAAAAATAATAAATAAATAAAAAATAAAAATATATATAGTTACATTTTATGTAGATCCAATAATATAATGCAATTATAAATTAGAACTCAAATTCTCAATTTAGCTTTTAGTTCTTGCTGGATAACGGTTAGCCAATTTATTGAAGTGGGAGACCTCATCCAAAGTGGATGAAAGTTGAAATTATAAAAAAGGTTTGGGAACGCAGGTTTATGGCTATTGGAACAGATAAAGTTAATCCTGTCTCCCTCAGGCCTCTGGGTTCAGCAAACTGTAGGCTAAAACCATTAGGGCTCCTCTGACAGGTTTTGTTTTCCAAATGCTACCAAAATCACGAAATAATTATTGCACTAAAATGTTTGCTTAACCTCACGAACAAAAAATTCTCAAAAACTCATGATGTTGAATGAATCAAAATGACCGCTTCTGAAAACAAATATTTTCCAAGCGTTGTGACTCAATATAACTGCTATGCAAGTTGGAATTCTTACATGGAGAATCGCATGCATTCTACGTCTTTTCCAATATGCTTTATATCAGTCTATATGCTATATCTGTGCAACACACATGACCAATGACACGTATAAAAACGTAAACGAGACAAACCTGACGTGGTGCAGTAATAACTGAAGCCAAAGTTACTGTTCTGATAGTGATTGATTTTGGCTGCAGTCCGCACAGGAACAGAACATAACTTAGAACCACACTGACCAATTACAAGGTGTCTCAAACAACGTTGGAACAGCATCATGTTCGAATATTGACAGGTGAAAAGCAACCCTTTAAATTCCTCCAATTAAAAAAGAAACATCGATGTCAATACAAATCCGCCTATTCAGAGCACACAAATAGTCACTTTGTCCCATCCACCTTTTGCAATGCAAGTCCACAGACACCTTAGTTTTAACCGAAAATGTTTAACATGCAACCTCGAATAAACTCTCGAATGCTGCATGTATTGGCTGGCTTTTGGTCAACAACTCCACCTCCGCTCTGAAGCACATCTTTCCAAGATGGTTAAATGGTAACATTAACCCCCGAGCAGCCAAGCTCCAAACATCAACAGTGCAGACCCTCATGGCGATGTATGAGAACCATGTCCATTTCATCAGGTAATTTCTTTGGCATCCCATCGGGAGATATTCACGAGGCCGACTAAATTTAATTGGTTTACATCGACTTCTCCGTATAGCATCTCACTGCTCATTCAACTTTTCCAGCGCATTTCAGGTTAAGCCTTCAAAGACTTCAAAAATCATTAACATTACTAGTGCAAAACAAGTGATGTTAATGATTGTTCGATATGTGCAACATTCTAAATGGCAAGCACAGGTTACATCCCAGTATTTTTATTGGGCAGATAGAAACACATGCAGTATGTTTCTTCTTATTTTATGTTTAAGGGGGTTATCACAAGGAAGGCATAGTTAAATACTTGAAACAGATGCTGCATGTGTATATGAAACATTCCGTGTGGGGTTACATCTAATAAATAAACAGCAGTTTGAGATGCCCCACAGACAAACATGTACCTTTGGGTACACACAAGGACAACAGGTCATTTACCTCAGTGTCAAGGCCAATGATAGATCACTGGTCACTGCATGAATATGGCACTGCAAACACAAGCTTTATCTGAACTAAGTTGGATTGATTCACTACATTTTCTATTTGGTTAATTATACATTCATAACACAATCCTACTGGGGGCTCATTCAAGAGAGTAGTAGCTTGTTTTAAAAATGGTGACAAGCTGGTAATGGCAATTTGTCATTTAATCCAATCAATAACATTCTCATAAATCACATCTATAAATCTTGAGGCCTCTACCACCAGTCCAAAGGGAGCATTATTGAAGTATTTCAGCTCTAATGAAACAAATCTATTAACAATTTAGCCATTTGGCACCTTCAGGCAATGCCAGATTTGCCTGAACTACACATTTGATTTTGTATGTATTTTACATTTTTAAAGGTACTCTTTTACACTGCGAAGCACTTCAAGCTGCTTGTTTTCTTATACGAAAGGTATATTATCATAATTTATAACTACGTCTTAGCTGTGTATTGAATTTGTGCACAAAAATGCAGATTGTTTTGTAATGACACGCACCACCATGCTTTTCCTCACATTTCCCAGTACATCCATCCATCTTCAACCGCTTATCCAAAGTCGGGTCGCGGAGGTAGCAGTTCCAGCAGGGGGCCCCAAACTTCCCTTTCCCTGGCCACATTGACCAGCTCTGACTGGGGGATCCCAAGGCGTTCCCAGGCCAGCGTGGAGATATAGTCCCTCCACCTGGTCCTTGGTCTGCCCCGTGGCCTCCTCCCAGCTGGACGTGCCTGGAACACCTCCCTAGGGAGGAGACCAGGTGGCATCCTTGCAAGATGCCCGAACCACCTCAACTGGCTCCTTTCTACGCAAAGGAGCAGCGGCTCTACTCCGAGTCCCTCACGGATGACTGAGCTTCTCACCTTATCCCTAAGGGAGATGCCAGCCACACTCCGGATAAAAACCCATTTCGGCCGCTTGTATCCGCAATCTCGTTCTTTCGGTCATGACCCACCCTTCATGACCATGGGTGAGAGTAGGAACGAAAATTGACCGGTAGATCAAGAGCTTTGCCTTCTGGCTCAGCTCTCTCTTCATCACAACGGTGCGGTAAAGCGAGCGCCATAGCGCTCCCGCTGCTCCGATTCTCCGGCCTATCTCAAGGGCCGCTGATCTGCTGAGGTGCTGATCCTCATCCCAGCCGCTTCACACTCGGCTGCGAACCGATCCAGTGAGTGCTGAAGGTCGCAGACCGATGGTGCCATCAGGACCACATCATCTGCAAAAAGCAGCGATGCAATCCTCAGGCCACCGAACTGCAACCCCTCTCCTCCACGACTACGCCTTGAGATCCTGTCCATGAATATCACAAACAGGATAGGTGACAAGGCGCAGCCCTGGCGAAGGCCAACCCCCACTGGGAACAAGTCCGACTTACTGCCGATAACCCGGACACAGCTCTCGCTCGGGGCGTACAGAGATTAGATGGCCCGGAGTTGTGACCCCCTCACCCCGTACTCCTGCAGCACCTCCCACAATATCTCCAGGGGAACCCGGTCATAAGCCTTTTCCAAATCCACAAAGCACATGTAGACCGGATAGGCATACTCCCAGTACAGCAATGGTGAATTCCCAAGGACCGGATGGCACTGTCAGAGATTTCAGACATTATTGCAGACATCCGTCCAGCAGACAAGTGACACTACCTCCTGAGTCCTATACGTGACACCAACCTGAGGTTTCATTTAACATACTGTTCCCGCCAGATAATTTCCGGGTATTAAAAATGTATTTGGTATGGTACTGACACATACCGCATCTTCCACAAGAGGACACTTGATATAGACCACGGTTAGCATGCAACAATGAATTTAAGACAGCCAGGATAATCCCACTGTACTTCTACAGAATTGCACAGTATCATTATTTTACCACAATGTGGGGGTGGACCTGTGGGCGCGTCTGTGGATTATTTTGTGATGGGCCCAGCCACCAGATGGGCCTGGTGACAGTACAGTACATTATAGTAGTATAAGAGCGCATTGACTACAACATAATTTGACTGCATTATCCCAAACCCTGTGAAAACTGGCAGCTGGCGCAGAAGGCATTTCACACAGTAACGTCTCCTATAAACACAAGCACAATTTTCAGACATTTTAACAAGACAAATTTCCCACAACGTCACGCCATCTTTGTTCATATAGTTTATTCCCTGGGTTAATCAGCATAAAAATGTGCCATTGAGGACTTAAAAGCTTTCCACATAAACAAAGACCCAGCAGAGAGTACACAGGTATCCGATTGTGTTCACAGAAGTCTGAACATTCAGTCCTCACATAAATAGTGAGGAGCTCATCAAAAATAAATAATACAGCCCATGACAGGCATCACTGTGCAACACTGACAGTATTTGCACCATGATCTTTCCTCTTGCCATCGGACTGGAAGGCACACTGGCATTCTCTGTCCATCTTAAGACTTTCATTTCCCCTAGAATTATTTCCTGCTTGGAGAAAGTTTTTTTTTACCTTTTCCTGGTGCAGAAAAGAATCAGTCCTCAATGTTTTCAATAAAACTCAATATAAGAACTCTGTAAAACTATACATACAAGTAACACTAGTTAAAATGAAATACATAAACCACAATTTAAAAAAAGACCAATAAAACTAATAAAATCAATATTATATACATTTCTTACAAAATAAAATGCATACACAACACATTTCACTCAAGAATTATTTCTGTACCACCTAAAAGGAATGGAATTCCGATCTCAGTGCATTTTCTTACAGTGGAAATGTAGAAGAAGTGAACTGCTAACGAGAGGGGGAATGTGCTGAGCTCCAGACAGCCCTCCTGAGGCTACTGGAATGTGCACTGGAGCTTCTGAATGCCTTTTCCTTTTTGGTTTCAACACCTGTAACATCTGAAATCGGGGGCGGGGGGGGGGGGGGGGGGGGGGGGGGGGCAGTCCACTGAAATCTGTAGACAACGGGGTTCCAAACCTCCAAGGCGCTCCTTTCGGGACCCTCTCCCCATAGAGATTAGCCTGTCGGGGAGTGCAGCAGAGGGCTTCGGTGCAGAGCGACAGTCTTCAGGTGATGGCACAGGGCACAGGATCCGCTACAGCTTGACACTCCCTAGGGCAAGGCTGCCATTGCACAGCCTGTAGTAGCGCAGGTCATTAACCACGCTGTGCACACTCTGGGTGAAGGAGGGTAGGTCCTGCACAGGGAAAACGAGCACAGTTCACAGGGGAACACAGCCACAACTTCTAATTAATCGCATATCCACGACGCCAAATAATACAGTGCTTACATGCCGCAGGTACAGGTAATAAAGCAGTTTGACTCGTTTTAAGTAGTACGCAAAATAACTGAAGCAGCTGGAGGGTGTGCAAAGCCTGTGTGGTGTGAGGACACCTCACCCGCTCCATCTTGAAGTTACATCCCAGGACATTGCGCTGGTTGGCATCGACGCCTTGGCAACTGCTGAGGAAGTGAGGTAAGAAGGCGGAGTAGAAGCTGTCAAAGTCCACGGAGGCCATGTTGTACACGGCTAACACAATTTCCTCCTGCAGCAGGTCATGGCTCCTGCGCACGAGCACCAGTAGCAGCACATTGATGAAGTGGAACAGCATGGAGGTACAGAACAGCTTCTGCAGGAGGAAACATTAATGCATTATGGGACGGGGCACTGGGTCCATCAATGACAGATGACAGTAAAAAAAAATTGTCCTGAAAATATATGAAATCAAATGAACGTGAAGTGCTACAGCCAGACAGGGACACTCAAATAATTTTTTCATTCTTCCCCTCTAATCAGGACCAAATTAAAGCTGGGACATGAGGTGCGTTAAATCTCGGGCCAATCCGTGGCATTAATCAATCATCAGGTAGAAAAGAAAACCACCAGTACTACTGTCCACGGTCAGATTTGAGTATCCCTGCCCTAAAGAGTCCCTATTGATGGTCTGACTATAATAATAATAATAATAATACATAATACATTTTCCTCTGTGATTTACAAGGTAATCTTGCTTAAAATAATGAGCTAATTTGAGAAGTAAACAGAATTTAAATACATCAAGAACACATATGTAACACAAAACATGAACACAGCATTACATTAACATGATAGTAAAATAAAAATACAAGCAATGAAAGACATGAAAACTTACAGCATTAAATGAAGCTTGAACACAAGCAATTTTCTCAAAGTCCAGTATGAGAAAGACAGAGACAATGTCTGAGGAAGTTTGGGGGGGAAGAAGTTTCCGGAGGACATTTTTCTTAAGACAATTAAACCTCAAGTGTAAACAGGTCCGTTCCGTCCAGGAAGATAGACGGAGTGTTTACAGATTCCGACTTGTGATCATGGGCGGAGAGATTGCAGTGTGACACTCCGTTCTTAGGGTGTATCGAGACGGGAGAGAACGGAGAGTCTGGTCACCGAAGGTTACTCACCTTGTGATACAGCTTGTGTTTACTGTTGAGGGACTCCAGATAGGAGAGATTCTGCTTGAATATGTGAATGTCTGGCTGCAGAAAAGACTGCCCGAAAGCCTGGGAAACGAGACCATCAGGAATGACTCGGAGAATGCCACTTACGAGGTTTTAACTGTTGCATTTTCAGTCACGTGGATGATATAAACGCTAACAGATGCATTTCTCTGGAGTTGGAATAAAAGTACTATCCAATGTTTACAATGTATTAATTATTCTAAACTAGAAAACAGTTTGAGGCTTGAGCAGATTATTCAAAAATACTTTTACATCAAAAGTGTTGATCAATAACACAAAGGACACAGCCTCAACCCTAACTTCCTACGCTACGCTAACTTCCCACGCTGTCGGACGAACCGCTGTGATCTACTGGCTGATGACCTGACGCGCAGACCTGCATGGCTGCGGTGAACTGTGCCTCGTTCTCCACGGGCTCCTCGGGGGCGTTCCTATGCACGCTGGCGAGCACGGACGTCTTGAAGAAGTACCTCCAGTTGTGGTGCAGCAGCTGGTAGAGCAGCTCAAACAGCTCGGCCTTCACATCCGGGGAGGAATGCTGCGGATGCACACGGACATGTAGTACGTCACAGCACTTCCACTTATGTTAAAAAAAAAGAAAGCTCAGGTGGTTTTTGGCGGGAACCATTTCCTATGGCCGTGCAACCTGCAGTCAGGGAAAGTGCGGTGCGGCTTCCTACAGAAACATTAGTACACGGGTCCCCTTGGGAGTGAAGTTAAACTTGCACTGCATGAGAATTGAGAAGGAAAAAGGTACTTTGAAGATATAAAACAGAGTTTTACTTTTATTATTGCGCTCATGCCATAAAATGTATACGTATAACCTCTGGAAGTATAACATTACTGTACAAACTGCTTCCGAGTTCATTGAAGTGCACCTTCTTTCCATGACTATTAACCCCCATTACCCTGGTATCAAAAACAGCCTTCATTGCACACAAAGACTGTCTTGGGCTAATCAAAAGCACACACTAAAAACTGAAATAACAAAAAATCCAGAAAGTCCCTTTTTAGGGAAGATAAAATCCCTTTTATCTTCATGACTAACAAATATACTTAGGCCACGTACTGCATGTCTCACTTTAGTAACCTCACAATGAGACTGATTCAAATGTTAACAAGCAGCATGAATCATAATACAAGACATATCACTGTGACACTGCAGGGCTCTCAGAGAATTTTCTAATCACTTCCAAACCCCCAATTAGAACGTGCACTACATAACGGCCTTGTGCTCACCTCAGCCAAAATGGGGTAGACCTGCTCCATGCAGAGGGAGATGATGCTGGGAAGGAAGGGTTTGAAGGCCTGGCCCGGCTCCTGCACCACCACCTGCAAAATCTTCAGGAAGCGCTCCACCACCCGACAGCCTGCGCTGCCCTCCTGCATAATGCTCTCCGCCAGCTGCTCCCTGTGAATCACACCATAGCGATGTGCAACATTCGCATTCACAAAGTGAGTGGTGTGCACCGTGTCGATAAGATATCAGCCAAACGCGTGAGAGGAATATGCATCATACGGCTCATCCTCTCACGGTTTTGATCTTGGATCAACGGACAGGACTTGGCTCAACTCGAAAAGGGGTGACGTTTGCTTTACCGAATTTGGTTACTCCATTATCGTGGAACAACGCCGGGGTGACCGGGTAGCAGAATGACTAGGGAACTGGGCTTTTAACCTAAGTGGTAGGTTCAATTCCCAGGTGGGGCACTGCCTTTGCATCCTTAAGCAAGGTACTTAACCTGAACTGCTTCAGTAAATATCAAGCTGTGTTTATGTATTGTGTGTAAAAATATAAGCTGCGTAAATCACAGATAAGAGTGTCTGCTAAATGCCTGAAAGTAATGCAACAGTCACAATTCTTAGCCTCGATTCCATTCATTGGAAATGTTCAGAATGGCTTGAACTGGGGTGGACATCCATATTACTGTTAACCATGTTAACGGAGCTGACTCAATGGTATCCTTCATTTATTTATTTATTTTTTATTTTTTAAGTGTTACTTTCTGGGTCACAGGATAGTTACATGCACAAATTGCACATCATCCCAAAGAAGAAAAGGACTATTTCAGACCCTGTTGAAAGCAAGATCTGTCAACAGCACAGATCTGTATTCCTGAGTTTTCTGTAGCTGGAAGGAATGAGAAAGCTAGAAAAAACCATATGAAACAAGGGCAGCATAAGGAACAGGGTGAGACCAAAGGCTTTGCAGTGTGCGCCCAAAGCTCATTGTGACTTAACACAGGCCTGCAGTCTCAACTCTGATATCAACTCATTTCCACACGCAAAGACTGAACGACAATTTACAAGGAGAAACACATTTGGAACAATTAAATAAATTAGCAAAATGATACCAAAATATTTCACTCCAGTCAAGTGAGGTAACAATAGTCTTAAGCAATAAATCCCAGCGCAAACACTAAATTTAAAGTTCAGGTTGTGCAGCAATCAAACCAAATAACCCCATTTAGATACATATGTATGTAAACAAGTGAGCCACAGAGCCAACAGATGCTGATCGCAGATATGCTGTTTGATGCCCCTGTGTACCTGGTGAACATGTTGAGGAAGGTCTGGATTATTTGCTCAGTGAAGGGCACCCCCATCTGAACCCTCAGGCCCCGGAACAGAGTGAGGAAGAAACTCAGTATCTCATCAGTCACGTCTGAAAGAAAAAATAAAACAAAAGGACTTACTGAGGAATGACAGCAGGCATCTACTTCTTTATACTACATCGCAGATAATGTCTCTATGCCTGGTTATATTGTGCCAAAAGCTTACTGACAATATGCAAAGGGTTCATTTCAACTGATTATTCTTAATGGATACATGCATTACTTTTCATTTAGGAAAAATCATGACCGCTCAGATTTGACAATGTGGAGACACAAAAGCTCGTTACCTGACTGGTGGATAAAAACAGGCAGAAGGGCCAGAGAAACCTGCACAGATTCCTGCAGAGACTGGTAGCAGATCTGCCGGGACTTGGTGGACTCCCCTGAGATGCTGTCCACGATGTCCCTTAGTATCCCCAGTGTCTTGCGCACCACTGCTTTCACTGTGATAGACGCACAGCGACGCTAATGTGAGCTGCAGCCGAGCTTTACCCATGCACCCTAACAGAAGCCAGATTACCTTACGAGCTCCCCATACTGCTGTGACACACACTGACCTCACAGAGCACCACATCATACTCGCCATTTCCCATGAAACCCCGCACCCCATTTTCCAAGACGCCCCACTCTTGAGCAGTGAATTAAACCATACAATGGACTCTTCTAAATACAACAGTAAAAGGGATGTGCTAAAGTAGATGGATACGTTGATCTGCAGCTGCATGTATTTTTAATGTCATTTCTTTTCCATTTTTTTAATAATTTCTGTTGAGTATCATTTCCACGATGAAACCAAATGCTTGTAAGAATTGCTCACAAACTGTTTAGCTGATCTAATAAACATGTTTTTGTAGTGTAATTAGTAAAATTAAAGTTACGGTTTAATGTGTGGCTTGTTCACTTTGACGTAACACTAATGTTCTCCACAACTGCACTCCAGTCTGGATAAGTGATTGTAATGATGATGCTGCTGATGAACACTTATTGTCATTGTCAAACGGGAAAGCCCTGTTTTCAGTGTGCTCTTGGCGCTTAGCGCTGCTCAGACACTCGGAACAGTGAGGGGAGCACGGGCAGCATGCGGAGCACCTTCCTCCAGACCCAGGCGGCCGTGCTGCGGGCCGGCGCCGTCCCTCAGCAGGCGGGTACTGGCGGGTGAGCGCCGCCAGCAGGCTGCTGTGGCTGGTGGAGCGGGCGTGCCACTGCTGCTCGCTCTCAGGCAGGCTGGGCCAGGGGAGCAGGAGCATGTTGGACAGGGCTCTGCACACCAGCACCAGGGCCTGAGGGAAGAGAAGCACAACGCTACCGCTTCGGCCCAAAATGCACCTTTCACTTGACGTGAAAATGACCTCTCTCAATCAAGTAGTACCTACTTCAATCAAGTCAGTACCTGAACATGGCAGAAACAAACTACATATGACAGCTTAGTACTGACTAAAAGTTAAACATTAATATGATTATATGAAGTAATGTTTTGAGCAGTAAAATATATTTTTATAAAAAATAAAAAAAAATGAATACGTGAAAACAAATATCCCTGTAAAGCAGCAAAGGAAAAATGGTACCTTTCATGAGAAACACATGAAAGCAATATCTCTTGTTATTGTTAGAACAGTAAATTCTCGTTTCAACAGGAGTTCATATTTGACCAAAGAAATGCTTCTTTTTTCAGGCTGTGCTGTGTATCTGTCTGTGCACAAAATGCACTTCAGAAGGACATTGAGACACAACAGAGGGTAATTATCCATCTAACCCCTGTAATAAGTAACCCCACTAATCCAGAGTTCATGCTGCTAGTGAGGTTTCTACTGATCACTGTGCTGGAGTGAAAGAGCAGCTGCATTTTCATGTTCTGACCTCTGGGTGGAGCCGGCCAGCAGAGCCATCAGTCGCCAGGTTGAAGAGGTTCTGCACTGCAGGCAGAGTCATCAAGAAAACCGGCCGAACTGTAGTGGCCAGTGACACCATCAGGTGACACGCTGACATTAGCAGCTTCTCTGGGACCTGGGAGAGGGGAAAGGTCCAATCAACGGGAGCCGGGAGACTTTGACCAGTGGGAAGCCTGCCAATGTACAAGCTGCTCCGTTATCTCCGATAACTTTTTCACGATCTGAGGTGTGCGTTCAAAAGACATTTCTAATAGATTCATTTTAAATTAGTTTTCCTTTGTTTTAATTTGCTTTTGATAAACAATGGGAAGAGGAAATGCTCACCACACACTGCAAAAAAGGCATCAGTCTAACCCGTAAAAGTCCAGGTTTATTGCAGCTCACATAGTGTCAATACTTTTTTTGCAGTGTGCGGTGAGCATTTCCCCTTCCTATATTATCAGCTCTACGCACCTGCAGTACTATTTAGTCTTGTATGTTGACTGAGCACAGCAACACTTTCTCGTTTCTGAACTTTTGATAAACAATGACATGGAGAGCTGCAGTTAATTTCTTCTTTTGAATTTTGCTTCTCAATTTTAATGACACAGATGGCCTCTTGAGGCCTCTGCTGCATTAACGGCCACTGCCGTTTGAAATTGGAGAGCTGGTGAAGGAATTAGGCTGTTCGACGACATAAGGAAATAAGGGCAAGGGAAAAGATATCCTTGACATTAGCTTGATTAATGCTTTTTAAAGTGGGACCCGATTCTGTATAGTAAACTGTAAAGTTTAGGACCCACGAGAACCAGACGCTCTCCAGAGCACGAGACTCTCTGAAGTGGCAGGGTTGTGTCATGAGCTCTGAAATGGGCGACTCATCGTGGGACTCTGGGCATTCTCTGCTTTATGCTACATAGGAGCCCGCTTAGTAATGAGGCAGCGCTGGGCTGCCGAGACCCTCGACGTTCGCGGATGATGCGTTCTTCAGCGTCCCCGCGGATGAGGAAAATCAACCAAATCCGAGCCGTCTAGACTGAAGACTTACGCCACATTTTGATTGTAAAGTCAATTATAATACTGAAATAAACAAGAGATTAATGTGCATATGTACGCAACAATGCAATAAACCAGGATTCAGTTGAGCATTTACTTAATATCAGGCTGGGGAGTGATTGAATAGGGATTGCCTGAAAAAACCCGAATTGTACTCTTGCACTGCTCTCTCAGATAACAATTTGGTGCTCTGTGTAAAGCCTGAGTCATATGACTATTAAAGGTTATAATGCCTTTATCCATATTATTATATTTTAGAGGCTATGCATGTCATTTTATTCAGTTCTATTCAAACTTGCTTGTAATCAGAGCTGGCTGAGCAACTGTGTGAGTCAGAGGCTGTATGAGAATGGAGTATGAGCGATAACAAATGTAGCTGAAAAGAGTTTTATTTTTCCACCTAATGAGATGATTGCAAATGGTATCGACGCACATTGGTACACAGCCTCTCTGGGAGGATATAAAAGATTGCTGTAAATAACGCCCTCTTCAATGCCGTGTCGGCTCTGTGAAGAGGCGTACTCTTTCTGCGGATATAAAAGACCCTTATAAAATGGATCTAGTGTGGAGTGTTTTCCTGACTGGATGTAATGTAATGTAATGACTGAATTGCTTCTCTATTACAAGAGGCTACGAGGCCCTCGATTACAAGGCTTTTTGGATTTTTCTCCTCAACCCAAAAACTGCAGGAAACGGAACTAACCGAAGCTGCGTTCTGTACAAACAGCGCCCGATTCGTATGCGGCGCCCTGATCACAAGTAAACAGCGGCCGCACTGAAAGGAGGATGTGCACTGGTACCGTGGCGCTGATGAGAGGGGCGACGGCATCCACGGCGGTGGTGACGAGGCTGACGAAGCGCGCCTGGTTCTGCCTCTGCACCTCGCTGTAGAACTGAGCCAGCCAATGGGAGTAGGCCTGAAGGGCTGCCAGAGACTGGGCGTGGCTGCGGCGTAAAAAAAACATCAAGGTGTTAAAGAAACCGTTAAAGCGACCCTCCGGATCTTTTCCTTTGAACCCTGACGCACTCCCACCTTCGGTCCACACACATGCACACAGGTCTTCCAGAAACGCATTACAAATGTGAAACATCAAACGAGACACTATCAAACAAAAGACAATAACACCATCTAAATGGTAACTGCAGATTTGATCACATTCGGTCCTAAGTAAAAAAAGAGACAAGCTGCAAGCAAAGATGGGCAGCCTTGCCAAGGCTGCATTTTTTCAGAAACATAACCAAAGAAAGACCTTTTTTTAAATTCAGCGAGATGCCGAATTTATCTAAGCTTTTATTTCTAGCTGTTTTGACTACTGTAATGCACTTTCTACTGGCCTGCCCAAGAAGTCTATTGATATAACCCCAGCTATTTTACGCTGAGAATTTTAACGAAAAGCAAGAAAAGAAAACACATTACTCCCGCCCTTGCTGCTTTGCATTGGCTCCCTGTGTCTTTCGGAATTGATTTTAAAGTCTTGTTACTTGTCTATAAAGCTATTAATGGTTTAGCATCTATTTACATCCAAGATTGCTTATCTTTTTATGTACCAACTCGAGCACTTAGATCGTCCACAACGGGCTTACTCAACATACCTGTGGCCAAACACAAAAAAAGTAGTGAGAGTGCCTTCCGCTACTACGCACCAAAACTCTGGAACACTCTCCCACAAAACATTACAACTGCAGACCCAGTTGGCAATTTTAAAAAGCAGCTCAAAACATTTGGCTTTTAATTGATTCCTTTATTCTGCTCCATTTATTTGCATTTTATACTTATACTGTATTCACATTTTACATTTTCTTTTTAATATTTTATTGTGTTTTTTAAAACATTTTATCAATATTATTTTTTAATTTAATTATTTTTTTATTCCTGTTAAGCACTTTGAGCTGCATTCTGTATGAAAGGTGCTAAACAAATAAAGCTATTATTATAATAATAATAATAATAATAATTATTATTATTATTATTATTATTAAACATCAGCACATCAAACCGCATAGACACACAATGTATTTCAGTAGGGAGAGGAATTAAAAGCAGACCTATCAGATTTTCCTGGGATACGCTCAGATACGAGGAAAGGTGAGACTCATTTGGGGACACAAACACACTGAACTCACACATCAATGAGATCCGGCCTCAGCACAGAAGGCACGGCCGTCTCCAGGTCATGCACACTGGTCTGGGAGCTGTAGCAGGCCGCCTCAACCAGCCTGAATTCAAGGAAAGCAGAGGCAGGCAAACTTCCGTGAAAACCGAAACCTACCGAACAGTAAACACTTTGTCCCCTCCGCTCAGCAGTTATCACAAGGTCTTTGTACATCAGTTTGAACTTAATGAACCTTACTTAAGATACTTAATTAACTTTATCAAATCTCTCATTACAAAGTCAGGAGAAACGCAGCACAAGGCTCCATATGATGCATTTATTTATTTTATCATTTAATTTCTGGGGTAATTATACAAATGAACTCGGAAGAAACTGCATTCATAAGGTCACACAGAAACACTGTTTAACAGGATATGTTGCCAATATTACTCATTCAAACATATAAAATATTTTAAATAACCATTCCATCAAATTAAATTAATATTTAAGCTTATTGCTTAAAGAGCCTTGGTTTACAATGAATTGGTTTACAATTACAATGAATACCAGTATTCCAGGCTTATGTCCTGAGAGGTAAATTGGATATTAAATCAATTAAATAAGCTATGTATATCTACTCAAAGCCATTAATTCCCACTTACTTGAGAAATCAATAGGACATTCATATCTACATTTAAAATAAAGCAATTATTAGGGCGAGAGCTTTTTGTTATCATTAGTGTGATAGAAGAAAAAATGTTAGTTCATCAGTTTGAAATGGCAGCTGTAAACATTAATGTAAATGCGCAGAACAGAGACGTTGCTGTATTGCCTTTTGCACATCCTCCTCACCTTTCCACCAATGTTAGGGCATCATTGAAGCGGGTGGCAAAGACGACCCCGATAAAGTACTCTCCCAGCCGCCCTATGGCCTGAAGGAGGGAGCTCAGGTCCCGCAGTGCACAATGCAGCCGCCGGCAATCATTTTCTGTGGTGATGTTCAACCTCCGGCCTGCAGGCGGAGACAAACACACAGGATATGACGAGTGTTTGATGGAAACACAAAATATACATGACGAATGTTCAATACTTTCCACACTTGTTAAACATTTGGTTAATTGTCACATGTTGACAAGAGGGGTGATCAGAAACCACATTTTAATTCAGCTCCTCCTTACCTGCATTTGTGTGGACAACGAACGGCTGCAGCCCCAGGTACACGTTCAAGTTCTCCTGCAGCACTGGATACTGAGACATACAAGAGAAATGAAAACACTCACACTGTGAATTGGAATAGCCACAATTAGCCCAAATTACACTGCAAGATGGAATATCGAAGCACCTTATATTTTAAAACTGCATGCTGGTGGATTTCTGGCCACTTGTATAGAGACAGAGGAACTCTATTTAAAAGCAAACAGCCATCTGTAGGCTTGGTGAGGAGGCAGGACTTACCAGTCTAGAGAAAGCGTGAGATGGTAGGAGCTCTGTCACCTTAGCAACAATCTCCAGACTCCGATGCAAGTACAGCTGCCATTCAGTCTGTTGCTATGGAAATCATTAAATAAAATAAACTACAATACACTACATCCCCCTAAAATTACAAAGTGATACTCAAAGTGATTCTATGAAGGACAATATTTTGAACAATGGACAATTGTAATTCCAGTGGCATACGTGCATGTGCTATGGAAAACACCTGCACTTCTGCACAATGAAAAGAAGAGAAACAATCCCAGAGCCGATTATTCTTACGTCATCATCCAGTGTCTCGTCATCCAGTTCCTCTAGCTGGGACTGATTACATCTAAACTGGATACGATTGAGCACCTCCCGCAGCAGCAGGACCAAGACATCCTTATACCTGTACAGAGAGAGGAGAGAGAGTGGGGGCAATGGGAGGGAATGAAACGCATGGATCACTTCACACACATTATAACATTAATAAAGGGAGACGGGGAGGGGATTACATTTTGCAAGAGTGGAAGTGTGACACACACATAGGAACAGACGAATAGTGACTACTACCTGTGACTGCCACTAAAGGATGTGGCAGATGAGAAAGCAGGAAGTCACGTGAAGCATTGTGAAAGGCAGACCACAAATGTGTATCATTTATCACTTGAAAGGTTACAAAACATCTATACAATTTCCTCAGTGCTGCAAGTACAGGCATGGGAACAGTAATCTCCGCAAACTCAAGCCTCTCACAAATAAAAGCTTGCCATCTCTGGTGGCTGTTCTACTGGGACACAAACTCAATGCATTAAACATCAGTTAGGTTAAATTATTTATCAACTTTACAGACGCCCTTAAGGAGCGTCACTCAAACTTTTACATATTGGATATGCTTGTAACCCATTTATGATCCAGGGCTTTTACTAGAATAGAATCCCGGTGGGAAGACAAAGGTCTTCACTGCACCACATGCTATATCTTGCTGTTTGGAATAATGGATGCGTTTGATTCAGAAATGCACAGATTGTGTAGAACACCTAAGTATGCTTCTATAATTACAAAGGGACTTGTGCACATACACATAACTCAAGTTTTTTTATTTTATTTATTTTTTTATTTTTTACTTGTTCAGCATGCCATCTCTGTTGGTGAATCGGCTTTTTATTTTTGTGGTCAGGTAGTCCAGGAAGATGGCCCATATATCGAGACAAGAGAAGTATCCCTCGAGAGTGGGCTGCAAACAAAGCAATGTTCAAGGAATAAAAAAAATTAGAAGAATGCCAACTTATATGCCAACAATATGCCAACTTTCAGACCATTACTTTGCACGTTACGGTTCCCAGTTAGGATCATTTTAAAATGAACATGATAGGCATATGGCTGGAGATAAATACAATTGTACATCATGTATAGAGCTCTTTTCCTTTTTCAGTAAAACAGAAGGCCTGCATTACATGAGAAACTCATTCGAAAAGGGGGTTTCCCAACAGAAACAGGAAGCTGCAAAGGTACTAAAGATTTCTAAAAGGCCAATACACTGCACTTCCTGCTCTAATGGGTCTTCTTCCTCAACACTAGAACATGAAGTAGAACTGGTATGATATGATACAGTTGTGAGGCACTTTGGGCATTTGTGTGGACATTCCACAAGCCATGACCATGTGTAAAGACCACCCACTTCAGTTTCTGAGCTCTGGAGAAATCATATACAGCACAAGGTATTCATATCAGAAAAGATGGCAGGCCTCAAAATCTTCCATAAACATACAGCATCATTTGGCTTGGAACTGAGCAGTTCACAATAGCTTTAGTAGATTCCTCAGTGCTAATGGAAAGTGTCAAAAGGATAGCAACACTATCTATAGGTACCCAGCCATAGCTCTGAATGAGCTAGTATTATGTGAACAATGAGATAGTGTCGTCCATTTGATGAAAATATTGAAAGGACAGGCAGTCAAGTGTGAGACATAAATAATCAGACTGTCTGTTACCTGGTTGAAGGTGTACTGAAACAGCAGTGCCAGAAAATCCACAGTGGGGAACAGCGTGTTGGACTCTATCCGCTTCAGATGAACACTGATGAACTGCCGCAGGAACTCTGTGAACTTCTGCACATAACTGAGAACAAACAACAAAAAGCACAAACACCAGCATCAGATCCAATGTTCACAGGAGAAAGATGTTTAATGTACTACTGAGTGCAGAAAATGTTTACAATTGGGAAACTTATCACAATTTCAAGACCGATTTCAGCAAAAACGAAAAACAAGTATTAAGCAGCCAATAAGAGGAGAAATAAAATGAAACAAAAACAAAAAACTGAAAAGTTTAAATAAGTAAAATCCCTTTAGCATTTACCTAAGAGATGGGCAACCAATGACTCCAAACACACCTGAAATACAGCAGAAAAAACATGCTAGTCAAGGGCCTTTTGCAGCCAGGTGGAGAAGATAGATAAATCCCTTGGAGAGACTGATGGTGGCATGAAAATAAAGCTTAAAGATATGGATATCAAATTTGATTTGGATTTAAAATGCACTACTGTGTCAACCTCTCCTTCTGAAACCACCATTTTGGAATTTTGGACAAATGGGGAGGGAATGCATGTTCTTAACCTGTTAATGTGGCCCATGCTGTCTGGAATGCGTCCCCACAGTTCTGTCATTTGAAACTTGAGGCACTTGAAATTAAAATCAAATTTCGGAATTAGTTGCTGACAAAATCCTGATTTTGTCAGAGCAACACTATTAGTTTCTCTGATTTAGAGGGAATTCGAAAACATTTGAAGCAGACGGCTTTATCTTTCATCTCCACATGGCGTGTAGGCATATTGCCGCAAGTTCTTGCTGATCTTCACTCTAAGCGACTTACGGAAGCAAACACAAAAAGGTCGGCACTCCAAAGATAATCCACTGTAACCTTAGGGGTTTTTCCTTGTGTCTGAATGCACATATAGAAGATCACATGAGAACACCAGGTACGTTTGGGGTTGTACGGACCATTACTTCGAAATGTAATGGGTAATAATCCGTGTTGTCAGCAGAGCATTAATTGGTCTTATAAAGTTTATTTTACCTTCTATTTATTTATTTAAAAGGGGAGCAGACAGTTTGTCCTCCTTATTTCACTTTATTCAGACAGAGGGAAAGCAGAGGGTCACAGTACAAAGAGCACCATGGCGGAAAATTTAAACCTTGGCCACACAGGGAGAACCGCATATGGGTTGAGGGCAGGCTGCCCTTGAATGCACCGCATGGTCTCCCAATTAACATTTAAGTTTAAAATGAAATATCCAGAATTACAAGTTCCCCCATGTATTCCCCTGTCCAAATATTACATTCTAAATCCATTCCTCTAAATATTAGAAAACCAAGGAAGTAATCAATTCAATCATTGGATAAACAGTAGTTATTAAAACTGGAAATGACTAAAATGGTCACATGATAAAAACTTAAAATACCTGGCAAGGATCATTCCGTGAGCAGAGAGTATGCACTATGAACAAAGGTAAATTCAATGGATCATCGGATGGACAATCATAAAAAAGGACAGATATGATCCATGAGGAAAAGGGAGCAAAGTATGCCACATACGTGTCCTTCAATGAACTTGTACTCCTGCCATTATGAGTACAAATTGGTGCAGACCATATGATCCTCCAAAAGGGTGGTTAGCTAGGTGACCTCAACAAGCTGGGGTCAGAGGATCCAATGACTGCAGTCAGTAAGTCCTTCATCTTCCTACCAGTGCTCTACCTGTAACCCCCGAGTTTCAGCAACAGAGCAACTCAAGACAGGGGGTGGCAGCCTTCCCCTTACCTCACCGAGGTCTCGCGCAGTGGGCAAAATAAAAATGTCTCAACCAGCTTCCGCTGAGCTCTCCCTGGCTGACAGCACCTAGGGTACAACAGCAGTGGAAGAGGGGAGGGGGGGGGACGAAGAGACACCTCACACTTGCACAATGCCAATTTACTTCCAGCACCTACCTGTTCGCAGCAGTTTTATGGGGAGTAACCTGCAAATAAGAGGGCTGTAGAGTCAAGGAAGGGGGAGGCCTTTGCTCTTGGCATTTCTGACAAAAAGCCACCCCGTGTTCCAGAGCCCTTTCAGTCAGGTTAAAAACCGGCTGGACAAGACAGGGTTTGTCTACCGGCATGAGTCCATAACCCTGAGGACGACAAAGCACCAGGGACCCACACGCCGGAAATTACCTTGACAACCAGGCCCAAGTCTGTCAGCCTATCCACACAGGCAGTGTGACCAAGCACAGGGTACCTGTAGAGGAAGACCCTGGGGGGTGGAGGGCGGAGAGGGTGTGCCTCTGGCCTTACCTTTCATCAAGCTCCTCCAGTCGGCTCTTGACGCTGTTGCCGTTGTTCTCACGTGTAAGTTTCTGCAGCAGGAAGAAGGTCTGCTGGAACATTCTCAGGAGGTACTCCCCGAACTCCAGGGGCACACAGTTCTTGGACACCAGCTCGTTGACGCAGGTCATGGCCAGCACCCCGAGCTGCACTCTGTCCACCGGGCTACCTCGCTTCACCTGCGCGTTGTCACTTTCAAGGCAGGGTGTGGTGCCGGTTCCAGGGGCAGGGACTGAGGAGTAGATCGAGGGATCCGGTTTGCCCTTGTGCAGGTCGCAGCCGAAGCGGGCGAAGTGGAAGATGGTGGCCAGCAAGGAGAGTGTGATGTTGGAGGAAAGGGGGATCCAGCTGAAGAGATGTGCCAGGCACGCCAGGGCCAGGGAGCAGAGTTGCAGACTCTCCTGGTCGAGCAGGGGGAGAGGCTGGGACAGCTGCTTGGAATAGTGTGGACCCTGGAACATGCTCCTTAGGAGCTCCCCTACAGGAGACAACAGAGCAATATAAACAAATCACAAATCCGCCTACTGTTTAAAGGCACAATGAAATATTCACGTTCGTCTACTTTACACAATCACGGTATGTTTTTCTTCAACATTTCCTCGATTTAAATGTAGGCCAATGTCAGACCTACCATTCAAAAAATAAAAATTCACCAATTTCATCAGCTTTGAAAAGTTAACACCAACAGATGGCCTGGAAAAGCCCTTTCATACCACTTTCTTGAGACGTGGGTGAAGGAGGTGTGGTGGCAGTGATGCTGTGCTTATCCCAGATTGTTTCCAGAGTACCTGCAGGGACAGAGGGAAAATAAGTCCTTGCTCAGTATGTGGGAGGGAGAGGAAATGAGGCAGAAAAAAGAAACATGTTATCCGCACTGAAGAAGCACTCAGAATTGTGTGAAAGGGCAGCGCTTTTCACCAAACACAACTACACTGTCCTGCACCTGACTCACTAACAGTAGAAAATACCAGTTCTACCGTCAGACTGAATTGTATCATTATTAACGCTACAAAAGCTCTCACTTACTCTATAGGGCAGACAAATCCACTCCCTGCTGGAGAACAGGGCACAGGGGCGGTTAATAACAGATACATGGTCCATTGAGGAAACAAAAACACTTTTCCTAGTTATATTGAACAGTAAGCCAACACAACAGCTAAAGCAGCTTACAAACTGTATAAAGTACTGTTAAAAAAAATAAAAAATCTACATAAAACCAACAGAAACGATGTTTCAATAAGTGCAGCCTGACAGTCTAACAGGATTCACACGGTGACACGCACATATCCACATTTCTAAGGAGTTGCATTCCTGAACATGACAGAAGGCCCCAAGAGGCTGTCCTTCTTTTACACATTAATCTATTTGGAACTTGACATAAATGTGATATTTCCTGGACATATTTGAGAATGAACCTCACTGAAAGCGAGGACGTTGGCCATTTGCATGAGACACACAGCTCAAGCGTACAGCCACCGCAAGGCGTACACTGGGATGCCGAGCGTGCCCGAGGACACTTCAGGTGGGTTTTAGCTCCTGGTAGAAATGAGCAATGGGGAACACGGAGGGTCCTCACCCTTCAGAAGGCTCAGCACTGTGGGGACCTGCTCCAGGAGCAGCTTGTGCAGCTCCTCTTTGCGGGTCACGCTGAGGTCCTCCCGGGGGCACGCCAGCTCCTCCGATGTGGTCTTGAGGAGGATCAGGCCCAGCGGGGCCAGGGTGGGGGACTGGATCAGCTGGACACAGTCGCATAAAGAGACAGCCGTGGGTTTCTTCACAGGAGCATCCGCATTCCTGCACATCCAACATCACCCACAACTCTACCCGACTGACGGTGGCAAGTCACGTGCAGAATGAGGAAGGTTACGCCGCGTGTGTAGGCTCCGCGACTGCCGACGTCTTGCGTTCGTTTGGTGTTGCTGTACAGATACTGATCACGCAGCGGTCAAAAGAGTCAATAAAAGTGGTTCATTTAGCCCTCCCCTCTGTGATTTCCTTTTTCTGACTCACCCCATATCAGATACGCTAATGATGCTGATCTCACACATGATGAATAAACACAATGTGAATGTGGGCAGAATAATTTCAGGTTATGTCCACATTAGGTTCCACAGCCTACGAGGAACAAAACTTTCCTTCCAAACGACAGCAAATGCCCCAGAAAATTAATTTGAAGAGTACGTACAGCCGAGACTAACATGAGGCTGAAGTCAATAAGAGAAACTGTCATTAAGGGAGGACATCACTTTCCGAAGTGCGGCTCACTGCATTTGCTCACTAGTAGGACAAACTACATGTATGGTTACTACACTGTTCTCCGTTAGACCTTATGTTGGCAAATATCAACAAAATACAGACGGAAGGTAGTCCTAAATAAATAATTTAGCATTTACTCATCTGCAAAGATCTACCTGAAGTATGTTGGTGAAGAAGTCATGGTAGAAGACGGGCCAGTCCTGCTTGCCGATGTCCACAATGACCTTGCACAGTTTGTTGCAGATGAAGTAGGGCAGGGTCTTGTGCTTGGAAAGCAGCAGCTTGGGCAAGCAGCTGCGAATCTCGATCTTTTCCTGCGAGGGCACGCCCAACCACATCTTGTTGATAAGGTTCTGCAAGAGAAAATTGAATTAGATTGTGAGGGCGGTCATATACAACCAAATCATACACATTTATGAGTTGTATATTTGTGTTAAGTTTATTTGACATGGATAATCACAATTACATTGGACAAACCAGATGCACTGCTTGAGTGTTTTAGCATACATGCTAATTCCCAACACTTGTCTGGACAGCATACAGTCCTCATTGTTACTTTCTCTATTCATTTTCTACAATAATACAATACAATGTGTTTTCAAAATTTGTTAACAAGGTTTATGTTTCAGGCATGTATGATAATCAATCTTTACTGTAATCATCTATTAATACAAATGTACAAGAACAGTTCTAGTTCAAGACTATGAACTAGTTAATCATTGGCAGCAGCAAAGTTGTAACTTGACCCAAGTAATTGGAGTACTACAAAAACAAAGCAGGACACTGGCTGCTTTCCCTCATATCACCCAGGCATATCTGTATGCTCATAACCACAACTCAATACATAAACTTTGTCATATTCAGTATTGCTAAAGTAGCAGACAGATAGCATTGAACCAAGTCGAAAACAAAACAAATCCTCACACTGCTCTCGCACCTAAGCGACGTGTCAAAAGATTACAGGCTAGAAATCGAATGACATATGTGCAATGGTTCTAAGTGAGTGTGAGAGGAAGTCAGAGCAGGACAATGAATGCGTTTGGATGAAGGCTGCGGTATGCCGCTCTAAATTTCCTGGGTCACACACATACACATTATAGTGCCAGTGTCACAGTGTCACATCCAGTGGGGTGTGTTTATGGGGTGTGTTTATTATTTTATTTTATTTTTTTAAATCAAATACCACACCATATCTTTTGAAAAGTAAATTACATGGTTAAATATAACCATTTATAACCAATTAAAAAATAACCACTCCCACGTTGCAAATTCGACTGTTCGACAGAACAGTTCTCAACAGATTGCATTGCACCATGTTTCAAAGCACTACTTCACATTATAATGCACACACATCATCACAACTGTG